>JAHLJT010008756.1:15743808-15881147 GCA_031308135.1 Acheta domesticus | reverse complement strand
TGGATTGCTCCTTCTGGATTGCAGTAACTTCCTTGCGTGGAGAAACCGGATTACTGCTCGAACCTCGCACTTGGCGGGAGCGGCGATCGACACTTCCATCTCTGACGGCTGCCAAGCGAACACTGAGAGATTTAGCGAATCGCGAATGGGCGAGCTCGAGAGTGGGGGAACCACTGCGCAAGGCACTGTTGTCGGATTTAGCCTAGAGCCTTCCCTCGAGGCTGTAGCTTATTGGGAACCTTACTTTGGTACAACCCTCGTAGGTATAAAAAGGTATTGCTTGCGTCAACATTAATGTCCGATGGAGGCTGGGAAGCATGCTCTATTCCAGAAGCGTTTACGGTTTACTGCCCCCTTCTCCATATGGTGTTATGTCTGACAGAAAATAATCGTTTTGCAAAAGTGGAGTTTTCTTTAGGCCAGGATTAGTGGTACTACCAAGTATCTGACACGTAGTACTTTGTCTTTCAAAACATATTCGAATGAATTTCTTCAGAAATACTTCTATGTCTGCTTAATAACAGCTTCTGCAAAAAGGAATAGTAAACCCTTCTCTCGGGTTAAAAACACGAATTTACTGATTATTGCGACAGACGAGTACCAAAAATCTACGCACTATTCAAGAAGTTGATTAACCATTCAATATTGGCAGCATTGTGTGTCATCATTTAGTGCTAACTCAGTGGTGGAAAGCGTCCTTGAAGACCGTGGGTGTAGGACGCAGAGAGGGAAAGGGAGACAGGGACAAAGCGGAGGATAAATGAGAAACATGAATAGGATGACTCAGAATACAAGTTACAACCGAATGCTGAAGGATGGAAAATTATCACTTTCTCCCAAGTAGGAAATTTCATATTTCAGAGTTGCTCATAGGACTTATAACTCGAACCTCTGGAATGCTCCTTATGAATAGTTCTACATGAGGTGACGTTCTGATGCAGACACAGGAATTCCATGTACCTGTGGAAAAACTGTTTATTCGGGTTGCATAACAAACAGGAACACATTGTATATGAATTTACCACTTTATTATGTTAATTGGCAAGAAAGTTATCATTTTCCACATGGTTAAATAAATAACAGTAGGAAAGAAACTATAGAGACAATGAATTTGCTTGTACACTGAAAATGTGTTTACAAAGGAGAAAAAGACATATCCCCAATCAAGAAAAAATTTAAGAAAGAAAATAGAACACAGTGTAAAACAAAACAAAACTTTAAGTAAAGTTGATGGGTACATTTTAATCATACAATATTTTTTTATCTTTCACCTTTGGTCTTCCTAGAAAGTACTGAAATCGAAAGAGCATCAGTTAGTTCGTAAGGATACAATCCATTCTCAATTTAACAATATCCATTTGATTTTTTTCCTTAATATAATTTCACTGTTACTTAAAACTTTGAGATCAATTAGCAATTTATTAAATATTCTCAGAGATAAAATGCAACTATTCTTTTAACAAGTGTTCTACGTACAGTCGGTAGTAATTATTTTTTTAATATATTTATTTTGTGTTGTATTAACAATAAAGTTTATTATCGACTTCAGTTAGTTACAATAAGAGAGACAATAAAAAAATATACAATTATTATTTTTGTGTCAATTATTTACATTTTAGAGACTGGAACTTATTCTTCAGATATAGCAGTAATAATTTTGCAGGAATATAATTATTACAAAGACGCCTGCTCGTACATGTGATTATGTAATTGTATTCTTAATGTAGATAATATAATTTTTTCATATCCTAGATTTTCTTGACAGCAAAGAGACGTCTTTCAAATTTAGATGCGAATGTACTGTTACTTTCTTCTGTGCACCAAGAACTACTTGATATTTATTTCTAGTTTTCTAACATTTATTCCGAGTCCCCCTGTGGTGGTGAACGTGAAGGTGGCGCGATGAGTGGGGTAGCGTAGGTAGCTACTCCCAGAAATTCACTTTCCCCACAGCAGCTGCCCCGCGCGGGGACCCCGGAAGTTGGATGGTGCGCGACGGAATGGAATTACGCACGATGACTTATTTGCGAGGTTGGAGTGCGGAGCGGGGAAACAAGGGGGAGGGGCCGGAGGGGGGCTGGAGGGGGGCCGGAGGGGGGCCGGAGGGGGGCCGGAGGGGGGCCGGAGGGGGGGCCGGAGGGGGCCGGAGGGGGGCCGGAGAAGGGCCGGAGAAGGGCCGAAGAGGGGCTGAGGAGGAAGAGTGGCTGGGGAGGGGCTGGGGAGGGGCTGGGGAGGGGCTGGGGAGAGGGCTGGGAGGGGCCGGGAACGGGCCGGAGAGGGGCAAGCGAAGGAGCCAGGGAGGGGTGGGTGGGAAAAGGGCGGGCTGAGAAGGGTCGGGGAGGGAGGGTCAAGGAGGGACGGGCGGGGCGGAGCTGGGAAGGGAAAGGTGAAGCGGGGAAGGCGTGGTAGAGCGGGGGCGGCGCTGGCGGGGCAGAGCGGGCGGAAGGGATGGGAGTGGAGGGGATGGAAGCGGAGTGGATGGGAGGGGCGGATGGGAGGGGCGGATGGGAGGGCGGACGGGAGGGGGCGGATGGGAGGGGCGGATGGGAGGGGCGGATGGGAGGGGCGGATGGGAGGGGCGGATGGGAGGGGCGGGATGGGAGGGGCGGATGGGAGGGGCGGATGGGAGGGGGCGGATGGGAGGGGCGGATGGGAGGGGCGGATGGGAGGGGGCGGATGAGAGGGGCGGATGGGAGGGGCGGATGGGTGGGGCGGATGGGAGGGGCGGATGGGAGGGGCGGATGGGAGGGGCGGATGGGTGGGGCGGGATGGGAGGGGCGGATGTGGAGGAGCGGATGGGAGGGGCGGATGGGAGGGGCGGGATGGGAGGGGCGGATGGAAGGGGCGGATGGGAGGGGCGGATGGGAGGGGCGGATGGGAGGGGCGGATGGGTGGGGCGGATGGGTGGGGCGGGCGGGACAGGATGGTGCGGGGTAGGGAGGTGCGGTAAGGGGGGGTGCATGGAAGGGTGGGCGCGGAGTGGTCGGGACGGGAGGGCGCCCAGCTGCCAATTAGCACAATTAGTCCCTCGCTGCTCCTTTTCCCAAGGCCGCGGAACGGGCGTGGTGTGTTCGGTGCGTTGTAATTCATCATTCCAACTTCAAACTCCCCTCCACTATTCGCACCCCAGCAGCAAGCATTGCCACGGAATATCTGCTTCATTAGAAAGGTTATTAGCCATTTTGTTCAAAGTTACATTGAGAGTATTCTGAACTTACATTACAAATTTAAATAAGTTTTCTTGCAATTTTCTTTGGATAATGAACTTTCTACATACCGTGTTCAAGATTAGGTACGAGAGGAACTGCCGACATATTCTTGCAATTTCCGTCGTTTCCTTATTTTCTTGTCATTTAAATAACTCGTATTCCGAACCACCGTCAATCAAAATAAAGCCTTTCGACAAATGGGGAAAATAGTAGATAATTTCATCTTCTTTTAATTATAAAAGTGCAAGTATTTTTATACATGCCTACATTTATACATTCCATTTATGTATAAATAACTAAATTTACTGTATGTGTTAGCTCAGCCTTTGTATAACTCATACAAACTTAAAGTCTTCAATTGTTAAAGTAACTAAAACTCTTACATGCTACTACCACTCCATTCACTTTTTCGTGAATTAAAATATTTAAGTAAGCAAATGCTGGTTGGAATTATATATCAACAATAAAAACTTAATAGTATATTTTCAAATGAAACCGAATAATTCAATTATTATTTTGACGCATTCTTAAACAATCATTGGAATACGCGACGTCGTACAAAAATCTTTTACTCCCCGAGATCAGCCAAATGAAATTGGCAAGTCGATCTTCATCAGCATCCATTCCCAACATCCTTAAGACCAAATCCACCAGCACTTCCTAGTAACATTTCTAATGCAGAACTCCACTCAGTCACCAGCGATCTCCTATCCCCACTAACCTTCCCCGTAAGAGATATGTTTACAAATCCGTATGTAATAAAGTTATCCAATAGTTCAGAGTTATTTCAAGTACAAAATCAACAATAAATTCCGTTAAAAATATTTCTCGAAACATTCACCGTTCTTCCACTTTGCAAACCATACTTTACACACGTAATCAACAGAATATAATAATGTGGAGTTGTATCTATCTTTATTGTATTTACGTGTACTTGAGTAAATCTCCAATTCCGTATCTCTCTTCCCATACTCTCTTTTATTTACATCTTCCTTACAATTTTCTATCTCTTCTTCCTCTTCATTTCTTCTCACCTCTTTTTACTTCTATTCTTTCTACTCTGCCACGTTGCACGGGACAACTGAAGTCGTGCAAGAAGAAGAGAAGAATTGGCGCCAAGCCACATAACTTGAGTTCCCCTTCCTCTCTGCCGAATCTGATTCATTCCGTGTCATTTGCCCCGCCGGGTGACAGGCGAAGGCAGAGGAAATCGGCGTATGAAAGGGAATTCCCGAATATTTTGATATTTGTCACGAGACGACACACACGCAGATCTCGGCAGCCAGAAACACGCATTCATCACGCGGGGTGCGCTGCCAAGAGAGAGGAAGGGACCCGCGACGCTGCGTTCGCGAGGGGGCGCACGGGAGACAAAGTGCGCTGCGAAGGGCCGAGGAAGATCCATCCGCAGAGGAGGCCTTGTGCAATCTCCAGAGCGATCGCGCGACGCCTCCTAAGAAGAATACCCTCGAGCAAATTTTCAAGATTGACGACATCTTTTCAGTGAATTGCACTTCTGACAACTTTAAGTACACTGTTGTTGCCAAGAACGAAAACTTATCTCAAGACGAAATAAATCTCCTTTCTGTCAAATATATCGGATCTTGTGTAATCTATAAAATTACTATTTACATTTTATTTTAAAGTAAAGAATAAAATTTATTTTATAATACCTGTATTAGTACATAATTCAGTTAATACGTAGTGTTTAAATTGGCGCAGAATTATAATAATGTTTTCGTAACGAAATTATATCTGTGAGGTTAGGTTACGGCAAGGACTTTTTATTATGATTATTGTGTTTCCTAAGTCCCTGAGTGATATCTGGAGTGAAATAATTGTTCTGGTGGATTGGAGATCACGATCATGGTGAATCAATGGCAGAAAGAAAGGAGGAGAAGCGGGAGGGCCCCCAGGAAAATTCCCGCAAACTCGTTGCGATCTTTCCTTTCTCGCCTTTGTCCCCTTACTTACACACACACACACACACACGTTCTAATATGCACTGTACTACCTCACATGCCGGGAGACTGGTCGGGAGCTTAGAGCTTGTTCCGACTGGGGCGGTGTCCCGCTGGTGGGAGATAGCTGATTGGGGAAAACCCCGGTAGCCGAAAACGGCGCCGGATCTCGCCATCCAACAAGGGAAGATCACCGCCACCGAAAAATGCACTACACGTATGTGGCTAATGACTTTAGAACCTGACACATCCAGGACCACTAACAATTAATGACACTTCTCACGCTAGTGAACCATCTCCGTTGCTCTTCCCTGCACGCGCTTTCTTCGCACTTAACCCCACAGTGGGCGAGCGACGGCCCAGCGCAGCGCGATGCTCAGCCGTTGCCGCGACTTCTTGCGCGCGCGTCCGCTCCGTCGCGTGGCGCCACCGTCTCCCTCATTCCTCGGCCCCAAAGCTGGGAAATTGCCTATGCGCCCCTGGATTACGTGCAACGGTCGCCAGGCCTGCAGAGGGGTTTCACATGCGGAGCCACAAAATGGCGATTATGGGGAGGGACGGGAGCGATAAGGGGGTGAAGGAGACGACGGGAAGAGTGGAGTGGAATACGGAAAGGACAAAGAGGGGACAAACACAAGCGAGGTATGGAATTATGGGTAATGGCGGTGGGCACAAGCTTCAACGCAGGCTGAGGTGGACTACGTTTCTTACAAATAACTTATATGAAAAAAACTTAAAAAATATAATGTGTGTTGTCCCAAGAAGTTTCTTTTTGATACTTAAAAACATCTGTTTAGAAAAATATGTGTATAATTTTCGTAATTGGTTCACTACACAGAACGGGCAGTATGGAATTTAAGGTAGGTTTACTCAGTTTTATGCAACCGGTGGACACGTCTGCAGGTAAGTTTCGATAAACTTCATGAATATTATATGATGATCTTTTTCGTAATATTTAGGCTTTTGCTTCATAAAAAAACTTCACAGATGAAGATATAAAACTATCACATATTACTCAAGTAAAACTACTGCAAAATAATATTCATAAAGAACAAATGAGAACTATGAGAGTGAAATGAAAATATAATTAAGTCGTGACTTCATTTCACTGTCAACGACAATGAAAGAATTTAAATAAGAATTCAGCATTGGAGGAGAAATGAGTCTCCAATCAAAGCACATTTCTTTGCACTTATATCACTTTATCTCTGAAGAATGTGTCTCTCCAGTATAGATAAAAAAAATTAAGCCTCCCAAAACAAAATCCTCAGAACATTAATAAATGCCCCTTGGTATGTAAACAATACGAATCTTCAAAAATATGTAGCCATTGGACCCGTCCTCACACACATTACCAAAACTTTCCATTCATTTTTTCAAATTCTACCCCAAGTTTCTAACGCATCCCATTTCAACCTAAGTGTGGACGAACTCGCAGAGCTTCGTATACGCAAACGACTCTCTTTCCACATCTTCTTGTGCAATGAGGTATTCATAAAATAATGAAAATAACAATCCTTCCATCAATAATCTGCAAAAACACTCATTTTCGTTTTAATTCACTTCCTCTAATTTAAATGTTTAAGAGTGTTACCTATAGCCTCCCTCTTTGACTGATATTACTCACACCATCTACCAAGAAGTTATTCTTTGTATTCTTACCCCACTTAGCAATAAATAAATAAATAAATAAATAAATAAGATATTTTCACTTCCAAAAGAAGAAAATGATCATTCAACATCAGTCGCTAACTTGAGTTGCTAATTATTCTTAGAAGAGGATCCAGTGAGACCGCAGGACTAGCAGCATTTCTTCAGCCTGCTTAATCATACCCTCCATTATCGCAATGATGAAAACCATTATGTAGGAGAAAATTATACGAATACATTTTGAGTGTGAATCTTCAGAGTAAATCCCATCTTATTCCTTCTCCCAAATTTCCATCAGAATCGGCCAAGCACGAAGACTTATCCCAAGGAGCGGCATGAGTGCGTGTTGGGAGCGTGTGTGCGTGTGTGCTACGCCGCAGGCATCGGCCAAGCCTGAAGTCTTATCCCAAGGAGCGGCGAGAGTGCGTGTTGGGAGCATGTGTGCGTGTGTGCTATGCCGCAGGCAACGGCCAAACATGAAGTCTTATCCCAAGGAACGGCATGAGTGCGTGTTGGGAGCGTGTGCGCGTGTGTGCTACGCCGCAGGCATCGGCCAAGCACGAAGTCTTAAGCCAAGGAGCGGCATGAGTGCGTGTTGGGAGCGTGTGCGCGTGTGTGCTACGCCGCAGGCATCGGGCGATGGGCAACGGACCGTTGGTCCTCTGGCACAAATGATGCACCGCCGCGCCCAGTCGCTGTCACAGCGCGTAGGAGGGGGTAGCGGAGGCGGAGCGGAACGGTAATTAACGAGGCCTGCGGTCGGCTGGGAAAGGAGCGGGTGGAGGGGGCAGGTATCGCCGGGCGCCCGGCTGCGCGGCGTCGCCCCCCCCCCCCAACTCCAGCGGCCCCGGCGTTTGTCACCGGGCGGATATCGCCTCGTTGCACACCGCCAGAGGTCTCTGCGACCGTCCGCCCGCCCGCTTCCTCCACACTCCACTTCCCGTGCCCTGCTCCAAGCTCCCATGCAATACTCATGCTTCTTACAGGGAGAGGTGGCTCAGTGCATCAACTGACGTCACTGCAGAGCCTCTGATCGGGAGGTCCTAGGGTTACACTCTCGACGGTGGTAGGAATTTCGACATTAGCTGGTTAGCTAGGTCGAATTCAGTCGCTTTATGGAGAATTCTAGCAGCCGCCTTCTCTGATCGGTAGATTTCTGTGTTTTCTCCGATCAATACCAGGCGAATGCCGGAGCGGTACCCTAACAAATAGGCCAAGGACAGCGCGCGATCTTTCCTTTTTCTTCTTCTTTGCCATTTCATCCCCTTACTTACACGCACTTACACTTAAATGCACTACACTACCACACGTGTCAGCAGACCAGTCGGGGGTTTGAGGTTGTTCCGACTGGGGCAGGGTCCCGCGGAGAATTTATTTGCAATAGCAACTATTGTACAGAGATTTAAATTCTAAAATACATGTAAAAGATGTGTCAAGAGACATGTAAAATGTGACGTCTGACAATTGCAGACGGCTTAACAGTCATTTTTCAATGTAATAATAATAACAATAATAATAAAACTAATAATATCTTTATTCATATTATGTGGATTAACGACGGATGCTCCAAAGTAATTTTGTTTCCACAGTCTTTCTTTAGGTAAGTTGCTGTTTCAGTTGTTAAGGTTTCGTTGATCCTTTCATAATAATTAGAACCTTTCTGAAATCTGAATGATAGTTTCGTCTTTGGACGCTTATCAGATGTTTACAAATTAATTCGGAACTGTTGCCATGTGTGACCACTTCAAGTTAAATCCGTCAATCTCTTAGAGACACGTTGCAATTTCATTTAGGCTCTGTCGATGTACATAACAGTACAATCGGAGCAACAATGTAAAAGTTGAACAAGTTCTTGAAATAACTCTAAATAATAAAACTCATGTGTCATATTCCTTAGGAAGGTGCGATAAAGAAAAGACGTTCAAAATATATATGCAAATGTCATAGCTCAAAAATAGAATATATTTCAACACAAACTGGCAGAATGTTTTTTGATTCTGAAATTCGATTTCTCACAAGAAAAGTAGTATAGCAAATGTACATTCCATTCTCATCAATTTTCACCCCTAAGCCAGCATGTGCCATTTTGATAAGTTACTTAACTTGTTACGCCAAAACTCTCAAAAATCTCTTGCAGAACCTCGTTAAGAACGTATACGATTAAATAGAAGTTGCAAATAATATGAGAAAATATGTACTGATGTAGCATCAGAAGGTACTGTATGATAATGAGTCGGACGTATGTGTTGGCGTATATTGAACAGAATGAATTAATACATTTTGATACTGCCATAAAGCAGACGTGTATCAGAGATCAGTAATAGAAGGGAAATAATGTATAGAAGTTTGATAAATATTCTGAACAGGTGTACTTGTCCCTTTGCAGAAAAGAGACATATCCAATGTTCACTTATCAAATATAAGCACCGCAAACAGCAGTTTCAATTACAAACATTACAACACGCACCGGCAAATGTTTCTCTTTCTATGCATCAGATAACTCTAATGAACATGCCATAACATCTGCAACACGATCCCACAAACCGGTCATGCAACAATTTGCAGCCAATGAGCGCTGATGAATGTTCTAAACGTGAGAATACACGGAAACAATTCAAGGTTCAGTATGAGTAACGGATGCAAATATTTACATGTGTGATGACACTTATTGTATGTTTAACTGGAAATAGATTAAACTGAACAATATTATGAAAAATATACCTATAACGGCACACATATAAGAAAAGTGTTAGGTAAAACTACGGGAGCTACATAGCACTCATTTTCTCGCATTATTTGTGACCGCTATGCAATACTGAATTACTACATGAATCTGAAAAAGTGTTTCCAATCACCTTTTTTTCTCCGCACCTAGATTCGAAGTCAGGTCCATGCAGTTAATTAGCCATGTCATTACCGCTACACCCCGAAGTCACTCGTCCGTACTCACGTTTGCCGTCGCGTAAAACTAACGTTTAGAGAAAAAAAATTATTAAATGCATTCACTTCAAGTAGACAGACGAAAAGTACTAATCGTTTTCAAAAAATGTTTACTACCTCTTAAAGATGTGAATTTCCAAAACATATTTTATTTGCGACAAAAATCATCTTCATATTTTTTCTTTATCAATGAAATTTTCAAAAATACAGAGACTTTGTTGGAAATATCACCAGCACAGGTTTTTTCACCGTTTTTGGATACATACGATGAGAAAAGTTAAAGAAAAGTATGTAGTCTTTTGAAAAAAAGTTTCAAAATTGCCTATATTTTACGCAAAATTACGCGAAAACCATACATACGAAAAATTGTGTAGGAACCTATTTCAAGATATGTTTTTCAAGAACAAATTACATTACGAAAAAAATTCTCTATCTTCGGAAGAGGCAGACAAAATTTTGAACTTCTGCATTTTTCGAAAAATTATAAATTGAACACAAAATTAGACTTGCACCATTCTTTTAAGCATTCTTTGCCCTACCCGAGAACAAATTGTATTTAAAAAAATTGGAGCAATTTTTCAGAAAATTTTGCACATGTTTCTGAGGCATCATATGAAGAGCTCCCAAAATCTAAATATCCATTTGAAACTCGTAGAGCCTTGAGTTCATTTCAAGCAATTGGAAAATTTCAATATGGAGGAAATACTATGAACGCTTTAGGCGCTTGTGTTGACCACAAGAAAACTGGCAGTTCATATACCGTTCGGACAGTTGGACAGACATACATTTTCCCAATGGAGTTTTCGGTATCAAGGATCCAAAAGACAAGGCTTCTGACTACACCACGCGTTAGAGGAAGACATTTACCACATAGAGGAACAAAATATTCACTTTCCCGTTGCCAGGGCCCAACAAAAATTATTTTTCTGTAAAAAATTTTCTATTTCCGCCGCATGAATGCAATACTTTCTCTTTACTACTTACTTAGTAAGGGCAAAAAGTAAACAAGTAAGAGTATGAATTTTAATCTCATGAATATATTTCACTTACTCAGCAAAATCTCAAAAGAAATAAACTACGGTTGAAGAAATATCCCGGTCCTTTGATTTCGGAAGCGCTAATATAGAAAAATGACGTAAATGACAAAAAGGTTAATTCAAGAGAAATTAAAACTGCTTTTAATATCCAGAAAACTGGTTATTTGTAAATATTTGAAATTCATGATATATTTTTGCCAACCTCAGATATTTCTATTGTGATGCACAAATTTCGTTTTAAAATTATGATATATTGGGTGCACGAACTGCAGTATCACCAATAAATCTTGGTTTTCTTTTCATTAATTGAAATATTGTGGCGTAATTTTAAAAACATCCATGTTCTTAAATATAATAAATGTTATTTCCTCCAAAATATGAACTAATATTCTTAAAAATCTCTAAATTAAGTTTTTATTTTGATCTGAAGTAAATCTATTATAACTTTGTTGAAAGGCACATAACTTACTTTCATCACTACTGTGATTAAACCTGTGTAGTATAAGAGCCCACAAAATGGTAAATAATATCATTTTTGAATTATAGATCCGTTTTGTATTGTCTAGTTGAAATAACTGAATAATAAATAACTGATAAACTTGGCCGACCTTTGTATCCCAAAAGTACGTTATAAAATCATCAGCACTCCATTCGAAACTTGAACAACTCTATTGTAAGGGTGGAGGATCATGAAACCTTGGCTCACACCGTCCATGTTTGACCCCCCCACCTCTAACCCCGGCGGATTAGAGCGGGTGCGGTTGAACGAGTACAAGGGGGCGTGGCAGACATGCGAACGCTCGCGCTAGCAGCTCCGCCATGCGCTGCCATCAAACACACCCGCACTCATCTGCTGCTCGTGCACGCAACTCCCTCCTTTCCTCTCACACCAACCGCCATGAATCCCTGTCCCTGTTTTCGTTGAGAGGTCCGCCGACAGGGACCTAGCCACACCTTCCGACCCTCCCCTCCCCGCCTCCGGCCTTTAAATTTTATTTCCATCACTGGAGACTGTTTTTGCGTGTTTTCATACCATTTCATTCAGCCTTTCATTGTTTACTCTGCTAAAAACGCTTTGTCCCCTTTTTGTTACTCCATGCGCCTCCTTTGTTTTCTCTCCATGTTTGTGCTTCTGCGAGGGACGGTGCCGTGTGTGTGTGTGTGTGTGTGTGTGTGTGTGTGTGTGTGTATTGGAAGGGGAGACGGGTATTGAGTCGCGCGCAACGTCCTCGCTCATTCTGTCGCCGTCGGTCAACCACTTTATTGGAGATCGGAGGGTCGCGCTGGCACAAACAGATCCTGCGCCGGCGATGCAGCAAAATGAATCGGCCTGAGAGGGCTGATCGGGAGGCAGAGCAGCGGGGTCACGCAAAGGGGGACAGGATCAGGTTCTTCATCGAGTTTAGGAGATTAATAGTTGGTTAATAACAGGTTTACCGTATGTTCTCTTTCCCTCAGACGTACCTTCTTTTACACATGTGTTTGTTTCTTTCAAAATACAAATAATAGTAATAATAATAATAATAATAGTAATAATAATAAATCAATCACATCATATACGCAACTGGATATCTAGTATCTCAGATAATTTTGGGGCCAGCCAAGAACACCGACGGCCGACAGCAAAACAGAGTAAACAGCTCTGTACCCCCATGAATGAACAGAATTATGAAACGGATAGCCGACACCCGGCGTGAAATATCACTCTTAGCTGAGGCATCTTCTAAATCAACGCACACCTCCAAAGTTCAACGAAAAATATTCAATGTTGAACAAAAATACCAAATTGAAAATGACACCAGCAGGCTAATGGTAGTTGAGAATCTAAAAGAGAAAATTCAAGCATGGGCTCAACGAATAAGAAGGTTCAAACGTAGAATAGATTTCCGTGTACAGAACCGGTTGTTTGAAACAGACGCGAAGAGATTCTATCGCAATCTGACTCAAAAACCGAATGGCAAAGCTGTTACTCCTTCAAAAGATGACGTCGAAGCATTTTGGGCAGGAATCTGGGAAGAGAGCAGATCCTACAACAAAGACGCATCTTGGCTTCAATCTGAAGTTGATGCTGCCGATGAACTTGTAGAAACAGTGGAAGATGTTCACCAATTCTCGGAAGAGGACCTCTTCCAAGCAATTAAGAACATGGGAAACTGGAAGTCCCCCGGGATTGATAAGATCCAGATTTATTGGATTAAGAAATTAACAGCAATACATTCTCATCTAGCAAAGGCTGTTAATAAAATTTTTGAAAACCAAAAGGAAATCCCGGAATGGCTCACACGCGGCATCACGTATTTGCTACCCAAAGCGGGAGACAGCTCTTTGGCGAAGAACTACAGGCCAATTACTTGTCTGCCAGTACTGTACAAAGTTATAACTTCAGCCATAGCTGACAAAATGTATAGACATCTAGATAAGAATCATCTAATGCCAGCTGAACAAAAAGGATGTCGTAAAGGCTCTTATGGATGTAAGGAAATCTTGCTACTGAATAAAGTCATCTTGAATGATGTAAAGAAACGGAAACGTAATTTGAGCATGGCTTGGATTGACTACCAAAAGGCCTTTGATAGTGTACCACACGATTGGATTTTGAAGACCCTGGAGATCTATCGATTTCATCCTAGACTTATTGAATTTTGCAAGGCTAGTATGAAGTCGTGGAGTACCAGGTTACTAATCCACAGCGGAAAGGAAGCAGTAGAAACCAGAAGTATTCAGATTAACAGGGGTATTTTTCAAGGAGATTCACTATCCCCTCTGCTGTTTTGCATTAGTTTGATCCCACTATCGAGACAGTTGTCGCAAGCTGACTTTGGTTTTAAGCTCCATGGTGATGAAAGGCCAGTATCACATTTGTTTTACATGGATGATCTGAAAGTGTTTGCCAAGAATGAAGCGATTCTCTCCCAAATGCTGTCTGTCGTGAATGACTTTAGCAATGACATCTGCATGAAGTTTGGTCTTGACAAGTGTGCAAAAATCACTTTAAAAAGAGGGAAACTCACAACGTCTGAGAACATTGAAATTGATACGCACACTGTGATTCAAGATCTTGAGCCAGGTAAAACTTACAAATATCTGGGCATTGAAGAATGTGAAACCATCTCGAATGACAGAATGAAAGAGAGAATTCGTAGGGAGTATTATAGGAGAGTGAGACTGGTCCTGCAGTCCGCTCTGAATTCCAGGAATAAAATATCTGCAATAGGTAGTTTGGCGGTACCTGTAGCCGAATACAGTTTTGGACTAGTGGACTGGACTGAGCAAGAAATTCGCACCATGGATCGAAAAACCAGAAAACTGCTAACAATGCATCATGTTTCCCACCCTCGAGCTGATGTACATAGACTTTATGTGGCACGTAAGGAAGGAGGAAGAGGCCTGAGACAAATTGAGGCCTCCTGGCACAACGCAATAGTCGGGTTGGGGAAGTATGTAGTCAGCCATCAAGACGACCCTCTAATGAGGCAGGTCATGAAATCTGACCGAAGAATGGGAAACAGAGGCATTGTTAGTGTAGCAAGAAACATTGCGAAGAAAACTAGGCAAGACACGTCGAATAACACAGACACTGAACTTCTGATGCTGCTAAACATGAAGTGTGAGACACAAAAAATGTTAAAGAAATTGTGGAGAGACAAACCACTCCACGGACAATACCTAAAAAGAATGGACAAAGTGCAGATCAATAAAGATCAATCATTTATGTGGCTTAAAAGGGGAAGGATGAAGCCAGAATCGGAAGCACTTGTAATAGCTGCCCAAGATCAGGCCTTGAGAACACGACATTATGATAAAGCGGTTCTCAAAATTTCCCAAGATGACAAATGCCGCATTTGCCTGGAGCAAGTAGAAACCATTGATCATATTGTCTCAGCTTGTCCAATCCTAGCAAAGACCGAATACCTTAAAAGACATGATAGGGTGTGTAGCTACCTCCACTGGCAGATCTGTACCGCCCTCGACGTTCCAAACACATGCCCCAAGTGGTACGAACACTCACCGAAACCGGTGACGTCTGTTGGATTGTGTACGATATTATACGACCAACAAATTCAAACTGATCGCACGATAGCGGCAAACAAACCGGATATAGTTATCCGGGATTTGGCGAAAAAATCGTGTTTACTTATCGATGTTGCTGTACCTTGCGATCAAAACGTCGTTACCAAGGAGGCAGAGAAACGTCTTAAATACAAGAGTTTGGAAATCGAGATCAGCCGAATGTGGGGCGTAAAAGCACAGGTCGTCCCGATAGTTATCGGAGCTCTGGGATTTGTTCCGCAAAATTTGAGTACGAACTTGTCTAAACTCCCAGGTAATTCAAAAGACTGGGAAGTGCAAGAAATTGCTTTATTTGGAACAGCCCACATTTTGCGTAAAATATTGTAGAGGCACTGATAGTCACCGAATCTGCTCCTTAGGTAGCTGGTTGCAACCTGGAGTAGATTTTATATTCAGCCGACTCATAAGATCTTTAGTCGTGATGTAGTGGAATAATAATAATAATAATAATAATAGTAATATTTATTTCCTGCTAACGAGTTTTCGTTCGGTGGTAGGGCTTATACAGAACAAAGACATACAAAGACAAGTTAAGAATACATATTATCGGGAAATTAGAACTAAGTAACTAAGAATACACATAAAACACACAATTATTTGTCATTATTTGTCAAAAGAATATTTAGCACAGACGGTTTTTTGATTCCTATATTTAATTCTGTATGGTTGATGTCCTCATCCAAAATATTGAGATTGTCCTATCCTAGTTCGAATGAGGTTAAACGCTTTACATCCAGTGTACGCTTTGGAAAGATTTACTAGCCTAGCTATCTTTCGACGTTTGCCTGGATATTATGGAATGTCTGGATATTATATAAAAAATAAGAATTTACGTAAGTACTAATATCATGTCACAGCTAATTGGAACAATTGACATGTTTTCTATTTTATGTGGCAGTTTCAAATATACAAGTATCAACACCAAATATTGCTTGATCGAAAGAAAAATGTTTGGACGAAAAATTTACCAGAAATCGCTTTAAATTTCTTGAACTTCTTAGTGTACTGATCTAGCGTAGTCAACGTATTTGTTAGGTTGCCTAGCTGTTCTAGAGTGATTGACAGCACACCAATATATGCATTGCACATAAGCATGCTTGCATTGCATATTGCGCAAGTTAAAACTTGCTGTTGTACTTGGAGAGCCCGTTTTATTCTTCATTTAAAAACATTTCTTTAAAACAAAAAAAACAATTCAAATACGAATGAGTTATTTACTAAGTTTCTTGTCAACATTTTTTTTTAGTCTCTTAGCTTCCGACGTTGCCTTACATTTACTTGGGAAAATGCGGTGACTGGCAAGGCGTCAAGCGCAGGGTGAGCCTTCTTTCATCTGCGGGAGTGGTGTCGTGGGCGGGGAGGGGGGAGTGTGGAGCTGATGCCCTTCGTTGTTCCCCAAGAGAAAGCGAAAGGGTGAGGGGGAGGGGGAGGGGCGGTGCTGTAAGTGCCTCATTTGGCGGAGTTTGCTGCGCGCGGCAGACGAGTCTAAACAACTTCGGCGCTGCCTCCCACGCCCCAGAGGACTTCGTTCTGGGCGCGAGACGGCGATCATCACTGTAATAAACACCCCTTCGTTCACAGCAATGGCCTGTTGGCATAAGCTAGCAAGGGAATGCTAAAATGTGATACTCGTTTTCAAAAAAAAATGACGTGCAGAGAGATTATCATTCTGCATGACGTTATTTTCTCAACAACAGATTTTTTTACAGGCGATTTCCATTGACTTAAGACGAAGCTTCGTTAACTATTTCAAATGTCAACAAGAGACTTTCTTGAAGTATTCTTAAAAAAAGTACTCTCAATATCACTGGTGAAACGATTACACAAAATAGTGACATTAAAAGCTTATTTGTTAAGTTATCACTCGAATACTTTTTATAAAAAATTAGTAGTTTTGTGAAATAAATCATGAACATTTATTACAAATACGAGGTAAGTAAAATTGGATTATTAGCTTGCGGGCCGCGAACTCCTGCGTCATCGAGTTTAAATTTCAGCTCCGACAGATATTTTGTCGGGTTAAGAACCCTCTAAGAAACAGATGTTGGTGAAAGACACCTACCCCAAAGGAAGTTGGTTGTTGAAATCGATCTACGCAGTGAAGTTGAGTGTGAAACTTTTGTGTGGGTTCAGCCAATATTATTACCTTTTATAACCTCTTTAAATATCATAAAATATGTGTTGTTTCATCACCACTATCTTTTCTTTAACTTTTTGTTCTCAAATAAATAAAATTGTGCATTTTATTATGATACACGTTTATAATATGATATCTATTGAAACATCTGAAATTTTAGAAGTATCATCAAACATTTCACATTCAAATCTCCTACGTTTCTCCTGCTGCAGAGAGAGGTTTTCAAGAAATGATTGATCAACTAATAGAATACAAGTTTCAAAAGTTATATTTTGAAACTACGTTGCAAATATTAAAGGGAAGTACGACGTGGTGTTGTAGCGCCTTTAATGTTTCCCCACTGATTTATTTCAAAGAATATTAATATTTAATCTCTTCCTAATTATTTCCCTTTATGACTACTTCCTTCACAGTCAACCATTCTTTCATTACAGCCAAGCACGTTTCAATCCACACATATTTCATAAACATATTAATCAAATAACTCAATGAATTTATTTAATAAATAGTTCTAAACTTAGTGATTTATTTATACATTGTCTCTTATTTACGTTTGCATATAATCATCATTACCTATTCAACGCGGAAACAAATTCCAGCGAATGGATGACCACAATCCTTCGTTAATGTTTATCCACAGCGACAACGTGAAAGGCGGAAAGCGTATCCAAACAGGAGTAACAGCTGACAATAGGCCGCCACTAACAAACGACGGCAGATAAGCGACTGCAGCGCATTATGCTGACCTTCCATTTCATTGCCTTCCGTCGCACAGAGCCAACTGTCGTGTACACAGTCTATGAATACGTTTTGTGACGATCGTATGCCGGTTTCAAAGGAGCAGAATCCATTTGTAGTAACGTGTATCAGAGTGGTAGTGTACACAATAATTAGTTGTTACCCTGCTGCTTTGAAGTCTTGCTAAATAAACTGTCAATAATAAACGGGGATATAGGAATGTTTATTTTGGGAAATTAATTCCCTAATTATTATAGAAAGGAGGCTGGCTACCAGCTTTTGTAGGGATGCATGAATTTCTTATCGGCTTAATATGACGCTGAGGTGAAATGACAGAGGAAGCAGTTTATAAACACCAAAAAATCCTTGCAATCATTAGCCATTTCAACATCAGACATCAGGTTTTTCACAAGCAGCATTAGGCCCTTTGAAATGTTAAAATTCAACTGCAAAATCGAGGAAAATGAGTTGTTAATGTGACAAGTTTCTACATGATTCCTTCTACAAGTAGACCATGCTCGTCTTGCAATCTTTGTACACATGACTACTAAAAAAATCACTTCGGAATAGAGAAATTATTTAATAATGAATTGTTAACATAAACTTACTCAAGACCACTGAAATGTTGGTTGGGTCTTTGTCATTTTAAAGAGACGTACTGCTATTATACTGCAGCAGTCGCTCAGTCAAAGTCGTGGAGCCCATGGTGCTTTAGATCTCTTACACACAAAACTCGATAACAAATGCTTACAAATTTACTTTTAGTGGTAAATTTCGTTGGTAACAAAAGTCATTCAATATCTCAGCTGAACACTTTATAAATATTTATAAATCAACGAGTATAAATACATTTTCAATTTGGCATCAATGAAACATTTATTTGTAAGAAAGCATCAAGTAGACTAGGAACTACATCTATAAGCCTGCCTCCATAGAAACATTCTGGTTGTGCTACTTTAATAGGAACAGTCACTTGACGAGCGGCACTTCATTCAATACGTTCAATTCAAGTATTGATCGGAGAAACCACGGAAAGCTAACGAACAGAGCAGCTGAATACCAGCATTCTCCTTTTGAGAGCGGCAAAGTTTGACCTAGTCATATAGTGCAACTGCCCGCACTGGAACCCTACATCGTTGGTCGCAAGAAGTTTTATGTGCAGTTCGTTTTAAAATTCGAGCACGGGAGGTAATTCATCAAGAAGGGTATTCCATACGTGACATAGCTCTATATGTTCATCAACCTCTCTGAAGATACCCAAGAAGGTGTGTCGTCGTTTGACAATAATTTAGAAATTATGAGTCAATTATAAAACCCACAAAATATGTAATTATGAAACAATATACTTGAGAATTTACGAAGACCGGTCCTCATACCCAATAAAAATAACATGAAAAAATACACTTGAGAATCTACGAAGAGCTGTCCTCATAGCCAATAAAATATCATGAAACAATACACTTGAGAATCTAAGAAGATCTGCCCTCATACCCAATAAAAATAACATGAAAACAAAATAAAATCACCACTTGTGCATTTTATGGTCTTTATAAAAGAGTTCAGCATTTGCATGATATCTAGTTAACCCAGGAGAGGACGCGTCTTACCTCACAACATTTTGCAGGAGAAAAACGGACTCCAGATAACTTTCATTGCATAGAGATCTTCTAATACCATGAGTAAATGAAATTCGGTAGTTGAATGACTTTTATTTCCTTAACTTCATTAATGGAAGTACTTATTATTTATAATTACTATTGTAAATACATTTAAAAATTCAAATCCTGGTTGATGCATTGACAATATTTTTTTCTTCTAATGCAAATTCAATAAGCAATTTTTACTCACACCAATTAGAGACAAAAAATAAATGTTATTTACATATGACTGTTTTCTTCCACTTTTCACATTTACAGAAAGCTTTTGCTTCCAAAATTCTTACACAAGTTTCTCATCTTTTCCTGTCAGTTTTCTGTTACAGAAATTCTGCTTTTTTTGTGAAAAAATTGAAAAGTTCAATACGTACAGTAAAAGTCGAAGTTTAACGTAAGAATTATGAATTTCCAATTACCCCAGTTGTGTCATTGAGTTCCGTTGCTGACCGGGAAAAAAGACATCTCCCAAAATCTCAATGGATTCGCCTTCTGGTTAGCTCCACAAAGTGATGTAGCCACAGTTTTTGAGCATCCAATGACATGAACACCTCGTAGAAAATATTGAAACATGAAGTAAAAGGTTGTAAAAAGGAAAAAAATATAAAACAAACAGAAAATAATAGCTGCGATCGGCAGATCGTAGGGTTCGAGTCTCGGTGGTGACAGAATTTACAAAAATAGCTACATAGCTAGGCCGAATGCAGCTGCTATCTGTAAGAAAATTCTAGTCGCCGGTTGCTCTCATCGGTTGTTTTTCGTGGTTTCTCCGATCAATACAAGGGGAATGCCAGAGTGGTAGCCTAAAAAACGGGTCACGGACCGCACGTGATCTTTCCTTCCTCTTTCTTACCCTATCCTCAAGCTTCATTTACACAAGCACACTTTCAAGCTCTGCACTACCACGCACGCTGGGTGGCTATTGGCGTGAGCATATACTCCGATTTAAACGTAGTGGCACTTTAAGGTCACGACCAAGCTGGAGATGGGGGCACTGTCCTCCAATCATGAACTTCGTAACGGCTTAAAATTTTAGAATGGCAGCTCCCGATTGGATGGCAATGCCTCCTGTCCTTCCAGCTATCCCCTTGTCCTATCCTTCCCCCTTACTCGTACTCTCGTATACTTACATGCACTTCACTGCTACACATTTCGGGAGGTAAGTCGGGAGCATAGAGCTCGCGGCTGGGGCGGTGCCCCGCTGGTGGATGATACCTGGTCGAAAAAACCACGCGTCAACCTGTAGGTAGGCGTCGAATCTCTGTATCTAGCGGGGGGAGAACCGCCTGTTCCGAGATAACATCCGCCACTGGAGAGTTAACAGGTTAAGATCAAAACAAAACGGCAAGGTTGACCATATATTTACCTGCTCTTACATAAAGTTCTGGCTGCTCGAGCAACTTGAATGAAAATCATTCGAGGACCTCTGAAGGTGAGGTAGTCTCCCTTCAGAAACATCAGATATGAATTTGCAGGTCACGAAACTTAGCGGCGGATCTATTGTGAGCATGGAATGCGCAGTTTCATTTCCGACCCAACCACCCAACACTGAAGGGCTGTGCACACAGGTTCTCGCGGGTATTGCAGCTGTGACGGCCACCGCGGAGCACGTCGCGACCATCCATTGCATAACTCAAGCTTTCGGCACGCCCTTCCCCCAGACATTCAACCGAAGTAAATCCCTTCCCCCGACGATCTTCAGTTGCGTATGAAGGTGTTAGCAAGAGAGTTGTTGCGGAGAATGATGGTGACAAGAGATCGTTGCGTAGAAAAGTGTTTGCAGGTATGGCGATAATACGAACTCAGCAATTAGGGCGAAGCAACGGGTGATGCAAGGGAGGGGGAACGTAGAGGCAGGAAAGAACGAGAAGGATTGTGCAAATAACACAGCTGTTAGTTACCATGTGGAGGCGGAACGCTGATGGTGACAATGGAAAACGCGAGCAGCGCTGGCGGCGGTGGAGTGTGTATCAAGACTCTTGAGTGTGTAACAACTTCACGCGCGACTGAAGATCGCGATATCAGACTTGCGTTTCAGCCTTAGCGCGGCCTCTTCCCCTCCCAAGACTTCGGGCTGTCCCATGCGCTTTTGCAAAAATTTGGCACGGAGGTATTGGTAACAGTCGCGGGATCGCGGCCTCTTTTTCATGCAAGAATTTTACGGAAAAGTATTACTACAATACTATCATAATAACATAAATCTAGTCACTAATAAATTTCATAAAATGCTAATGTCAATCATTTTTAAAATAAGGAAAATAAAACGTTTAATTTATTAAGTTTCAGTATTGTTAAGGTAGTGCATCAGCGTGCACAGTGTTGTTGGGTTTTTACCTAACAGTTATTTTTTCTGTAGGAGTATACGTTTGTGTATACACCCAATCCCTCGTACTCACTCCATATCAGAACATTCCGAAAATTAAGCTTACTTACGTCATTTTAGCAGAGTTCTCATTTCAGGTATCGTTCCGTTCCTGGTCTCCCCCAATTCTCACCCAAGCCTCATTAGGCAGCTCATGGTCCAACCCTCACAAGAGCGTGCACACCGCACACGTTCCAGATTCCTTGCCACTGAGCCTCCCCAGCTGGCGTCTCCACTGTTCCTTGCACCCCATTTCCACCCTCCCCCATTCTACGTGGAAAGTAGCTGCACCTGATTCACGTAAATCCTCCCATTCTCTCTGGTCCCGCGTCAATTCTCTCCGGCTCATTCTCCCCTTATTCCCTTCTCTCCTCACTCCCGCTCTCCTCCGATGCTTCCTGTCCTACTCCCCCTCACCACTCTACGCCACTTCCTGCATCTAATAGCTTTTTCACGTCGAAATTCGCTCTTATTAGTGTAGTCGGACCGCCTCCAAACCCACACGCCCAACTATCTACGCCACAAGGTCCTTCCTCCCTCCAAACCGCTCCCGCACACCTCGTCTTGTTACACACTCAACAGCCGCCGCCGCCAGCGCTGCTCGCGTTCTCCATTGTCACCATCAGCGTTCCGCCTCCTCATGCTAACTAGGTAGCTGTGTCATTTGCACAATCCTTCTCGTTCTTTCCTGCCTCTCTAAGTTCCCCCTCCCTCCTTGTATCACCCGTTGCTTCGCCCTAATTGCTAAGTTCGCATCGTCGCCATACCTGCAAATACTTTTCTACGCAACGATCTCTTGTCACCACCTTTCTCCGCAACAACTCTCTTGCTAACACCTTCATACGCAACGACTCTCTTGCTAACACTTTTCGACGCAAGGACTCTCTTGCTAACACTTTTCGACGCAACGACTCTCTTGCTAACACGTTCATACGCAACGACTCTCTTGCTAACACTTTTCGACGCAACGACTCTCTTGCTAACACTTTTCGACGCAACGACTCTCTTGCTAACACTTTACGACGCAACGACTCTCTTGCTAACACTTTTCGACGCAACGACTCTCTTGCTAACACCTTCATACGCAACGACTCTTTTGCTAATACTTTTCGACGCAACGACTCTCTTGCTAACACTTTTCGACGCAACGGCTCTCTTGCTAACACTTTTCGACGCAACGACTCTCTTGCGAATACTTTTCGACGCAACGACTCTCTTGCTAACACCTTCATACGCAACGACTCTCTTGCTAATACTTTTCGACGCAACGACTCTCTTGCTAACACCTTCATACGCAAGGACTCTCTTGCTAACACTTTTCGACGCAAGGACTCTCTTGCTAACACTTTTCGACGCAACGGCTCTCTTGCTAACACTTTTCGACGCAACGACTCTCTTGCTAACACTTTTCGACGCAACGACTCTCTTGCTAACACCTTCATACGCAACGGCTCTCTTGCTAACACTTTTCGACGCAAGGACTCTCTTGCTAACACTTTTCGACGCAACGGCTCTCTTGCTAACACTTTTCGACGCAACGACTCTCTTGCTAACGCCATTCGACGCAACGACTCTCTTGCTAACACCTTTCTACGGAACGACACTAGTGCTAACACTTTTCTACGCAACGACACGCTTGCTTCAAACAGCTCCCGCCCGCCATTTCATCTTCCTAACGGCCCTGCGGTAGGCAACTCGTCACCTCTCTCAACTCCCCTGTGATCCTCTCCTACATTCCTTTTAACGATCCGATCGCCGTTACCTTTGACTGCTCCGTCGGCTCCGCGTCCGGCGCGACAATACCCCCTGGGATTGAAACCCTACATTTCTCTTTTAGAAGCTCCAAAGAACAAAGGACAGTTCCAATGCGATGCAGTGTGCGGAAAAACTGAGGCTCTCAAAGAGGAAGGAGACTTGAAATGAAAAAAAGAGGTGCGGAAGCTCAATTCTTCGACAAGATGCACATCATCCAGCTGTTATGCATGTTAGTCAATTAACGTTTCAAAAATAGTCATGGTGCAAATAAATGAAACAGTTGTTTTTAATTTATTACAGAAGACTATAAAGAATAATGTTCTACTCCATTGTATGGGTACTGTATCTCTTTATTAGTCTGAAGCTCATTTTGTAATGATGAACATAATAGTACATTATGAAACGATGATGTAATGATGAGTATTAATACACGAGTGCGATATTACGATACGAGTGAGGTACGAGCGAGTATCGTAAACTTCACACGAGTGTATTAATACCCATTACATCGAGTTTCATACGGTACTTTTTCTACGACTTATGGTAACTTTTATAAGTTAATCGTCTCCACTGAATCGTTTCGTGGCAGTCGACATGAAAGATTCAGCCAAGGCCACCTAGCAGACACCTCTCTACCCTACACCCGCAGTTGACTTTGTTTTACCACAGCGCTTGCGAGCGATTACAAAGGTTGCGGCAATAATATTCCGACGTCACCATTTTAGCATTTTCTCTCATTTCTGGAAACGTCAACACCACCAGAAAGAACTACCATTCACTAAATATTTTAAACTAAAGAATTGGCCGGTTTTTAAGGACAACCTCACGGCAGCAGCAAATAACACAAAACGGGTTGCGTTCAGATGATAACGTTACTCAAATGTTCTCTGCAATAACAACCACTGCGCTAGTCAAATAGGATTAAAGTGAAATTACGATCCAATTTATTTTAAATAAAATGTCACGTAAAAATTACTACTGATAAAAGAAATTAAAACTGAGAATCATAATATAATATTAAATGCAATTTTAATGTACACACTCGAATGAAACATTTACTGCAACGATTCTTAATGATTAATGAAGTGCCAATACTTGGTTTGTAAGCGTCTCAGTTATTGGTCAAGAACCTGTATCATAATGAAAACTGTATCGAAATGGCTATCATTATGCAACTGGTGGCAGCCAACCAATGAAAGCATTATACAACGGGAGTAGAAAAAACAATTTTATTGAACAGTAGGTTGTCAAACTAATGACATCGATGCCTCAAAAGAAAACATTGAGGCATATTTAAACAACGGTAGTCGTTCTAGTAAATATTTAGTTTAATTATCACAAACCGCACGAAGATAAAGAAAATCGCAACGACTAAGTTAAAATGAGTAAACAAACTGAAACAGACTTAAAATTTAAACCGCCAAAAGTGCGATAGTAGGCAAAACTGATGTCTAAGTGAACTTCTATTAGTTTTCAATAGCCGTAGAAAAAGTATTCGATGGCTCTCTATGAATTAGGTAATAATACCTGGTATGAATTTTACGACACACGCTCATGCCGTAGTGTACACATATTCTTCAGGCTTAACATACAATACACATATCATCACATCATTTTATAACAGTATTATCGTCGGCTGTATTATTTATATGTTACATTTCTTTTCGTAAAATAAAAAAAATACGACGCGGTTATAAGGCTGTTCGGTTATGTACGATAAGGTTACGATATAACAAGTTTCTCACAGACCTGCTTGGATTGCTAAAGATTAAACAAGGAAGATAAAAGGGTACTGCACCATTAACCGTTGACAAGTGTACTTAATCTTTAAGTAAACGAAAGTTAAATATTTTCGAAGCATTACACTCATTTGAAAGAATAATTTCATTTTTCAAATATGACTCAATTTTATTTTCTCTATCGTTTAAATACACAACAGATATTAAAATACCTTGAGTGTCTCATTTCCTCATGTAAAATGGAATTTGACACGCCTGAGAGCATGTTTCAAGAGGCGCTGCTAGAAATCTAGGATCAGCAGATTGGAGCTAGGAATCTAGGAACAAGCAGCTCTGCTTGCTCTAGAAACAGCAAATTGGGCCACTATAGTCGATGCTTCCTGATGCGAAACTATTCTTGTCAAGACATTGTCTCACAAGACGAGATTTTTACGTGCATTTTTCCTTCTATCTACATGGGTAGGTACGGGATACTGGCAGAAATAAATGTGGCTTGATAATGATTTACCAATCCCACATCAACCCTGCGAGGAGGATACACGATGGGACAAGAATGCTGTGGAGCAGTCGAATGGGAGAGTTCGGGAGTGAAGCTGAGTTGGTGCGAGTGGAGGGCAGTAGTTGGTTGATCGACTTGAAGCGAGTGGAATTTCCGGGGAGCAAAGAGTTTTCTTTGAATGAAACAGAAAGGCCCTAAATAATCTGGCTTCCCTCCAAACTTACTACAATTGTTCATTGTTCCCGCGTGCTGACAGGCTGAGACAAAGCGAGCCTCCCCATACCTTCCCCAACTCCCTATATCCTCCCCAACATCGCCCTCGTGATTCAGAGAGAATCGATGGAACGGAATTTCGACGTTCGCTGCGAGAAAAAGTAGCACGCACTACAGAGCTCCCTGGCGAACAGATCTAAAGCGCGGCTGCCGTGTGAGAGGCTGCTTCTGTCTGCTCGACGGAACTCGGAGCCACAATGGAAAGAGGGTGGCTCCTATGCACCGCGTTTCCGATTTTTGCGGTGGGCGGAACGCCGCCAGTGCAGCTCGCGTTTAATCCCTTGAAATTCCAGATACTTTCGTGTGGCTGGTGGCAAAGGGTCTTCAGCGAGCGCAGTGGGCGAGGGACGATGGGGATTCCCATCCTGTTTGAAGATGAGATCCGACTCCGACTTACATGTCGACTCGCTGAATTGCCTCCCCCTCCCACTGAAGACTCCGCCAGAGAGTACAAGCCTGAACAAGCTCTCGAATATATTCCCGGTATGTGTGGTAGGGTTGTACATGTAGATGTAAATGTGTGTGTGTGTGCGCGCGCAAGGGAGAGTACATGCTAAAGGTTAGAGAACAAAAATGAGGAAGTAAAGATCGCGCGTGGTCCGTGACCAGATTGCTAAGAATCGCTCAATTGCCAGCAACTGCCTAGTCGACCTAGCAACCTACGCAGAGTTAAAAATCCCCCACCGACGGGACTCGAAACTTAGGGCTCCAAGTGTCATACGCTAGAGGGCAACTGCCATTCTCCTGAGCCATTTCTGCCCGTCATCTTCATTCAAATAACTCTATCATTGAGTTGACTGATTTCCTGCACATAAATGAACGAACGTAAATTTATCAGTTAAACTCGTAATAATTTCCTCTTTTTGAAGCAACATTTATTTCAATATTTCTCCGTCTTGGTTCTTAGCATGCAACAAGGAACTGAGTGTTGGCTCAAGAGACCCAGACCTTCGCTCGTGTATCCTTCACATTGTGATTTCAGGTGGCTACGCACCTTCATTCGTCTGCAAAATGCTTTGCTGTTCACGTGCACAGAGAAAGAGAACTCGACGTTTCCTGCTAAAATAATACCTGCCAGAAATTAAGAGTGTGCATCACAAAGATCTTGTGGGTTGTGGCGTGAGAAAAGAGCGGTGGTTAAAAGTGAAAAAACCTGGGGAAAATTGCATACTTTTTGCTAAAATTCAAAGGAATGCTCTTATGAATTTAAAGGTCACTACATTTGAATTATGTATCCACATATATTTTCATCGACTCATCTTCATTTTCTTTCTCCCTCAGTATCCATTGTAGATATGAGAGAAATGTTTGGGAAACACTTTTTATTATACTATTTGTTATGAAATGGGCCTTTTATTTCTTCTTAAATGCTTGCTATCTACGATGAGCTTCGAACCTTTGTAAATTCAAACTCTTTTGAACTCTACTGGTACCTTAATGATATTAATATGAGATTGAAGTTTCATATTATGTATTTTACGAATTAGTTTAACTAACCTTAATTAAAAAATCATATTTAGAGCTAAGGTGGTCGATACCACCCGACCTTCTCCTATGTAGATGGCAATATTTTGTATGTAACTGATTATGCTTTTTAATTTGTCAATGCCGAATCTCAAAACTATAAAGAAAGCTTTCTTATTTACGGCTGGAAGATCAAATTGCAGGGCTTCTGATGCAAGAATGTTCAAAGTGAGTAAGCGAGTAGTGTGTTATTTATATTCTTCCTTCTATATCCGCTTCTGCCAATTCCTTCCTTCCTCCACCGCTCTTCTTTGCCTTCCCTTCTTTCCCGAAACACTTTCGTTATCCGATAGTATTGTTTTCCGGTCGTGTGAAAAGCAATGTTTATGAGTTTCATAAGAAAGTTATACATCCGCTCTAACATTCACCCGTTATTGATCGGAAAAAACACGTAAAATTATCTATGCAACCAACCGGTCGCTAAAATTCTCCTCCAGACGTGAGATGAATTCGACACCAGCCATGAAGCTGAAGTTGAAATGCGCCACCGTCAGAACGCGAACCCTAGTGAGTACTGACGCAATGGCAACAGTTGCTGCTCTAAGTAATCTCAGCTCGTAAGCCACTCTCGTGAAACGCTGAGTTGCCAATTTCCCCCTCGCAGAAATTGCGTCGGCGGCTCGTGACTTCTGACGGCGGTGGCTGAGACGGCTTCGCTGCGGTCGAGGCGGTGGGGGTCCGCTAACGGGACCGGCGCACGCGACATGCCCCCTCTTACCCCTTCCCCCTATTTCAACCCCCTCCCTCGACTCGGCACGTAGGTCCCCCGCCTGATCCCATACCTATCGACAGCTGCCCCGCGCCCTCCCCCCTTCACGCGGTGTGCGCTGCACGTAAGGACAATGTTCCATAGCTGACCTACGATAGCAATGAGTGGAAACGTGGGGATATTGTTCGGCAGGTAACACGAAGTTTTGACCTTTGTGTGTCTCAATTCTGACCCTAAGAGTAGTTTTCTCTTATACAAACCATAATTACTTCATTGCTTTCGATCACCAAATTTGGTTAATCGAATCTGGTTTGGTTTGTGTGAGTGGCATACGTGATTGAGTTTACATAAACTTCTAAATAGTTGTTTTGGTAACTAATGTTTTATCCGCAACAATGATGGATTGTCTCCATTATAAGGAGAACCAAGTATTTTCAATGGTGCAAAATCATCCTCGGCATAGATAGTAAATCTCTGGCGACCAACACTAGCAGAAAACTAAGATTTTATAATTCTAATGGATTGAAAAGGGGAGTTGAGAGAGGAATGATGTGGATGGATTGTATAAAAAAATATCTCCGGATTTTAGGATATTGGAGGAGAGCAACGAAGTCGTGTGGAAAAAAATGATTAAGGCGTACAAGGTCTGAAACGAGCTTTAGAGAAAAACAAAAATAGTGGTACTACAGAATAGCTGAGTGTTTTTCGTACTTATTTTTTTCTAATCTCTCTAGTCTGGGCTAGCTTTTTGATTTTGGCCTTCTTCTTTCCAGCTACCACCTATCGGTATCCAATAGACCTTTTCACATTTTTTAATTGCTCTGTCTCTAATTGTAAAATTTAAGTATAATTTTATGAATATTATCGAAAAGTAAAACCTAGTTTACATGAGCATATTTGTATTGTAAGCATTTGAAACAGTAGAGAAAAAGTAGTATGGACGGTGCTGAAAATACGCAATTTTGAGCTAATTTTCACTAAATAGTTCGTATTTTTAAGACACTTCTTTAGGAAACATTTAAAGTACGTGTAGTAGCAAAACTAGTAATTGTTCATTGAGACAGTAAATATTAACTACGTGAGAGATTTTTGACAAAAATACATTTGCTTACTTTTTGAAATTTAAAGTGCATACATCCAAAGGATATTGTATCTTGTTACTCAGTGTAGTTCGATTTATACTTACAAAATATTCAAAGAAAACTCTGGAGTTATTTTTAAGAAACCACGTCTCCTTTGTGTTTCTGAAATGCGCAATTTTGAGCACATTTTCACAGAAAAATATTGAGTAATTTATGTTTGCTACTTTTATGAATACCATTTTGTGTGATTTTGTTCCGCAGCATTTTTGCAGATGCTGGTCATTATTTATCAGGATCAAACGCAAGCCATGAGATCGCTAATAGCCACCTTTCTCGGTAGCTGAAATATAAATACTCCCGAGGCGGGCGGAAGAAGTTAGGGAGCGTGGGTGGGGTGGGGGGAAGTAGATCGGACAGGGCACTACCAGGAGAGTGATGAAGCGATGTCGAGGGAGGATTTACAAGGAAACTCTTCCAGACGTCGCTGCCGCCGCGAGGAAGAAGATCGAACGCCAGTCGCTTCTCAACTTTCCTTCCCTGCCCCCTCAACTCGTGCAGCGCTGTAGAGGAAGGCCGTGTAGATCCAGGACGGAGGCAGTGGAAGAGAGTGTTCCGATATTATCTGCTGTGTCATCTAAAGCTTAGTTTACATTTTAATGGCTAGCGGGCTGACGGTATATTATAATCGCTGTCTTCATGACCTCATGCAAAGACCTGTATTTCTGGTCGCGTGTACAGGGTGAAAGTAAATTTCAGGACAGAGAAGTTGTTCCGGGTGATAGTGCATTTTCCGTGACAGGAACTATATATGTACCACATTTGAAACTTATTACTAAGTGTCCCTTCATTATCCATTTTCGTTAGCCGTAGTTAAAGTGTAAACTAGTGGTTCTACAACAGCACTTACTTTCCCGTATTAGAGGAAACAGCTAAGTAGTACTGTAATATTGCACTTTATGCGCTACTAACATCTTCGCTTGGAACTCACTATTTCCATTGCAGTGTTGTCAGAACTATGTCAATTCTACAACTTCACAAAAATAGAATGCAAAAGTTTTGTAACCCTGTATTGGAAAAAGAAGCCTGATACCCTGGAAATATAGAAATGCCTTCCATTGGGCCATGATTAGGGAAGAGTATTTTAAAACCATGCAACAAATTCTCTACTCACTACAAATGGTACAGCATTTGGTGCAAAACTAAATATTTGCCTGCAAATATCAACATAAATTAGACAATTATAACTCCTTTTCATACAGCTCCATTATTCGCTCCACAGATATTCGCGAGCGCAAAGTGAATTCCATTATTGCAGACCCTACATTGTCGCTATTCTGAGAGCTATTAATTCTTTTTACTTATTTCAAATATTTCAAAATAAACAATTTCTAAAATATTAATGTGTAAGTCTATAACAAAGATCGAATGTAAGAAACGAAGAAAGAAATAATATACAAAATTGCACATTCTAATTTACGACGCATCCAGCTGTCCGAAGCGCACTAAATTTACAGCGGCCTATTACGTTTGTCACAAAATTAAAGAAAAACTACTCGTATTTTGAAAAAATTAAGCATGACCGTATTTATTTTATTTATTTATTTGTCAAAAAACAGAAACAGAATGGCACAGACTTTCCCGTATTAGTTTTCTATTTTCCTGGGTCTTCGCTAGCTATTCGGAATTGCCACATACTCTTTCTTGCCAGCTACCATCTATCATCGCCAAAAGTACATTTTTTTGTCATTTTCTTAATTTTTCGGTTTCCTATTGGTAAAACAGAAACATTAATTTTAGAATATTAAAGAACACAAAAACCTAGCCGTAAATGGCAATTTTCTTTTAAAAATTATGTGCCGTTTAAGAGAAAATGGCGTTTTAGCACTACTAAAAATGCGAAATTTGAAGCTCATTTTCACAGAAAATGTTTGAGTTTTCAAAATACTTTATTTGAAGTTATTTGAAGCACTTACACTCATAAATATAATCATCTTTAAAAATTGCGGATAATGTGCATATTAAAGATGTGAGAGATCTTTCAAAAAATTTACATTTTTATAATTTTTGAAAAAAACAAAAAAAACTCAAAATAAACTGCACGCTATACTAATGAGTGTAATTAGCACTATCCGTTACAAAAGTTTCAAGAAAAAATTTGCAGCCATATACGAGAAAATGACGTTTGAGCATTTCTGAAAATGCCGAAATTTGAGCTACTTTTCACAGAAAACGGTAGTGTTTTCGAGAAACTTTACTTGACATTATTTAAAGCATATATACTTGTAAATATAATAATGTAAAAAAATCGCCGATAATGTAAATATTAACGACGTGAGAGACAAGTAACAAAATTTACATTTTGGTAATTTTTGAAAAAACCAACCGATAGACCAAAATGGCTTTTATGTCATTGATAGAGTACATTTACCACTATCCCTACCAAAAGTTTAAAGAAAAAATTTGGAGCCATTTTTGAGAAAATTTTGTTTTTATAATTTTTTAAAATTGCACATATTGCACGCAATATTGCACGAAAACTACCAAAATTGTGAAAAACATTTACATGACCTTTATTAAAGAACTCAATATGCAGAACAAATTTTATTTGAAGAAAAAATCTCTATCTTCAATTTTGTAGTTTGAGAAAGACGCCGAAAAAAAGTCAAACCTTCACAATTTTCGAAAATTCAGTGCTTTACGTGAAAATCGGACCTATGCCACGTTAAAAAGTGTATTTTCCTCTATTCATACAAGAAATTTAAAGAAAAAATTGGAGCCGTTTTTGAGAAAATGTTGAAAATCCCCGGGGAGCTTCATATAAAGTACCCCCAAATTTTAAAGAATCTTTTTCAAAATCACAAAGCTTTGACTAGAATCAGATCGACTGGGGAATATCAATTTTGAAGAAAATCGACTGAACGGTTTAGGCGCTATCGTTGACCACAGACGGACAGACGGACAGACGGACGGAATGCCGTCAATCGATTTTTAAGTATAAAGAAGCAACAAATCGTGGATTTTGACCACACCACGAGATAGAGGATTTTTTTTCTTAATTTAGCAACTGGTTTTATCCACTTATTCGTTTTCACGGCCCGGCAATTAATTTTTTTCCGCCGAAAATTGGCCATTTTTTCGCGCAGCATTACATAACTTTCCCTATACTACGTATATCACTCCGTGTATACGTACGTATACGGGAAAGTAAAAACAATGCTTACTCTTTAATCTATGGTGTTTACAAAGTGAAGCGAGTGGAAAAATTGCAAAGATCTGTTCTTTATGGTTCATGAAAATGCTAGAAAATAATGTAAATTCCATAGTGAAGTAATTTTTCTATGGGGTCAACTCTCATTTTTAATGAATAAAAATTATAAGATGTATAATTTACTAAGTGCACGTATCGTACAGTACTGTAACATATATGTTCTTGGAGAATATTCATATATCAAATTAATATAGCCTACGTGTTGTTTATGTTGTGCGTTGTTTTCTATTGTGAGGTATAGCTTTGAAGAAGGTTGATAAATGCGACCAAAATGTCATGTCGTCAATACGCAAAAAATGTTGTAATTTAATTATGGTAATGGAAAAACCACGTGTGAATATGAAGAATTGTTAACTTCTTAATAATAAAGAGTCTGAGAAGCAAATAAAAACCACATGTCACCCTCGCTGAAGAAACAAATATTGTGATCCAATGATCTGAACACAACCCAAAGCACAGTCCAAGTAGTATGTTAAAAAATAATGAGGAAACACTAGAAGGGAAGACAACCACGTTCATGCACTTAACACATTTCATTACACAGTTTACACGTTGCACAAATGATTAGCATTGCATTTTTTCCAATATTTAGAACCCAACTCTGAATGCGTACATTGTTGTCCGTATCAATTGCATTACATAAGTTTCCACGAATTTAGCTGCATCCTGAAACGTAGGCAATTTGCTTTGTTTACAAATCGTCGGATTGTGTCTTTAGAAGCGAACCCGCCCCACATCTTATCAAGAGACCTAGAGGGCCCGAAGTCGTATCTGAAGGTGATCGTCTCGGTAGGCAATTTGGCAATCCTCTGGACCTTCCCTCCTCCACAACACCTGTCTCTGGCGGTGCGGCAAAGCAATTCCACGGCAATTCTGTGCGGCAGGTGGGCGAGAGGCCGTTTGTGGGAGCCGAAGCGTTGCCAGCAGCTGTTTGTTGCCTCTGTTTCCCCAAGCGCTCGGAGAACGAGAGCAGCAGATTGGAGTTTCCTTCAATTTTCCGGAGGAAGAAGTCGCGTTTTATTCTATGTTCGATAAATATCGTTCTCTCCGCTATTTTGTCTGCGCTTTTTATTGTTTCTTCAATTAATTTCACGAATGAGTATGTTATTAATAATCACAATAAAAAATTGAAAATGAGTAGGTGTTCTTTTCCAGTTTGCAAATATATTTTATTTGCCATCCAAGTTCATTAAAATCAGTACTATTTTTAAGTAATTCGTGAGGATATATAATACTAATTTTCAACCTTTATTAATCTTGTGGATTACTATTGTAATTCAGTCTTATTCATTCACCATTTTCAGCAAGAGTTGGAAAGCCTTTGGCATGGAGTTTTCAGTACCTTTTGTTGAAGGCCCCACCTATTGAACTATCGCGAAATATGACTCAAGTGATATTTGCTGTACCAGCGATAAGCGCCAGCAACAGATTGGATTACAATAGTAATCCATCCGACCACTCCCGGTTCAATTTCTGACCTAAGCCTACATCATCACCACAATCGATGCTCTGATTTTTTTTGCAAAGAACAACAGTGAAGAAAGATAGACTAGATTAGGATTTCTAAAGGATCTCGCTTTGTCTCATATGAAATCAGAAATGAAAAGAAAGATTGAGAAGAAAGCAGTGAAGACAATAGGAACACTTCTGCTGAGAACCGGAAAAAGGAAGAAGTGACCGAGGGGTCAGCGGAGTCACCAAAGGGCGATGTGGAACGTTATCACTGTGGACGTCAACGAAATAAGAGCATTCGACAGTACTGCGCAAATTGTGTCCAGTGGGTGTGCCCAGAATACAATAAAAAAATCTGTATGAGATGTTCATCTAATGTTGACATTTATACAATTTCAGAATAGAGGCTCCAGATGTTTAAAAATTTTTCAAACTACTTAATAATTGTAATACAAAATATAATAAGTGCACAAAACATAGAGAGCATAATACTTTTCAGAAACAAACATACAATTTCCTGTATTTGAGTGAGTTTATTGATTACACTTGTTTGAAAGCATAATGCACGCATTTTTGTCTAGTATTTCATATAATTTGTTATACAACAACGTTTTAATAATGACAACAGTATTTTTTAACTGGTCAGTATTTTGCATTCCATTACTCCTTTGTATTTGAACTAAAAGACGTTTTGTTTGTAAAATGTTAACAAGATTTCTTAAAAAATGGATTACAATTGTAATCCCCGCGACCACTTGCTTTCCAATTTTAAGTACCTTTAAGTACTTGAAATGCCAGTTGACTCCTTCCGTTCGTTTCCGTTCCGTGGGGGGCGGTTTTCCGTTCAGTAACTACGCGCAAAACATTCTGAAGCCAGTCTTCCTGACGCATTGCCCCCTCTTATGTAAAATGAAAACGCGCACTCCCATTACTTCTTATTGCATCTCGCGCTTGCGGGGCGTCAGACGAGGCTTGTATATCTCTGGCACAACCAGGCCAGCGGAGCTACGCGCATAAATTTTTACACAAGCGGAATTCCTCGCCCTCTCAGCAGAGAAAGGAATTAAATTGAATTATTTACTGTTTTGATTTGTTATCTTTTCAGTCTGATGGCGTATTTGCTATGGAATTCCTTTTACTTCCTACACATTTGATGAATTTCCTTTTCTTACATTAGTTTTATGTTTATTAATTAATGTACTTTTTCAGTCACAGCTTTCTGGTATTTTCAGTTGTTAATAACGTTTAATTTTAAGGAAAATTAAAATTTTGGATACAGAAATACCGTCAAGCAGATATCTTACCTTTAAATTTGCAAGCCGGTCTTTTAACTCCAAAAAAACACAAAAACGCAGCCTTCAGCTTTACACTGAGGATCCATGGATCTCACATTTCATGTTCAGAAACATAATAATCAGAATTGTTTTCGTAAGATCAGCGTATCTGCATAACATTGGATAAGACTGAGGAAATGTCATGCACCAAAAAACATTCATTCCTTCTGTCTCCCCAGAAAGCAATTTTCTACACTTGAATTGAATTGAATAGATGTCTTCGTTTACATGGCAAGACTCAGGCCACGAGGCCTGCTCTTCCGTCTGACCACATAAATTTCGCTACGCTCCTTTCACCAACTAGGAAAGAAAGAAGGTATTACTTGGGCGACGAAACAGGCAATTTGAATTTATCTCAGAGGTTTAATTTAGGTTTGAGGATATTTTACATGCAGTAAATCTCCTAAAATGAGACAGCCGGCTTTACTTCCCCTCCGAAGGAAGGCGTTCGAAGGATTTTTTCGCCCTTTTAATCCATGACTTCGGTCGGGTTTGAACCCGGGAACTTGGGTAGAACAGTCCGATACGCTAACCGTTACACGATCACCGCAACTTGCCGTATACTTGCCTTGTACAGATACTGTGTTCTTCACATAAAGATTAGCAACCACAATGAGCGTTCATTGCTACGGAACATAAATCTAGAACCCTGACAAGTACAAATTAAACAGCACAAGTAACATATTTGCGAGGGATTTCCAGGCGTCAGTTGCAAGTTTATAAAATGCAAGAAATTAGGTACAGTTTAGCTCTCACAAATGTTTGTCGAGGATGTCACGTTGTCCGTTGGGGAAAGAATATCGCCACTTACCAACTATAACAAATACTACTTGTATGAGAATAATGATTAAAGTATTTTGATTTACCCAGAAATTCTAAATACTGACTCACTCAAAAACTGAAAGTTTGTCCCCTTTGTATAACTTCATCTGAGATTCCTTGAGCAATCTACTTGCGACCAAAGGCCTTCTCCTGCCGTCACCTGTTGCGTGGCCAGCGCCTGAGGGCGGCGGCCGCGTCAAAAGCGACGGGGACAGATCGCCCACGCGCCGCAGGGCGCCGCTCGGAAGACCGCCCTCCAGCGACAGCCCCGCCCACTCCACGCCCCGCTCACCTCACGTCGTCCACATGAACGTCCACACCTCAATCCTCGCCAACCTCACGCCCCGCCCACCTCACGCCCCGCCCACCTCACGCCTCGCCCACCTCACGCCCCGCCCACCTTACGCCCCGCCCACCTCACGCCCCGCCCACCTCACGCCCCGCCCACCTCACGCCCCGCCCACCTCACGCCTCACCCACCTCACGCCCCGCCCACCTCACGCCCCGCCCACCTCACGCCCCGCCCACCTCACGCCTCGCCCACCTCTCGCCCCGCCCACCTCACGCCTCGCCCACCTCTCGCCCCGCCCACCTCTCGCCCCGCCCACCTCTCGCCCCGCCCACCTCACGCCTCGCCCACCTCTCGCCCCGCCCACCTCACGCCTCGCCCACCTCTCGCCCCGCCCACCTCACGCCTCGCCCACCTCTTTCATTCCCCCACCGCAAAAAAAGAAAATTTATAGGAGCTGTTCCTGCGGCTTAGCTGGTGTTTTAGTTTTGAAAATGTGTGAGTTTGTGTGTGTTTTAATGGAGATGATAAGTATATGCTATTTTTAGTGTTGTTAGAGGAGTGATGGGTGAGTGATTGTGTGTGTGTGTGTGTTTATGGATGTTTTTGAAAAATGATGTCTGTAAGGAGTTTCTTAGTTTTGTATCGTGTTTGTTTTGAGTCATATTGTATGTATGGGTGAAAGAAGGGGGGTGTCAATGTTTGTGTCCTTCTTGGATTTGTGCGAACCTTATTTAACAATTTAGGCGTCGGCTTGTTTTGCCATGGAAAGGGACACGCTGAAAGGTGAAGTAAAGGAATAAGGGGTGACGGTTAAACGGCTTAGAATGAAGGGCACAGGGCAGAAGAGGGAGAAGGTCTAGGGCTAGAGAGACGGTTGAGGAAGCAACGGTGTACCGTGTGAGAACGCCTCCGCCACCGAGGACGTACAACTGCATGTGAAGAGTCTGGTAATTCACGTGAACATTTCTTGCGAACGATGAGAATATTAAGGTACACGTTCTGCTGCGTCCCTAAGCGATTAAATCTCAGTACGATGTTTCAGTACCTCCATATACAACACCTCAAACCTCCGTTTGAAGGCGTAGACTTCTGTGATGAGAATCAATCAACTCTCGGTTGACCGGTAAACGCCGCGTCCTACGCATGATTCACGACGTTTTGGTTGTCATTCAATATTGCCCCTGTTGGAGCAAGAATGCTTATATATGTATATATTATTTCAGTGTATTATCTAAAAGAAGCTTTGCACATTTCTATCTGTCTTTTATGTCATATTATTCAGCTGGTTTCTACCAAGCCCGATAGGATGCGACACCTCCCGAAAATGGAAGACTATATTTCAATTAACAATCAATTGGCTTATATACGTTGTCGCATGCAAGTGTCGTTGCACTTCGCAATTCCCGTGTTGTTCCTTGCGAACCGCTCTACGTGGTCTCGTAGCCATCAATTCTTCGTCTCGCACTTTTCACAATTCACGTCTCACAACTCAAGGTGGCGAACGGGAAGAACTATATCTCAATTAATGAGTAATCAGTTAGTGATTGCCTGCCGTCCAGGACCTCTGTGCATCGGCATGCGCCGCGTTCACGCTGTGCATCGCAGTGGCACGTGGTCTGCCCGCTGCGACTTCCAGGAGATCACATCACCAGCATCGCACGTGGTATCCAGCCGGATCGCAGCAATCATCAGCCTGAAACGGGCCTGGGTTCGCAACCCGCCCGTGCTTAACCAGTATGAAACATAAGGCTATGCATTTCACCAGCACGTGACATTTTGACCAATTTACAAATGTATTTGTCTATCCGCATCAGGGACATTGCAACCAATTGAATTGTGTCAATTATCACGTGTCAGTTGTATTCCTTTTTCAATTAATATACGTATCAAATTACTCAGCCTTTCATTCTAACAACTACATTAAAATTTACCATTCCATGCAGTCCTAGGCCTGCACCAAATGCCCAGGTGGTCCTTGAAATTAGAATTAAGAACTAGTTATAAGTAAATTTAGCTTTAGGCCGAGCTCCAAGAGGAATGTTTGGGTTTGGTTCAAAACATAATCACCAAAGTCCACTGTACTCGAATCGCCCCAATCAGCGCCTATTGAACTTTGTGCTGAAGAAGGCCGCAGTTCGTTGAAGGAAACGTAGGTAAGTGACCAATGCCTTAAGACCGGCGGCTCTCGGGCTGCCAAGAACTTTTTAATATCCATATCCTACACAGCAAATGTCATATGCAGTATTTATGGCACTATACACCAGCCGTTGTTTGCTACACTTTTAAATCAGGATGCTCTGGAATGTAAAGTAAGAAAGCTGACATTCTCTCTTCGAGAGTACGTGCTCAAACGAAACGGTTGAGATCACCTTGGTTGGGGAGAACAATCCACTCCGTACCCGGGTCGACTGTTGTAGGTTTGGAGAGCGAGAATCGACTAGTTGAGTGTGTTTGGACTCTTACAGCGGCCATGAGGGGGTTCCCGTCGTACGAAAGGAAGTTTGTCTTTGGCCTTCCCTCTTTTGTCGAAGAGTGCCTCCTGTGGTCAACCACACACTGATGTCACGTACCTTTCTCTGATCTAATTTTCACAGGCTCAGAAGCAATAATGCTTTCTCAAATATGTGGCTTTAAAACTATTATATTTGGGGGGGTTCACTCTTTTAGTACAAAGTATAAAAATGAAAACAAAAACAAAATCAGAATTATTTAAAAATCCGTTTATGAGATTAGTGTTTCACTTCATAATCATGAGGATATATTTTAATTAAATATATGGATGTGTGTAAATTCTAATCAGATTTGGGCTTTGTATTTGTAGCTTGAGTTTTTTGAAGTATTTCAAAGGATGGATAAAATTATACCGCGTACCGGTTACGAATAATACAAAAACAAATTCTGTTGTAACACAAACAATTTTCTAACTCATGCTTAAGAATGTTTCTCATTAGTAGGAGAACCAAAAATAATTGTATGAGTATCAGTAAAACATTAAGTGAAAACGATTATTATGTTTAATTTATAAGACACTATCAACACAAATCCCCGAATAAATGCCACTATTGTGAAGAGAATGAAAGGGACATGAAAGAAAAAGAAGGCGAATATTATAGAATGAAGTGCATTTCGTTTTAACATGGAGAATCCTTAATGATTATACATAGTTAAGTCAATTTTAAGGAGCTCGGTCAATGGAGAAGAACGTTTTTCAATAGAGGTTATTTCCCATCGTTTTGGAAAATGTGAAAAAGTAAATTCTGTTGAACTGCTAGTTTTTATTTATATTTTATTATTATGTACTGCATAACGCATATATCTTGCTCGGACCATGCAACGACTTCAACATTATCACACTTATTGTTTGTCAATCTCTATTATTGAGGATTTTCCTTGGCTATATTTTCGATGAACATATTTTCAAAAAAATTTTAATTGCATTTATTACACCATTATTTTAGTTTGTAAATTGCAACATTTCGCGGCTCACATTTGCCTCATCATCAGGCTAAATGGTTAATAAGTACTGTTAACTAAGGATTCAACATTCAACATTACATTAAAATAATATTTTTGTCATTCTTTTACATTCTCATTCTCAACAGCCCATTTTATTCAGGTCACTGATTACTTGCGGACTGCAAAGTTTACGAACGGGACTGCAAATTTACGAACGGGACTGCAAAGTTTACAAACGGGACAGCAAGTTTGTAAATATAAATAACGATTTTTCTGGATTTCTATCTCTTAGCTAGGAGATATTTGATCATAAAGAGGTACAATTGCGCGATTCCACTAAGGCAGGGCCAGTGCTTATCTGCGCGGAGGATGGCTGTTTGTCTATCCCGAGTGTTGGCAGGTTCAAGAAGCACTGTTTGCATTGCTGACAGAGAGAGAATGAGGGATAAAGACGTCTAGTGAAGATCTGTAATGTTGCATAGCAATGTTTCCAAAAATACAAGAAATGAATCTCAAATCTTTTAAACTTTTTGTTGCTAATGTGTTCGGCAAAAACGAAAAATAATTATTATTTTATTAATCTATGCAATATCTTGATTTTCTTGAAATTGGTGGGACTAACTTGATAACAAGTCAGTAGAAATCGTGTATAGGAGTTTCATAAAGGGCGACAAGTTTTGAGGTAACAAATTAGCAACAAAAAAGTTTAGATTAATTCCTAGTTCTAGTTTTGAAAACTTTGCAACACTAATTTTAAGGAACAGTCTAGTGAAAGAAGAACAGCACGCAAGCTAATGCACCGAGCTTCCGCGATGCATTTGAGTAGTCCTGTGCTTAAAAATCCTCGGGACGGATAAGCGGCGTTGGGAGAAAGTGGGGAGGGGGTGCAAATGTCGGGATCGCATGTCGGGGCAGAGCGGGGTCCGAGGTCTGGAGAGGTTGAGGCAAGCCCAGCTGCTCCTTGGCGCCTCCGGCTGCGCCCCAGCGGGAACAGAGTGTAAAAATACGCCGCTCTCTGTCACTCCGCGGGGGTCCGGGGGCCTTAGATGGTGCCCCTTCCACAGCCCGGTGCGCCAGCACTCGCCGCTCCATTGGAAGTTACCGACGGCCTTCCGCATGCTATAGCTTGTAATGCAGAGAATAGCTTCAGGCAAAAGTTTTAGCATTCATTAGCAGATGTTTAGTAGATCTTGCCACACATTCACAAGCTCCCCAGCACGTTTGAGAATCTGAACACTCCACCACTCCACAATGTCCTGTTTTCAGCTCTTCTCAGCACAATTCTCATCCCTCTCCTTCAATCTCTGGCTTCCTCTCTCTCTTCTTCTTTCTCTCTCTTCCTCCTTCTCTCTCTCCCTCCTTCTCTCTCTCCCTCCTTCTCTCTCTTCCTCCTTCTCTCTCTCCCTCCTTCTCTCTCTCCCTCCTTCTCTCTCTCCCTCCTTCTCTCTCTCCCTCCTTCTCTCTCTCCCTCCTTCTCTCTCTCCCTCCTTCTCTCTCTCCCTCCTTCTCTCTCTCCCTCCTTCTCTCTCTCCCTCCTTCTCTCTCTCCCTCCTTCTCTCTCCCGCCTTCTCTCTCCCTCCTTCTCTCTCTCCCCCGCTCATTCCGTCCAAACGTTTGGAGTGGAGATGGGATGAAAAATGAAGTATAGGAGCTGGTCCGAGGTGGTCTATCGTGCAAAGTTCTGCCCCGGCTTTCCCTTCAAGGTACAGGTGGAGGAAACTACATAAACAACCGGTAAGATCAGTAGGCCTGTAAGTTTCATTTAAGCAATGCTCTTGTTTGAAATTCTCAGCTGAAGCTGAAAATCTGACATCGTCGGAATTCGAATTGAGGACCTGCCAAACTGGGAAGCCTTTGCGGAACACTCGAAATTGCATTCGGCAATGCATCCAGTAAATGTTATTGTAGTGACATAACGTAACATATTTTCCTTAGCATAACATATTCATATACTATTATTCCTATTAGCCTCTCATAGAATTAATATGCATCTGAAGAACTGAATATCCACATTCTTAAGTTTTCTGTTCTATTGTGACTTTCCTCAGAAGTCGATCCAGGAGCCACAAAAAACAGAACAAGGAACTTCAATCACAAGGACAAACACAGAAACACTTGCATTGTTGTTAGAAATGCCGATTAAGATGTCTGTTCCGATAACTTGAAATGCTATTATGGACCCGTAGAGTCACGTGAAGTGGATTTTTGCGTGCCCGATATTCTCACCAGAGCTTGATCAAACGAAATTAAAACCTAGTTAACCGAATCAAGTGAAGTGATAATCTGTATCTTTTTTCCATTTTTTTTTCTGACAACCCAAATTCTTCTAATGATAAGTATATTTGCTACTGATTCCCATTTCCATCGTATTTAGCTTCCGGTTGCACCATATCTCTCGACTTTTATTGTCCCCCACGATCTTCCCTTTTACTTACCAACTCTCACTTCCCGCCCCTAGGAGTCGCCTTTCTTTTGTTTCGGTTGAAGTAATTGAATCTGCTTATCGCGCTAATGGGGAGAGCAATTTGTGCGCCTTAATACCGCTCCGCCCCGCGCCCGTTTGCCTATCGCGCGCCCATCTCCGGAGCCTGATGGATTCCCAGAAGGCGGTGAAACACGCGGCTTTCGAAGAGTAGCTCTCCCACGGCCAAGTGCACAACGATGTCAAAACATTCTTACAAAAAAAAGCGTAACAAACAAAAGACAAACTCTCAGATAAACAATTCGGGCCATCGAGGTGTACACAAGATCATTACGTAGTGTAATTAAAAGAAGAGATAATGCAATTTAGTTGTTTCAAAGAGGCAACCATTTATCTAGAAATATTGTATAAAATAATGTATTTACTTGACAATAATAACCTGTCGCATTAGTATCTCTGGACTATTTTATTCGTAATTTATTCGAAGACTCATTCACAATATTTAAGGTAAGACATTCATCTAATGAAAATTGAAAACTTTGAATTAGCGCCTTTTTAACACGTTTCGTTGCATCATTACAAAACGGCACGTATAGACGTGTTAATCAGTTCAAAGAAGATTGAACATACTTCGATGCATGGCTGCAATTATCATTGAAACTCTTACGGAATCTAGTGATATAACTATTCCTCTTTTAACTAGTTTTCTTCTGTATTGCTCCTTGAATTGCTCTGAAGCGTCAGTTTGCTTCTCGATCGCCGCTTGTTCCGCATGCGTTGGAGCAATATGACTTCATGTGCTCTTAGAAGCCAGCGGATGCGGAGATGACGGAGACAAAGAGGATGGGACGGTGACGGATGAGCCGATTTCTCTGAGTGAATGGGATCCAACATCCCAAGAAGAAGAAATCTGCATTGATGAGAGCCTTAACGTCTTTGCGCCGACTAAGCAGAATTAATAACCTTCATCCCTCACTTCCGCCTGCTCGCCCCACTGAGGCAGGGAATTAATCTGCTCCTCGCCGTGGAGATGAGACCACCTGGAGACGATGCCAGGGATTGGGTGAGCATTAGTTGGAGAAATCACTGCCACGCACGGATTCACTAGAGATATTACGATTCTATTGGTAACAATATCACCTCACACACGCTACTCATTAGCAAGTACTACTTCCCCACCCCTACCTCAACTGACGCTACCGAACAAATTACTATAAATTTGCAGATTAGGAGGCTGTTGAACAGACACAAACTGAGAGTGGATATCAATGGTTTGCTATGACACTGGTTTTCTATTGAAACCGCAGTAGTCCGAATGAAAGGTAATTTTCTTGTTGACAGTTTTACTTCGTAATGTCACACTGTTGATGAAACAAGCGGCGTCTGAACATGTTTACACAAATTGGGCCTCGGCAACCCGACGCACCCTCATATCATTAAGATGGAAAAGATCGGGGGAGTGGGAATCACTCGTTGTCCATTCGATTCACGATAATTTTCATACTCTACAAAAAATTAATACTTAATTTGTTTTAAAAATATTTTAAAGAATACAAAATCTATTTTTCTTTCCTAGAACGCTCATCTTCTCGCCTAAAAACTTTCGAATATATTGAAATCTTTGAATGCTCAAAAAAGAATATACATAACGTCCAAAATAGTTCGTGAGCAGAAACATTACATTACATCTCTATTTCAGAAGAAACACTGATTCCTGAAAAACCTTCAAATTAATTTGAAAATAAGGCCAACCCAGATCTTCCCCGCAACGGATAAAGGTTATCTATTTTTCCCTTTTTGTACAAGATACAATGTTCTATTTTATCACAAAATTTTCAACTGTCACCTAGGCAGTATACTTCAGCGTATTCATGGAAGACATTTCAGGCTAATCTGATCTTTATTTAAGAGCGGGGGAACAAGTGGAAGAACTTTGGGACAACGAATGCCACTTTGTAGCATACAATCACCACTGGATACAAATTCTCAGCTGGCGGGGTAATGAATTCTCACCATATATAACACGAGTGTTACCGATTTTTCATTCCTAGGTTCTGAGTCACTTCATGTTTGAAATTGCAAACTTTCTTCAATTTTCAAAGGTACTCAATCTGCTTAGTTTTGGTCATAGCATTGGCGCTGTCTGCAGCGACTCTCACCGGATAGTCCTAGTATTCCAGTCCCAACGGTGGCGCATTCTTGACACTAGCTACTATGTGGAATTACTAACCGCAATGCCGAATTCACCGCTGTCTGGACGAGAATTTTAGCAGCCGTCTGCTCTGATCCATTTTCAGTTACTTCTCCAATTAATATGAGGCGAATTTTGGAGCAGTACATAAACAACAGGGTTGCCAGATTCGGGAATTTTGTCCCCCAAATGGGGATTTTGTTCTTTGTGGGGAAATTATTTTCATCCGGAATCTAGATAGAATCTCTCAATTATTTGAATAAGAAAGAAACATGTTATTTTCTCTCATTTTTAGACATCAAAAAGATAGAAATGAACGACAGACGTTAGAATTAACAAAAATTAGAAACAACAAAAATTAGAAACAAGACATGAGAAAAACGAAAATATTTGTACGGCTTCAAACAGCTCAGAGGACGATGATTGGCTGATTTGAATTATTTGAATTTAGGGGGACAGCCAATGGAATTACCACAAACAGTTCATGTCGCTGGTCCATAATATGAATATTTTCCGTTTTAAAGTTGGGGATTCTTGTTTCACTGGGAAGGTTATTTGGGAAAATTTCATAGTAGAGGTGGGGAAAGAGCTCGCAACACATCTGGCAAACCTGCTTAACAAATAAACTATGGACCACGCGCAATCTTTCCTTCCATTTTCTTGTTCTATCCTCTCACGTAAGCTCACATGCACTGTGATACATTTCCGGAAACCAGTCAGGAGCTTAGAGCTTGCCAAGGATGTGCTGGTGCTCTGCTGGTGGGAGATATACTGAACGAAATGCCCGCAAGTTGATGTGTAGATTAGCGCCGCACTCGCGATTCAGCAGGGGTTTGCTTCATTCTGGGATAAAAATATTTCCTTAAATATTGTTTTTGTAATACATTTACACTTGAATTTTGTTGCCACATTTAATTAGAAACGTCCCAGCTACTCAATCGCTCCAAATCGGAGCGAGTGAGACGAATCAATCGTCCATCAGCTATTAATTCGTTGTGGGAATGAGAACGAAGACGAGGAGGGGGAAGCGGCGGGGAGGGAATGCAAAACCCAGCGGCTGATGGCACTTAATCAGAAATATTAACAAGCGCTGCGTTTCTAAAATACCCTGAGTCATAGAGTAGTTTGAAGCGCGACCGTCTTCTAACCACAAAATCACCGTCGAAGCTTTGGACTCACGCCTCCACTGTCTCCATGCATCTCATCGTCTCCGTCCACGCCCACGAATTCACCCACTTAACAAAGAAAATTGCCAATTAAAGGAAACTTCCAACGTCGCCACAACTGCATCAGTTGGTGCGTGCCAAACGCACGAGGACCGTCGGGCGTCAGCAATTGAGCTGTTGCGAGAACGGGGGACGAGGTTCGCTGCAAAACACAACGGCTTCATGCGCAATGTGAGCGAGTGCTGCGTTTCTGAAAGGACGGGAGTTATGGAGCAGTTTAGAGTGGCGTAACCACGGGAGCCACTCACGTTTCATGCCGTCCCTCCGCGCCCCGCTCCGTTTCGCCTCACCCACACCTGCAACTACTGAGGAAAGCCAATCGTCTGTTAAAGGAAACTTCGGACGTTGCCACAACAAGCATCACAATCGGTGCGTGTTAAAAGATTGCTCCGTAGGCTGTTAGCAATTTATCCGTTACGGGTACGTGGGTGGGGGATGCAAAACTCAGGATCTGGCGGCACTTGATCAGAAATGTGAGCGAGCGCTGCGTTTCTGAAATACCTTTAACGTTTGGATGCAACAACCGCCCTCCAACCACAAAATTAATAGAGAGAATGAACGCCCTTACTCTCTTCTCACGCTCGCGTCCTTTCCATCCGGCATAGTAGTAGAATAGATTGCTCCTCTAGCGGAGACAAACAATATGGGAAATAAAAAGTTCACTCATTGACAATGTATTCTCGTAAGATGTCGAAACGCCATGAAAATTGTTATCGATGAATATGTATGTTTAATATTGTCCATTAGTGACGATTGTTTCAAAAATGTAACAATTTCAAGTTTTTTCTTCAAATTTTCTTTTGCGAATTTCATTTCTTACATTGACGGAGACATCCTAAATAAAACATATAAACAAGTTCAATTTGTCATCTTCGCATCGAATCGAGTTCATCTACAACTGAGCTTAGAAGCTCTATATAATAGTGGTTAGGTCGGAGGGTAAGGCAAGTGTAAAACAAACTGGTTGGTCCGCACTGAAGTTGACAGAGCTTCGGAGCGTTGTAGAAGTATAATTTAACAACATAATAATCATATAGCACTAAGAGATGCAAATTCATAATACCAGAGAGATCCAACAATGAGCGCATGGACGCGACGACAATGAACGAGAGCATTGCGCACGACATTGTATTGGGCATTAATGAGTTCACGTAAATTATTATTATCTCAGAGCAGAAAGAGAGAAGAAGGAAGTGATATTTTTGTTGATCAAGGATTATTTCTATTCATTATAGTTTTAATTAAACAGAACACACAATGTTGTACAAATAAAATGCTGAAGTTCTTTCGGTGTTTTCAGTAACGAATAGTTTTGTCTGAGAAAAACGAAATCAATGTGTTTTTATGGCTCTATAAAAGCGCGTTTATTCTCATCAAGGCTTTATCTACGTAGCTGCGCCAATTGTCAAAACAATCAAATCCTTGCGCCTTTCGTCGATGAACAAACATCAGCACTTTCCCTCTAACCCTCTCGCATATCAGATTATCCACGTTGCGATCAATGCGTTAGGATGTTCATAACCACGCCACATTTCCATTCACCATGGGGGTAGTAACATCGAAGAAACAGTACTTCTAGCCAAGACTGAGCAGGAGACAAGTGACCTGGAAAACGTACGGTCTGTGCTCCGTCACTTTCCCGCCATTGCCTTTGAAGGGAGTTTCGAATGATGTCAACTTTTTAAGGCAGCGAAGAGGACGATTTAAGGGGGAGGAAGAGGAAGCCGCAACAAACCAATAGGAGGAAGCGAGATTGGGGCGCATTTGAAACACAAAGGCTCCGTCCCACCGCTCATGGGGCTACTAATGGCGGCCGCTGCGCAGTCCCTTCCGACCCCTTTTTTCGTTCCCCCGTAAATTGCTCTTCCCTCGCGATTTTACTCCGCACAACCCTTGGTTTATAGTATCTGTATTGAAGTGTGGTGACGTGTTGTGAAGTTTAGTTTTTTATTTATTTAATAGGTAATTATGACACATTGATACATAATTTCAATTCTTTTAACTATGTGGCTAGGCTGAAGGCTGAAGTTTAGTGCAATATAGAAGTAGAAAGAGAAGTGAAGTGGAGTGCAGTGTATAAAAAGTCGTATATTTTAGTATAAATTATCTGTACAAGATCACCGTAAATGTAGAATTAATGCGGTTATTGACATAAATGCATTTATTGTTAACATTGTTATCTTATTATTATTATCGTATTATTATTATTATCGTTATTGTTTTAAAATAATTTTTACTTACATTGTATTTATTTCATAATTATAGTATGTACATTTTAGTGATCCGCCACCAGGTTGCATAAGCCTACCTGCGGAAATAATAAATATCTAACCCGCCCCACAACACCGGCACCGGCTCAGACGCAGCATTACTGTCGTGGCTGGAGCGTCTGTCACGAAGCTCCAAAAGTTGGAGTTCCTACGAGAGCGGATTTTAGATTCTAGATACATAAATGGATATATTTACAGAGTATAGAGAAGAATTCTTCCGGTCGATTGCTCTGATTGGTATTTTTTCGTGATATGTGTTTCGTGTTTTCGATAAATACCAGTCGGATGTTACAGCATGTCGCAGCAGTATCTTAACAAACGGGAAACGGAAGGCGCGCGGTCGTTCCTTCCCCTCTCGTTACACAAACACCGGCATGCACTACACTCTCACACATATCGGAATCTTACAGCTTGTCCCGCCTGGGGAGTTGTCTCGATGGCGGAGATTCCAGGGAGGAGAAAAAAAACAGGTCACAAGACATACGAGGAGATCGGCAACGGATCTACTGCATCAGTGGGAAAGGTACACCGCCACCTTCCGGGGTATAAATGTACCATATTTCAGGGAACAATGACCATAGGTATCGCAAACGGAAGCAGTAATGACTCAACCAATCAACCGTCCCACTCATCCGAACGTTGCTCATCCTTCCCTTTGTCCCCCTCTCTCGCCCACGCTTATGCTGACCCGCATCTCCCCGTCATTTCACGAGCCATTAAAAACTACAAGTAGAAATGAACAGCCCAGTCTTCATCTGCGTTGCATTGAAAGCCAACAAAGGTTGTATGGAAAAGTAGGAAGCGTTGCATTGAAAGGTACATGACCCGGAAGAAAAAACCTAAATTGGGGCTACATACCGAAGCAATCTATGAGAACATGCACTACGACCTATGAAAGTGAAAGGTGTCTAAGCGCAGTCAGGTAGTCAATCACATTCTGTTTCCAATTCCACTCACTTTCACATGTCCGCCCATAGTCTGTGAACTCTGTGGATATTTTTCGGCATTTCGTATTGATGTCCGTCTTGTATTCTAAACTACGAGCCCGAAGCAATGTACGAGAACGTGCACTATGACCTATGAAAGTGAAAGGTGTCTAAGCGCAGTCAGGTAGTCAATCACATTCTGTTTCCAATTCCACTCACTTTCACATGTCCGCCCATAGTCTCTGAACTCTCTGGGTATTTTTCGGCATTTCGTATTGATGTCCGTCTTGTATTCTAAATTACGAGCCCGAAGCAACTACGAGAACATGCATTATGACCTATGAAAGTGAAAGGTGTCTAAGAGCAGTCAGGTAGTCAATGACATTGTTTCCAATTCCACTCACTTTCACATTTCCGACTAGTCTCTGAACTCTCTGGGTATTTTTCGGCATTTCGTATTGATGTCCGTCTTGCATTCTAAATTACGTCGTTGTACGTCAAGTATTTCGCCTTTGGGTACCGCAAGCTCCCTATCTGTAGGGAGCTTGTCGTTTCTTCCATCAAGACACGGTGCTTCTGCCGCGCCAGTTCAGCGCCCTTCCACTACCCCCCCTCCCACCACTTACATGGATCGTGCTCGCTTCTCCGCTTCCCCTCCCAGCATCGACGTTTCCGCCCTTCCGCCCCTCGAGGATCCGCGGGAGAGAGGAAAGGCCCTGAGGAGCACTTCTTGCGGCGCGGCAGTATTTCAGAGGCGGAATGCGCCCGTGCGGCCTCGTCCTTTCTCTTTTTAACATCCGTCTCCACAACTCATCCCCTCTTCCCCACACGCCGCTGCCTTGAAGCTCGGCTGCAGGTGAATCGCGTTGGAAATAGGTTTTTTTTACATTGGTGAGAGAAAACTAATTTTGTGCGATCGAGAAAACAATCGAGATTGCGCTAGAGACAACTATTCCATTCAGGAAATACCAATACATTTTTTCCGAGGTCGTAGAAAAAGGCTCTGTTAACAGCCACTATTGATTTTGTATCTACTCTCCCCGGTTATCAAGACAAAGCTTCGTTATCCATTCGCAATCTTTGTGCGAAAACGTCTTGTCTACACTATCACGTGACGTCAGTGTGCAAAAATATATTTTCTCGAAGTAACGTAACGTTTTCCAGATGTCTTTAGAAAATACTAAATAGACGCACGCATAGCGATCAGTATAGTCTTAACTTTAATCGGCTATAGGGAAAAAAATCTTTCACTGCGCATGCACTACACTTTTAATTCATAGTCTTAATCATACTATACCGATTGTCTGAGCTTCCGGTATGTCACCACGCGATTCGCATTGATGAAAATGCTTTCTCTTCAGTTCATCGTTTCATAGTATCAAGAGTCACTTCCTGAGAGGTTTCACTGCTTAGACAGCCCTGAGAGATGAACCGTTTCCCTGCCCTGCGACAGACAAGAACAGCTCTCAAAGATGCGGTGAATCTATAGTCACATCCACTGGGCAATCACAACGATCTAGTTGCGCAGTCTAGCCTGCAACACTTCGTCTTCTCTTGAGAACCAGAGCAATGAATTGAAATACGAACACTATTCTAAGTGTTGTAATTTTGAGTCCATTTGTAACTTAACAAACGATATGCCAGTTATGACAGAGTATCTTTATATATGTATTATTTGATTTGATTTTATTCCAATTTTAGTGGAGTATACATTTTAATTTTTTGTGAAATTTAATGGAATAATTTAAGTTATATTACTTCGGAACTAATAGTTTGCTCCTTCGTCGCCAGGGGCGCTTCCGCCACCACCTGCAGAGCATAGGAGAGCAGATTTAACTTTTTTCACCTTACGTAGGTGATAAAGAAGTAGTGTAGTAGCTTACTATTGGTTATTAAAAAGCGTCTTTAATGTTATGAATACAATGAATACATTTTCGTTATGCTATTCTTTAATTTCTTCACAACGCAACAAAACAGAGGAACAAAAGTATTTTAACATTGTCATCCGTTAGAAATATGAATGTACGGTCATCACTTAAGAGCAATCAAAACAAATGAAACCAAAATAGAGTTTGAATACTTTTGTTCAAAGAAAAAGTATAACTTATTTGTATGAATTTTCTTATCGTAGGTGTTATTACAAAACGCATCGAACGACACAGTTCATATCCCTCATAACTGATTTCGTTAGAAAGAAACAATAGAAACTTCAGCAATAGCGGTGGTTTGCAAACTTTTGCACAGTTTTGTATTTGTTCTGTCGTAGTAACGTCGTTAATAACTTAAATATTTACCACTGAAAACTAAAACAGTTCGAAATCCCCTTGATATCAAAGTATCATATTAAAGTATGTAATTAGATCTGGCAAATGTTAACCATCTAATGTACCAAATTACAGTAAGAAAATAATTGTTCATTACATTTCACTTTGCAGCATTTTGATTATATATTTTTGTTCTTCGTCTGCTCTTCCATCATAGAATCTTTTCATCGCCTTCATCTCCGCCCTCCCACGATTTTGAAAGTCTAAAGTTTTACGTAACTTTTAACTGTTGGAAATCGATGTCAGTAATAGTTATTTATGCACTAAGGGCGTTAAAAGGGTTCTAACGATTGAGCAGGACAAAATTCCCGTGGGATTTTGGTCCGAAGACTTTCTGTCGCCCAACATCATCAGCACCAGTTAACGCCCGTGGTAAGGTAAGCAATTTAGTTGCAGTGTATGTCAATCTCCGAATCGAAAACAAGCTATAACGTATCAGTAAAAAATAAAATATATTAATATTCACTTATGACAGCTAAAATTTATCTTCAAATCCCCTCAATATCGCAGTCTTGCATCAAAACACGAAAGCATATTTTGCAAGTAAAAAGCTCACAACGTTGGAAGCAATAAGAGGGCAATTCAAATATAAATGTTTTGCATTTCACTTTCTGACAATTGTAACCTTACGAATTATCTTCTCCTTCGTCTTCTTTCGTCTACGCCTCCACCTTCACTCCGCCTTCGTCTCCGCTCTCGTCTTCGCCTCGTCAGCACTGCTCGCAATTTCCGAAACAATTTCCTCAGGCGACCGCCTGCAGGGCGAGAGGGGCGCAGGCACAATCGGAACCCGACCCGCTGACCGGAAGTTGTGGACACGGCCACTTCCGAAGGGTCGCCTCTTGGGTGCGAAGGGTCACTAAAACCACGCCCACCAGGGGTCTCCGGCGACCTTCAGCCGTCAAAAGACAGAGAAGGGAACGAGTCTAAAATAGTTTCACTCCTTCGGTTTTGATGTCATTGACCTAAGCGTATTGGAATTTTCAGCGTCCGCTTTCATATTACGCAAGTGACACTATACTGCGATTTTCGTAACGTTGCCCCTGACAGAAATCAGCTGTTTCGCTGCCATCCAATCAGTAACTTATATTTCGCAACAGTGATGTAACTATGGTAACGTTCAAGCTCCCGATTGGATGAAACCGTCAACAGCTGATTCCTGTCAGGGACACAGTTACGAAAATCGCAGTATAGATGCTAAGAAGTGTAGGGTATCAACAGTATGGTACAGTTGAGTGTATAGCATAACTCCAGAAGGCTACGCTCAGAAATGTCCCTACTTTGAAATATCGGAAAAATAAACCACAGAGAATAGTGAGAGAAAGAGAGATGATGTAACGGGGAAGGTATGACTGCCAATCAAAATTATGGTGCATTCGCAGTGGAATATCTTTTTCCATGATTGTACAAAATGTGAGATTTTACGTACCACCCTATACGTGCAAGTGCCAAACTGCATTTCCACCGTGGAGATATTTCACCCACACGGCCATTCCTAAGCGAGCGGTAATAGGTGAGAATTGCGTGGGAGGAGCGCGTTTTCTTTCTTCCCTCGAACAGGCGCTCGCGGACGCGCGATCTTGTTCTTTATTGCGCGCAGTTCTTCTGCAAAATTAAACTATAAATCGCATGCGCAGTTCCAACTTTCCCTCGCTGCGAGAGTTCAGCAAATGGAAACGCTTGCGAGTGGAGAGAGCAGGCGCGCCTTGCAAGGCGAAGAGTTGGCAGATATTGAATACAAGTACGTGTATAATACTGTATTGTGAATTTCCCCGTCTACCCCTCTTTATTTATTATTTTTCTTATTTATTTCATTAATCCGACTAGCTTGATTTTATTCATGTACTTGGGCGCTTTATACTTACGATCTCAGGGCTCGTGTTTCTTTCTCGTGAGCTGAAAACTACTGCTCGTACGAGGATTTGGCTAATGAATATTTGTACTTACGTTACGGATTTTAATAATTTACTGGTTTTTAATAATTTTAAAATAATAACGTATCATTACTAAATTATATTTCAGTGACATGAAGTCCCAACTGCTATTACTATTTTATTAAAAAAATAATCAATTATTTCCTCATTTATAATTTTATTTCATAGTTCTAACAAATTTATGATCTTAATTAATAATAATTCTATTATTTCATTAAAAATGTTGATGGCCATCGAAACTTAAACGAGATTTATCTTGTTATATTTTTCTTCCTTAAAAATTAACTAAACTGCTTAACATTATTGGCCTTGAACAATTTCCTATGCAAGGTCCGTTTTGTTCTTACACTCTTAAACTTCCCTGCAATTGAGAAATACTTCCGCATTCTTGACGTTGAGTAAAATTATTTCGTCCCATAGACGTCGGCCTTCCAACATTTCTTTTATTTCCACACTAAGTTTAACTGGATACGTTTCCACACCGTTCGCGTCCTACTTCCATTAACGAATTTCATTTGCGACTCATTTCTCGCGTTTAAAAATCAAATTCTGTTCTTAATATCAATTCGTACTGCTGTCGGCTGTACATCTTCCGTCTAAAATCCCACACAACATCTAACTTTCTTCAAACAAATTGTATGCCAGACATGGCCATTCATCCGAATCGTGCCAGACCGAGATTAAATCTGACACAAAATTCTCTTCCATCGACTCAGCTTGTTTCTCCCGTTGACATATTCTATTTTGTTATTGGCTGAATCCGATGCTAGATTTTCAGTTGCAACTGGGCTTCTCGGGATTCTCTCGTCAATTGTAACAATGTTTCTTATATTCACGATAATTTAATAAAAATTATTTTTCTCAAATTTTAATATCACTGGCCGACATTTTTAAACTTTTGAAAAGTTACAGAAACAAAACTCACTGATTCTGACCAATTTTGGGGCGCTGAATACGAATATGATAGCCGTTTTACTGGATTAGCTCGTATTTTTGTGTAACGCGTAGTTGCCAAATTTACCATCATGGGCATAATGAGCTACCTTGAAAGTACCGGAGAGTGAGTTTTTTTGACTGCAAAAAGGGAATCAATTTCGTTTTGGCACTAGTGTCAAAGACAATCAATTTTTAAAATTCTATAAATTAATTTATTAAATCTAAACAATTAAAAAACTATACATTCAGTTAGTTTACTGGCACTATACTTTAGCATTTACTTACTTAATAGTTTATAAGGTATAATGTTCACAGACGTATACAGACCACTTAGTTTCGGAAAACACTAAGATACTTTAATCCTTCAGCTTCTTTGTCTATTCCTTTAAGAAATTCATGAGGTCCAAATTAATGTGCAGAGTTGGAAATAGTACCTTGCCTGGATCGATTAGAGGCTTATACTTGACATTGTTGGTACCGGGCTTAAATGACTCTATGGGGGCCATTCCTTTTGTGAGAAATTTTTCCTGTAGCTCTTGAGTCCCAAAGACAAAAAAACAAAAGTGCTTTGTAAATCCACCTTCCAGACATTGGTCTGGTCCAGACATTGGACATTATAATATTGCAAATACTTTTACATGTCCACAAATTTGCCAACCATGATCTTTGTATTTGATACGCTTTAAAATGAGTGCGAGATCCTCGTAAGTATCATTCATTGGGACAGAGTGTGCCATAGGCAGCTTATTTCCATTATGAAGCAAAACTGCTTTCAGACTGTTCTTAGATGAATTTATGAAAAGCCACCAATCAGATGGATTACTTTGGATTCCTGACTCATTCATCAGTCCATTGATGTCCGTATATACGCAAAGGGAATCTTCCATTCTGTAATATTCTGAAAAAGGCTCGTTCTTAGTGAAATACTATTTCTCACTCTAGGAACATTGTGGAAATTGTAACTTTGATGACAACTGAAGCCAAAATGGCAAAAACTGGCAACTAAGCGTTACACAAAAATACGAGCTAATCTAGAAAAATGGCTGTCAATTTCGAATGCAGCATCCTGAAATTAATCGGAATTAGTGGTTTTCCTTTTTGTAACAAAACTGACGTCGGCCTGTGTATTTATTTGGACTCGTTTTTATTGTTATTTACCAACGCCTCACGTTCCCAATGTCTCATTTCTGTTTATGTTTTTCCGTATTTTCCCTTCTTTCCTATCTTATTCAGTTGACATACTTTTGTCAATTTATGTGAAATGCCCGATAGGTTTTTTACCCACCTCAGTATTAATAACTTACGCGTTTTATTAAGCGTAATTGATGGAGAATTTTCATTAGGCAAACACACGTGTTCTCCGGGCAAATTTTAATTCCGAATCATTCAGTGTGGCATCTGGTAGACAAAACTGATTCTTCGCAAACTTTTTTGTGTTTGCGCATTCAATTTCGTTTTCATCTTCATCAACATTATTTCGTAGTTCTCTTAACCATTTTTTGAAGTATTTCTCAATGATTTGCCTTTTTCCTCCTCTCACAATCCAATAATTAATTATGTATGCAAAGAGTAGAAAACAAACTCCTGTGATTGTCACATTTTAAATGAAAATTCCAAATATAATTTTAATCTTTAGCCTGTAACCTGTGTCAATGTCAAATGGGAATCTTGGATAGAGAACCCAAACAATGGTAAAATATGTCAGTGGGAAATCTTGGATAGAAAACCCAAACATGGTAAAATAAGTCTTAATAAAAGGAAACCTTTGTCGCGAAATAGGAAATAGAATGGTTTAGTGAGATTATCGTAAAAAAAGCAATAAACGGAAAATCAGAAATCAGCAGAAGTCAGAAGCTGCTCTAGCATTCCTTAAACAAAGAGGAGGCACGGCTTTGCAGTAGAGCGCAAAACTAGAATTCTCCCTTATTGCACCTTGCGACAGATTTCCGCCTCCTGCAGCGCGGCTTTGTCGGCCCACTGCTCTACCTTGTTTTGTCTCAAACTTCACATTACCTCCTGCCCACACGTCTCTCCTTACTTCTCGAAGGTTGGTGCTGCGGTGCGTCGAGGTCGAACACGAATAAAAGGCATGGCGAGTAATTGAAATCTGCCCAGGTATTCAGGCGTCACTAGTCATTAGTAAACTGCGGTCTTATAGGCACTAAAACAGTAGAAATAGTCAGGCAAATTAGGCACTTAAAATTCAGAAATAGGCACTTAAAATTCCCAAATAGGCACTTAAAATGACCTTATAAATTTATTCATCACACAATTATACAAGCAATATACAAATAATTCAATTAACATTCGTAAGAATGACAGCACCACAATATTCCTCTAACTTTTCTACCGAGAACTGATGTCGGTTCTCTTCCAGAATGTTTTTATAATGGGGGAATCTTCTTTCTACCTCACAAGAAGTTATTGGGCAATACTTTATTGCCCCAATCCCTGCTGGAGACCAATACAGTGGTAAGACAGTGTCGCTAATGTCATTCCCACTCAGTGCTTCTGACAACAATAGCACTTGCTCAACAATAGCATTTGCAAAAATAATTTGAAACTAGAATTCATGAAATTTATGATATAGAATCGGAGATCAATGTTTTTGCTTTGCCATTTTACGTGAAAGTTGACTGCGTACATCACATTTTACAGCTGGAAATATTAGATCTTCAAAATTATACGGGTTTAAAGGACAAATTCCAGCACAAGGAAGACCCACTTCATTTTTACAACAACTTTCCCCAGAGACAGTTTACTAAGCTCCACAAGCACGCTGCCCAAATTTTAAGTGTGTTTGGGTCTACGTGTGTTTGTGAGCAATTTTTTTCTTGTATGAAAATTTGTAAATCGAGACTGAGGAGCTCTCTCACAGATCAGAACTTGGCGAATGTCCTGAGATTAAGTTGTGCTCAATCATTTGTGCCAAATATTGAACGCATTGTGCGAGAAAATTTTTAAAAAATCTGGAAAGAATTAATAGTAAGATCTTTGTATGTACTTTTTGAAATAGTTTGTATTACTATTCTTAGACAAATGCATTTATATTATTTATGTCAATTCAACATTCAGTAATTGTTACTCTCGCAACCTTTCTCAAGGGTATTCACGAAATTATGTCCTTCACCGAATTATTTAATTATTATTATCCAATGCCAGTGGAAACGACAATAATTATCTGCAGACAATGATAATGGCCGTTTTGGTATTAGCGCTTATGAACTTCCACGGGTGTCTTCGGACGAAAACATCTCAATGCGGAGCGAGAAACGACAGCGTGCACTGACCGATGAATTTCTCATACCCTGGCGTTTGACACATGAATTTCTCATATACTTCGTTTTTTCTAACGTGGCCAATGGCATTAAGTCATTAATACACCTCCTGCTTTATAAAATGAATCTTTTTAACAGTGGTAAGCACGTTTCTGAGGCCATGAGACCCGTTGAGAAGGACTGTCGCGAATTAACGCGAATACACACACAATTTTGCCAACAATGCCGCTCTCTCGACCAACACTCGAGGGGGGCGCCGCTTGGTGGATAAACTTATTCTAAAACTATCAGCAACAGTGACTAGTAGTGTAGCTGACGAGGGTGGAGACAGAGGCGAAGTGAAGACGGAGACAGAGAAAGGGGGTGGGGCAAGAATGAGACGATTTATAAAATACTACAATAGTCACAGAGTGAATAAAGCAATAGTTTTATACATCCAAGGGTTTATGTCTTTGTTAATACTTAATAAAGTGATGCTGTAATACCTCTTTATCATCTAGGCGATAAAATGTTTATTATTTACTCTAGTTGGCGATCTCGGTGGTAGCACAAGAAACTATTTAATCTGAGTTAACTTAACCAGAGTTTTATTCGGCATTTTGCTGAAATAAATGAAATAAAATGTAATATTACACACGAAAATTTTTTTTAAAACAAAATAAGTGTCGCACGACATGGTATAATAATAAGAAATTGGAGAATTATCAAACAATAAAATTACGCCGAGTATGATATTAATCCAGTATACAATAAGACGTTAGTGTATGAATATAGAACAACGTTTTATCCATCTTGTTAAAATTGCAGTGCATTGTAATTGTAGTTTACATTTGACTATCCATTCTGCAAAAGGTGTCAGACAGATGTGGACAGTAATTAAAAGGTGGTCATGGATTAATAGAAAGCATAAGTTAACACTGCTTCTTTCTATTACGAAACTGAGTATTCTTGTTATTAATAAGCGTTAGACTTATGAGATCTTTTCTTCGTAGTTGACATGTTATGATCAGGGATGATAGCGATCTAATGACACGAGATAGAGTAAGTGCCGATAGGGTAAGATTATTATTATTATTATTATTATTATTATTATTATTATTATTATTATTATTATTATTTTATATCTCTTAAGACTTGTTTGAAATTAAAATTATACTAATTGAAATGAAAGAGATTTTTCGAACAATTAAAAAGATTTTTAAATACACCTTATTTTAAATTACGCTCACAATTTGTTTTTTTCAAAATCGGATATTCAAATAGAATATTTTGATTTCAGTACATACGTTCATTTGAATAAATATCTTCTTCTCGAAACAAAAGAAACTGCATGAATGAAGAAACCGACCTGAAACAGAAGAAGAAATATTTGAAAATTAAAAATTATACACATACCTATTGAAGTGGTTCTCGGCCATGGGTAAATTTATTTTGCCTTTAATTCTAATGTATTCCCAGATAACACAAAGCCACTACATTCACACCGTGATTATTTCTTTAAATATTGTAATATTATCACTCCATTTGTTATGTTAATCCAAGGGTGGATTCAGAAATATTTATTTCTAGGGGTCGTGATCCGCTGATGCAGAAAAGAGCTAGCGTAAATTATTATTAGCATGCTTCAGTATATCTGAAGAACCCTGGGGAAAATTTACTACTTCAATTTCTAGCCAAGTGTTTTTAAGTTCTTGCCCTTGTGACCGCCCGCGCGCGGTTGAAAGACCCGCCGCCGAGCTACGTCAGCGAAGGGACGGCGCCCTCGGTCGGAGGGGAAGGCGACCCTTGCAGGCTTGCCCGGACAGAGCGCGCGCGGCCGTCACGCCCGAGCAGGCGCGGAGGGACTCGCCACCGCCCCTACGTCACAGCTAGCCGGCGCGGCGAGCCGCAGTTCCCGGCGGACTATAAGAAGGCCCCGGCCCGACACCACGCAGCAGAAAGCGACGGTGATTGTGACGGTGATTGTGACGGTGATCTTGCTTGCGGTGATGTTGCGTGCGGTGATGTTGCGTGCGGTGATGTTGCGTGCGGTGATGTTGCGTGCGGTGATCTTGCGTGCGGTGATCTTGCGTGCGGTGATCTTGCGTGCGGTGGTCTTGCGTGCGGTGGTCTTGCGTGCGGTGATCTTGCGTGCGGTGATCTTGCGTGCGGTGATCTTACGTGCGGTGATCTTGCGTGCGGTGATCTTGCGTGCGGTGATCTTGCGTGCGGTGATCTTGCGTGCGGTGTATTGCGAGTAGAGTGGTGTTTGGTGACTACGACGATTAGTGCTACGGACTCGGAACTCTCTTGTGGAAATTGTGCGACGCGGCTACGTTTGGGACTTCTACTGGACTTTAATGAACTGGCTTCGTAATCGACACTCTCTACTGGATATTCGGAACATTGGCATTTGTATACTGGTTTCCTGCTCTTGTAACTGGATTGTCAATAAAAACCATTTCATGAAGTTTTGTCTTTGTTTGGATACAATATCCCTAAAACCAAAGCATCACATTGTACACAAAACACATTATTTGTGATATACTTTTCCCCAAAGCACCTGCCAGTTGTATTTTTTAGTTCATTCAGATATATTAAGGAAAAAAGTAACAAAATTCTACGACACACACAAAATACGCAGGGTCGTAATGAGAGGGGGTCGCAACAATCAAATTTTAAATCTTCTGGTTTAAATTTAAAAAATTCTATATCAAGTATATGGTTATTCTCTCAAACTTGCTATTGTTGTAGAAGTGGTCAGTTTTGCCTCATTGCCAGCTAAGGTGCTTGTAGTGTTGTGAAGGCCAAAGGCAACTGGCACCGCCCACTCACTCATCGCTCACTCACTCTCTTACTCACTCCCTGATTCATTCACTCACGCACCCATTCACTCATTTACTCACTCATTCATCCATTAATGCACTCATTCACTCAGTCAGGAAACAGGCAGGTTTTGGGAGCGGATATGACGAATAGCGTGTGGGAGAGAGAGAGAGAGAGTTTGGGGACGGACGCGGTGTGTGACCCTACCCACTCTCTCTCTCACAATCACACACAGCTCCCGAGGACGCGCGTAAATCATTGGCTGCGGACGCGCGCGGTGTATTAGTCACGCGGGCGGCGGCTGCGGATTACGCGCTCCGCCCCGCCCACCCCCAAACCACTGCCCCGCCCACCCCCAAACCACTGCCCCGCCCACGCCCGAAACCACCACCCCACCCACGCGCCAGACCGCATCCCGCAGCCCAGCGAGCGCCCATTCCTCCTCCTACCGTCCTCCACCCTTGACTCCACCCCCCACCCTACCCCACCCCACAGCAAGGACCTTCCCCTTGCCATTCGCCAACCGCCGCTCCTCTCCGGGCTCAGCCCTCATCCCCCCCCGCGGCCATACACTCCTGCCCCCATCTTCGCTTCCTCTCACCCCCTCACCTACTGTTCCATTGGGACGCACACCGCTGTCTCACCGCCTCCTTCTCTCTCCCACTTCTTCTTCCTTCGGGATGCGGTTTGTATGCAAAAGCGTCTATAAGGGGGAGGACAGGTGGACACTCCTGCCCCCATCTCCGCTTGCTCTCACCCCCTCACCTACTGTTCCATTGGGACGCACACCGCTGTCTCATCGCCTCCCTCTCTCTCCCACTTCTTCTTCCTTCGGGATGCGGTTTGTATGCAAAAGCGTCTATAAGGGGGAGGGCAGGTGGGGCAACGTGCCACAGGCCTCGAATTTCTTTTTCATTCAAAGCAAATTTATCTATCTATAGTGTATATATATATATATATATATATATATATATATATATATATATATATATTGAAACGAATTGTTATCATTACAACAATGATAATAATCCATTTCGAAGAACACAAACATTTGAATTGCGCGCTAGCGGCGGTCGCGCCGAATGAGTCGGGCACCGGAGTCGAGTCAGAGAGGAGAACTAAAGCGCGAGCGAACCACGAGACACATCGGCAGTGAAGCTATGGCTGGGTAATGGAAAGGACGGTTACGAGAGGTGTGGAAGAAAAAGGAGGAATAGTGGTGAAATCCGGGATCATCGGGAATGGAAGGCATCGGGAAGGACAATGCGGTGAAAAATGGTATGCAGTGAGCTAAAACGGTTGTATTGGGGAAGGAAAAAAAATACAATATCGGTGAATGAAGACAGTCACGTGGGCGAAGGCGGAGCAGCGGCGGCACGTGGATTTCTGTGCGGCAGTTAACCGTTAATGTGTGGTGAATGTGTCTTAGTGATCAGGTGGGAACAAAGAACTAATCGGAGTGAGGGAAAATTCATCATTGAACTGTGCTAGAAGTGGTAAAATCTGCGTTGATATGGCAAAGCATGTGGGTGGACGCAAGGAGAACATAGAGTGAACCTAACTGGGCAGCATTAAACATCCAACTGTGAGGCATAGACGAAAAGGTTTATTACGGACAGTGAATTGAGAAACGTTGGCGGGCGACGCGTGGCGAGTCCGTTATAACGGCGGTGTATGGCGAGATCGCGGCAGCAAGTGTTGTGCTGAGAACGGCCGTGAGCGGCGAAAGCGAGCAACGGAGCACATGGAAGCGAGCGGACCCTCCCCCCACTTCGGCGTTCAGCAATCCGACGAGTCCCGAGCACCGTCGGCGCTGCGCGAGGCATCGCCTCGTCGGCTGATTGCGGTCGCAGAGTGGCGTGGCCCTGGTCCGGACGTGCGGTGTGGGTAAGAACAGACGTGAGAACATTGGGAAGGGGGGGTGAATAGGTAACAGGAAGCAGTGATCTGTAGTAGAGGCCCCCCAGTTGTTAAAATTATAAGAAATGAATGGAATTCTAGGACAATAAAGAGTCAATAAATAAGAGGTTGTTTAGAATAGGAAAATGATAGAGCGGATAATTTGTGAGGAATAAAAACCACCAATTTTTGTAATTAATCGATCAATAAAAATTCATGTTTAGTCCGATTACCCTCATGTTTCCATTGATGAGAATAAAGGAATCCAGAGCCCACTCCCGGGAAAGAATCCCTGTCCCCTTTAACAAATAATTATTGTGAAGACTCAAATTCACGACTCGTTTCAATATATATAATACTATAATTTATTTCTGATGCGTAGGGAGATGAATTCTGTTAGAAAAACGGGGGAAGAGGTAATATTTTGTTTGAAATAAAGGGCCCCCTTGGCTAAACTGTCCTAGGCCCCTGGTTTTTGTCTGGGCGACCGGGGAATGGCGGTTTGCCCTGGGGGCTTGTACGCTACGCGATGTGCTGCTGCCCCCACCCCGTCGCCCCCCCTCCCCCTCTCGGCCTCCCGCCCGCTTGCGCCGTCCGCTAATCCCTTCCCTTCTCCCGCCCCCACTCCCGCACCCCGTTTGCGGTCCGCCCCGCGCCGCCTCCCGCGCATTAAAATTCCCGGCTGCTCCTTCTCTGGATTTGAGGCTTCGCGGCTGCCCGCGCTCGCCGCCACTTCGTTTTTAAGCAAAATGCGAGAGTGAGGATGAAGAAGGGGGCTTAATCCTCGCTCCTGGAATTGTGTGTTGTGGAGCTATAAATTTCGCCGACACGCCCACGCAACACACTGAATGTGGAGTGCGCTCCAGCCTGCAGATACAAAAGGTCTCCGTATGCTCCTGAACGCAGTTAAATAGAGAATGTTAGTTTGGGAGCTGTGTTTGAACATGATTTTCAATGTGAGATAATTGCATTCCAGCTATGAAATGTAAATATTCTGTCTGCGAACAATAGATCAGGCATCCGAAAAATCTAGATTTGCCGTTTTTAAGTGCTTAGCCGATAAATCGAACAACAATATGCTTCGCCGGTATGCTCGTAATTTCCTTAGGAGGAAAATTTACTGACAGACGAAATACCGAATGACTGAATTCCGTTTAGCTAAATTCCTAGAGAAAGCGGCTGAAGTTTACAAGATATTGTGCCGTTAATACGGAGCCAACGTCAAACGGAATAAAAATGTAAAATTCAGACGCACACAAACTTTATATGATTTCAACGAACATTTATGAGAAGTTTAAAGAAAATAGAACAATAAGTTTGATCGTGACAGCCTAACAAAGAAAAATCTCGTTTCACTTTGTCCGTAGAATATTTTATTATTAGCGCATTAAATGATCTTCAACTTATGTTAGTCTCGGTACGCAGTACTTTTTTGCGCATTACCATGAAACTGCCGTCGCAAACATTCCCAACTTTTTCCTATTTGCTGTACAGTTTACACGTTTCTGGCGTTCTGTACCACACTGAAACGAGTCACAAAGATCGTGATAACATCAGACAATCTCTTTGCTGAATTCTCTCTGAAAATATAGAATATACAATCGAGATCACGACACATACGGTTCTATAATAACGAATTAAAAAATTAACCCTTGGCACCTCCTTTCAAAATGCAAATTAAAATTAAAGAAGGTACTCACAGGTTATGTCGCTGCTACTTTTCAGTTTTATAATCCACTGTTGCACGAGTGTTTCAATGAGTATATATACTGTGATAGGTTATCACAAGGATGAATACATGCTGCTAGTAAAAAAATAATATTGAGTGCAAACACGAATGGTTGGAAAATTATCACAAAGCGCGAGTTTTGATTAAATATATTAAAAGAATATGTCAATACAAGTGATGGCTGGAGGGGGTGGTGGAAAGAAGGAAAAGGTTAATGATTAAAGATAGAAAAGGACACGTGAGTAAATCCATTGATAAAGAAATAATTTACTAAAAATTAAAATAAGGAACCTAGGAGTAAAAAATTTCAGAGCGGGAAGGATGAAGGACCAATCACGATAGGATCGTGTGCGAGATATTAAATGACCTGCCACCTTTAAAAAAAGATGAAAAACGCATTTTGGGAATTTTTCGCGCAGGAAGATAATAGCTGAACCTATTATCTGAATTAAGATGAACAATGTAGACAGAAGTGTTTCTGGCGTGGTATAGAGCGGATCCAAAGGATAACGCGGCGATGTTAGATGGAATTCGTGACTGTTTTTTCGTAACGCAGCAATGTTGAACCCGGACGAAGTGGCAAAAGGTCATAATGTTTTTTGTTTGTTTTCCGTAAAATGGAAAAGTAGTAGATAAAATCCGGGGCTGGATATTAGAAGCGAATTGCGTGTGTGACACAAAAAGACACCGTGTGGATGGACCCAATGGAATGGAAATGGGATGTACAGTAACCGCGTTGAAGAAGGCAGAGGCTCTGCTAGACGGAAGTAAATAAACGGGAACATTTTTGTTGTTCCTTTTTAAAATTTACTATTGTAAGAAGACCAAGTACTGTAATCATTAAATTTTAATGGTTTTATAATTAATAACTAAAAGGGAAAATGGCCAAGCGTGCTACAGGGGAGGTAATTATAAATTGATAACATATCACAATAGTAAGATAGTAAGAGATTGTCTACTAATTGCTTGTGTTTGGGTTTTTTTGAAGTGATGTTTTGTTCTCAATTGGAACATTGTGTTATTTGCTGTATGGTAGCATAATACAATATGAACATGATAAACAGAAGAGTATTATTATTTTTAAAATAGCTACGAGGTGAGCTACCAAATACTACGTAATTTTTCTTTTACCGAGTTCCATTGTAAGCAGACTATCGGACCCATAAGTGTAAATAAACATTTACACCTGTCGGAGTGGCTTCGAGGGATCTTGGTTGAAATTATATGTATATTTAGTAGAGTAAATATTGTTACAAAAGTTGCCGGAAACAGCCGGACAGAATACATAAAAAATATAAAGCATGAAAGAATCAAACTTTTAGAGGATTAAAGAAAAGATGTACATAAATTTCTGCTCTCTAAAGAATATTCTTTTCCTAGCATATTTTTAAATTTTTCTTAAAATAACATCAACTATAAAAATTATTTTGAACTTCCTTAAAGTCGTTTTCTCCCTCCAAGCTTCAAAGAATAGAATATTCAATCTTCAAAGAATTGAGTGCATTCAGCGCACATTTCTCCGCATCCAAACGCCGTCAGGTGTCAATACTTCTTTGCGGCCTCAATCGCTCTCACAGCTGGCGATGCGGCGACTTGAGCTGTTAAGAGCAGCGAGGGAAACTGAGTCACTTGTGCATGATGAGCTCTTGGAAAGCTCGTTTGCGAGACGATTTCTGAATGAAAAAGTAGGGCACAACCACTGATCGATTGCATCATTCGCGGTAATTTTTAGAACCGTACCACTCTCCTACCATTAAAGTACATCTTTTTATCGTTTTGTGGCCAATGAAAAAAAATCGCGTCGCAAACGTCGAACGATAAATTTCTGCGCACATAACTGGCTTTATGCCGGTCACGTTTATTTTATAAGTCGTAAATTTTGGTTAGAAACGATAACATTTACTTCCCCCAGAGGAGGTCACGTTAAAGACGTCCCATCCCCTCTGCGGCTTTGGTCCAGCGTCGTCTCTCCCCGGGACCTCTCTCCTCCCACCGGGGACAGCCCTACGACTTCGCTAACCAGCCATTCGGAAACCGGCAAAATATGTGCTTAAAAGGTGGTGTGAAGATGTTAAATTATACTCAAGAAAGTGAACTCTGGGATTATTATTTTTAATTTTATCCATATTTTGGCAAAAATTTAATATGAAGCAAAAATTATCACGCAAAAAATACATACATTAGAGTTATATCTTAGGTAAGTGAATACACATTAATTAGACATTATATACTCTGTTAATAATTATTTATATTTAATTGATTTTAATATATAATTAATTAGATATTATGTAGACATTAAATAGGAGTTGGTATTCTAACACCTACAGAATTATTGTTCTTTAGCTTTCTTTCGACAGAAGACTAAAAACATTACAACACGAAATATGAATATAGCTGTGCACTCAGCGTGCGTGCAATGATTTGGAATACCAGCGAACCTAGAGCACGGCTACCTTCGAGAGAACGATGCTCCAGTGGGGTTTGCAGAGGTGATATTCCGCTCACGTCCTTCCAGGACGCCGTTTCATCACAGGCTGTTTGCCAGGGCTGTGCGTTCCCTCACCACCTCGGCGGTCCCTGCCCCGCCCCCCAACTCTAATTCAACCCCTCTGCCACGCTCTACCTTCCCACCCCTCCTCTTGACCCGGTATAGTCCTCTCACCCCTCCACCTCAGAAATCCCCTCCCCCGCCCCCTCCCGTCACGCCCCCCCTTCGTCACTCCCCCACTCCACCACATTCTGCCCTGCCCCCACCTTCGCCACCCTCCTTCCCCTCCAACTTCCTTCCCACCCCTTGTGCCTACCCCTTCATACTCACCCCTCCTTTCCAACCCTCCCCTTTCCCCGCACCCTCCTTCTCTGCCCGCTGTTGCTCTGTCACCTCCGAACTTCCCCTTTCCAGCCCCCTTCCTTGCTCCTTGCCCCCTTCAGGCTAAACCCTTCCTCACCCCTCCTATTCAACGGCCTCCTTCCCAGCCCCCTTCCTCTCCAGCCCTCTCCCTCCCCACACCCTTCTCCTCTGCCCCATTTTGCTCACCCACCTTTTTTTTACCTCTGTCCACCGCCTTCCTGCCCCTCCTTCCCAGCGTCTTCCTCTGCCCTTCCGCCCTGCATCTCCTTACTCACCCCTCCTTCCCAACAGACCCTTCTTCCCCCCTCCTCCTCCTCCAGCCTACCACGCCCCCTCCTGAGTTGCCCCTCCCCGCCACTGAACCGCGTGCGCGTGCGTAAACAGCGACGCGGCGCTTGCGGGCGCGCGCCGCGGGGCGGAAAATTGCGCGCGCGCGGAGGCAGCGCACAGTGGGCTGAAATGGTCTGAAACGCGCGCATTGGATTGCACGTGTAATTCTGTTAAAATAACGCGTTCAAAATGCTGTAGCGGGCTACAGATATTTTATATATGATCTAAAATAACTATTTGTTGTAAAAAAATATAAAAGACAGATGGCGCCACTCTAATTTTTAATAATTATTTTCGTGCTTTTTTGACGGAGATCCCAAAGGCACACAGACATAATCTAAATAGATAGGTGTACAAAATACACTATAGGAATGTATACCATTGGGTTTCAGGGGTGTCGAATTTCGAATTTGCTATCCAATGGTAAAAATAAAGTGACGAATCCGATGCAGTGAATATTTCGGGGAATATATTTCTAAAAATGTCATTCGATTTCAATTTTTATATTTAAAATTCTTATGAACATTTATGAAGCAGATGAAACGGATTGTTTTAACTTGCTTTGAATATTTCACAAAATAAAAGCAACACTTGAAAGTCCTTGAATACCTCTTCAAAGTCTTGATTACGTTTTATGGCGCAAATTTATTTTAAAAATCATGTTTGTTGTTGGTACTATTTCTGAGAATTTTGTTTTTTCTTCCGAAGCGCGCATTTTGGCCCATTTTAGCCCACTGTGCAGCGCGCTGGAAATTGTGCGGACGCCTCTTCCGCGCCGCCGGAGGAATGCAGAGGAGGCGGAGCAGGCGAGGGAAATGAGATGAAACAGAAAAATGCAACGCAATCCCTAAATGTGCAGTATCGGAACGACAATTTCGCTTTCCGTGAACAAACCTTCTGCCACGTTTTGTCTTTAGCTCCAATGCGAAGATGAGAGGGAAGGAATCTCTCAGCGAAAGGAATACTCAGAGTTCAGTAGCTTCTGGCAGATCTTTTATTGTTGTTTCGAGGTGAAGTAGACGTACTGCAAAATGTAATCAATAGAGACCGGAAAAATATGTAGTATGAAACGATAAAATATGTACATAAATATATAATGAAAACAGTAAAAATATGTAATAAATATGTAAAATCGGATACAATATGTAATATTACAATACTCTAATTATAAAACTCATTTACATAATACAAACTTGCATTTATAAAAAGATTATTATACAAATTTTAAAAACAATGCAAACGTCTTAAAAATCATTTGGAAAGCACAAGTTGATGCACAGTTGCATCATACAACTTTCACATCAGTAATAAAACCTTCACAAATTGTTATCCAGGAATGTAGTTTAGCAGCCAGACTAGACGCAATAGAAGCCCTCGTACAAACTGGCAAAATCTACAACCAGCAAACATTCTCTGCAGCATGGAATATTCCCAACCAAGTGTTACACGACGGTGATCACCAAAGTTTCCTAATAAGGTTAAAAGTCACGAAACGCAGCGTCAATGATACTTTTCACACCTAAAGTCGCTGACGCACAGGCGCGTCGCACTCTGAGAATATTCTACCAGTCTTCACGAAGCGTATCATGAGCAGAGTAGGCAGTAGCACGCGGTAATAATGTAGGGAAAAAATGCTGAATTTTTTTTAAAATACTTCTTTTCATAAAATGTGTAACAAATTTGATAAAATAAAAAGAAATATGTTGAAAAAATAGCGATATATGTAAAACATGTAACATAATACCGAATACTGTCCAAATATGTAACGAAAATATTGGACATTGTGTTAGGTCAGCGACAATTCGTCAAGATTAGCATTTTAAGAACGGTTAAGTCGAAAGACAAAAAATATGTAATTACTGTAACACCCCGCACACTCTCTCATCGAGTTCGGCGGGATGACCTCAGGGCGTGACCCGACTCACCTGTAGATTTCTGTCTCACTCGTCTGTAACCTCATACGCCCGGCTGAAATTTTGGCAGGACGCGTGCGTGACTGGGCATTTTCATGCATTAGGCAGTGAAACACTCTTTCAGACTTTCTGAATTAAAACAAAAAAAAATAATTAAAGGGGTGAAGCCTCCTAAAATTAGTAACAATATCTTAACCTAACTTATAACTAAGAGCTTAAAGTCCGACCCTTCTGGGTCATTGCCCGGGCGTTCCGCCCCTCCAGGCGCGGCGTCGGCCCGTGGGTCGGGCGCCGGAGCGGCAGCGTTCCCCGTCCCCTGGACCGGGCGGGCAGCTGGCGACGGCGGCGGCTGCGGCTGCGGCGGCGGCCGGCGGAAGCGAGGAAGCGCCGCCCTAATGCGTCCTATAGCGCCGGCCGGCCCTCAGGCCAAGTCCGGACACTCCTTCGTCCATTCAGATCCCCACACTCGTACAGTGTTCCGACTCTCCCTTCAGGCGACACATGAGCGGGTGGCGAAGTGACGGCGATGCGTTGCCAGGCGGCGATCTGGCGCCTCGCTGGCGATGGCGTGGCCTCTCTCCCCCCCTGGAAAGCTCAACCTTCTCGCTGGAGCTGTCAATCATCAGAACGGCCGAACCTCTCGCTGCAAACGCCCAGATCAGAATGCCGAACCTCTCGCTAGAGTCGCCCACATCGGAATGAAATCTCTCGCTGTCGTCACCCACATCGGAATGGCCGAACCTCTCCCACGCAACTACCACCCTCGCTCGCGAGATCACGTGTCTCGACCCCGTCCTAGTTCTTGTCTACTGGCGCAGCCAAATCGCGCGATGCGTGCCGGCCAATTGCCGTGGTGGCCGCGACAGTTGAAAACCGTCCTCGAGGGGGCGGTCTACGTCACTGCAATTTCCGAGAAGACGCGTGGTGTGCGCGGACACAGCGCGGCGGAAATACCCAGGGCGACGAGCGGTTTCTGAACAAAGGGAACCGCGCCCAGCGGCGGTCTGCATGCCCCTCGCGCCGCTCAGGTAGCGGAAAAGTGCGCGTTTCTAGACATCAAGTTTTCCAGTACTCCCCGTTAAATAAAATATTATTTTCGCACACGCCGAAATCGTTACGTGCGCGACCGTCCCATTACATTACATAAAAATCCGGTCTCTAGTTACTAAATGGTAACGCATGGCTAAGCGCATGACTAAACTAAACGCATGGCCCAGTATTCAAACATATATTTTACATTCAGTTTTATAAATATCAACATAGCTCTTCAAGAAAAAGTTGCTGTCATTGATGTCGTCTGCAGTGTGACATTTAAATGGTGCAAGTTAATAAACGGCTTATTCTTCTTGTCATTTCAAGCCAGTTGTGTCACACAGTGTGAGAATATCGTATATCAGGTGGATATAATTTCGGATTAAGATTGTCATATATTTCATTTTTTCAATTCAAAAAGAAACTTCAAATTTTTGTGTATTTTCCAGTTTTTTGGAGTACGTATCATAACCATCGGCACCTCTCACATAGTCAAACTGTATTCAGTATTCCACATCAAATTAGGTGAATACTCAAAATTAGTATTATAGATTTGTGACCTGAAACAGCAAAAATGCTGTTGAACAAAACCACAAAAAATAGTTTTCTAAAACGTAACACTCACAATGCTCAAAGATAATGAACCCCCTTATAAAATACAAAAATGTTAAGAAAACAGTTTTCATGAATACAGGAATAAGGTAGTATTAAATATACCGTACAACAGTTAATTAATGCCGAGAAGATAAAAAGAAGTTGCTCTTCCATAACGCAACTCCTGAAAAGTAAATATTTATTGGTGGCGACCACGTTCTTGCAGCCTTGCAGTCGTACGACGTCAGCTATGTCGTTTGCAGTGTCGCACTGAGTGTGACAATTCAATCGGTACGAGCAGTGTGAAAATAAGCAGAAAAAACAATGACGTATTCACGTTCTTTCAGTCAAAACTGAAACTGTTTCAGTGTTGTTATTTTTATCCCGAGTTCCTGGGCATAACGCGACCAAGCGAAGAATGAAGGATGCGATTGCAGCGCGTGTACTTACAGTGTAAACACGGGTCTGATAGTAAGTTTCGCTAACAGAAGTCGCCAGGAGCGCGAAGCAAGTTCAGAGACTGCTTCTATGGAATCACAATGGCATCCTTTGTGATTCAGCTGATCAGTTGTGAATCAGCTGATCAAATATAACTTCACACACATCATGCAAGATTTGCACTGACTGTTTTATTTTTGTCCCTTTAAGTTGATTTTTTTTTACTTTTCACCGTTCTAGTACAAAAATATAATAAAATGTTCTATTTATATTGAACTTTTAATACTTATTTATTGAATTTAAACGTTTTCTATTCTTCTTTATTCATCTTTTTTCCCATAGGCTCTAGGTGGTTTGTTAGGTAAGCAATAAAGTATCAAAACATTAAATTTACTGTCATAAGTATCTACAATATTCTTTATTAATGTAGTAGTTACGTCTTATATAAAAAAAGAATATTATTTGGTATATATTCTGAGAAACTACTTAAGTTAAAATAAACGATTTATATGAATGTTATTGCCCATCGAAAGAAGTTTCAAGCTTTCGAATCGTTTCGCAGAGAAAAGTATACTTTTATTTCTTCTAATACGAGGAGCAGACATGTCCAAATAATTCCATGCTTGGGAAAATAGTATTCTAGATACACAGCAGTGAGAAACCAAATCATGCGTTACTAACTCGCCAACATTCGCAAAGAGTAACGCGTGCACTACTCCTCTCGCGCCCGCGCCCTAACAAGCCTATGCGATGTGGCTGGAAGCTCTAGAGGGAGATTTATTCGGCTGTCGGCGCTTCCGTGGATTTATCTACGCATGCGCTCTTGGCGTTTGAACTTTACGACGCTCGAACGCACACCGCAAACACGCCCGCGATGGCGAAACGAGGGTTCCACTCTCAACGTATGAATCATTGGTCATCGACGCTCATCTCGTCCATCACCAGACATACAGCGACCGCAACGGGAATCGCAATGTTGGTCGACTTTTGGGTCGAACGCCCTCTTTGAGAAGTAAGAAAGTTTTCAAAGTTTTCGAAAATGGCTGGAGCAAAACTTGGTAATTACAATGCTTCTGTGGAAACCTCCACAGGTGTCTTTGTGAAGGTGTTTCATGCCAGATGGAAAAGGAACGTTCGAGCGCAGACTTACAGAAACGTCATCATTCGTATTTCTTTCGCCGTGAATTGAAATTAAAAAGTGAAAATGAAATTATAAGATAATTAATTGTAAGAGAATGACGTAGAACAGTGAACAAGGAACAAATCTTCCAGAGAAGAAAGAATCCCAAGTGAGTGTAATTGAAATTGAACCCAATGTAAATGGCGACCACGTTCATCGTGAAGTCTGTTCTTCGGGGAGCGCCTTAGATCGCCGACGAAAGAATGGCTCCGGATTTTCCCCTCGGGGGTTCTTTCACACACCGTAAATCTATGCGGACAGACTCGCCACTTCTTTCCCTTTGGCTGAACCCCGCGGAAGTATGTTCACTGATAAAAGCGCACATAGGCTGCAGCTAAATTTTCCACCGTCTGAGATTAGCTAAGTTCCCACATCGTCTCTTATTTAATTTGCATGAGAATTTCGGTGGTTATGTAAGATGTCTAAAATCCAAAACCTTACTTGCGTCACAACTTCATTTTAAGTCTTTCAAAAAAATATTTCATTGTTCAAAGATAATTCTTCCAATCAAAAGAACTAGATATCTTAAAAAGAGATACAATAAACTACACAACGCCGTTATCAAGAGATAATTACAATTCTCCGATGTATATATCTTGTTCAATAATTATCCAGTCCACTAGCTGAATACCCGGCGTTTTCTGCAAGTGTATTTTCACAATCATCCATTAATCAGCCCCGTCCGTCCTCCTCTCTCAGCCCGCCACACACGCTTTTCCAGCACGCCTCACTTCCCTCGGTTCCGTTCCGCTTTGCTCAGAGTTACCCTGCAGTAAAGTCGCGTCGGCCTTCCGGATTGCGTTAGTCTAAATTTGGGTAAATAATTTTTTCGGGGAACATTGCATTCCAACCATGTTTTTTGAGTTTATTTCTGGAGTATTCTAAAAATTTTGAGGGCAATCGCGTCGGTGGTTCAAAAGATTTTGTGAAATATACATACAAGACGTAAACACACATAGAAATTTTTACTTTTATATTATAAGAAATGATATTTTTTGGTATTAAATGCCACTTCGAATTTGGAGAAAAATATTCGTAAATTTGACAACCATGCATTAATGTATGTTGGTGAGTCTAGGGATTCCAAGAAGGTCCTAAAGGCTCACTCTGATGGCACAGAACTAGGAAAAACGAACGCTGAAAAGAGGGAGAAAGAGGTGTCCGCAGAGGAGACGACGACGGAGAGACCGAAGGAAGGAAGATACGGTGTGAAACTGAGTTGAAGATAAAAGTGTAAACTTTAAGTGGAGACGGAAGCAGAAGAGGCGAAAGCATATCAGACAAAGAGGGAGAGGAAAAGCGGTAGTAGAGTTGGACAAGGACGCGGATTTGAAAGCAGAGGCAAGGCAGTGGAGGAAGGAGAGGAAAAGATAATGCGAGCTACAGACGAAAGTACAGATAAAAGCAAAGGCGATGGAAAAGGATTACGCAAAGCGCAGCAAGCTGCAGGGGCAAGGCGGAGGACGCCCGAGTGGAGCGGTAAACGCTCAGGTGGAAACGACAATGGAGGCAAGAAGAGGCAGGACGAAGAAAGCGAAAGAAAACGGTGGTGGTGCGAGGGCAGCGGGCGAGGCCGTTGTAAGGCTGTATGCTTCCTGCGCGGGGGCGTACAAACATTGGAGGTGGAAGAGAAGCGATCCCTAGCCAGAGAACAATCCGTAGCCCAAAAACCTATTGCAACCTCTCCTCAACATCTCAATTAGCACCCTAATAAAATAAAATTCACATATGTCAACCTAAATAGAGATAAGCAATAGCCCACCCTGAAATAAATACAAATTTGCACTTCCCCACTGACATCCTCTCCCGGTATATCCGGAGGAAAAGGGAGGAATTTAATTTTTGAAAATACCATAATTAAAAAAACAAAAGTGGAAGCGCCCAGCGGTGGGGAGACCACAGTAAAATAAAAAAATTAAAAAGAGAAGGATTTTACGCAATCCATAAGACATTAATGGGCCTCTGCAGGAGGGCGTGTCAGAGGATGATGCTCCCAGAGAGGAAGTCGGCAGTGACGGCGGCGGGTCTCTTACGCTCCTTGAGTCCGTGGGAAAAGGATCCACTCGCGGAAGTACACTTCTTGGTCGAACTTCATCCCTTGTGTATTTTATTTTTTGACAAAAATAAACATCGACTGGATTGCTCTCTGGCAATTCCCAATGTCCTCCAACGGAGAGGTCGTGAGGTTCCAGTCCAGACGGAGCGAATTTCGACTTTACAAGACGAATAAAGTCAGTGTCCGAAGAAGAATTTTAGCGTGCGTCTGCTCTGATCGGAATTTACGTAGTGTCTTTACTCCATAAATCTTGACAAATGCCTGATCAGTACCCTAACAAACGGTCACAGATTTCACTTCATGCTTTATTCCTCATTATAGTCCTTTCCTCGTCCCTTGCACACACTACCACGCACCCTTGCAGGCATTATTCTTTCAGGCATTTTTAGGCAGGTACTACCACATCTTAAGGACAGCCAGTCAGGAGATTAGAGCTTGTCCGTCTTGGGAAAAGGTCCGTAGGGGAGATTCCTGAAAGAGGAAAAAAGCAAAGCCTATGTGTACTTTAATGCTTGATCTCACTCGAAAGAACCCTCACCGCATCCCGGGGTACAACATGCATGACACTACACGGACTATTGACCGAAGTAGTTGACGCCCCAAAATAATAAATAAAAATCAAACAAATATGATGTTTCACGCGTCGGTATTACAGATTGCGTTTTGAGCTCATTCGTATAGCATTAACTCGGTTGCTGAAGCTACGTTTGAACACGGAGAAGTTAGTTTCAAAATGGCACAAAATATCCCTGTTTCGGAACATTTACGAAGAGGTTCTTAATCTATAATATCACAAGTTATGACAATGACCCTACTAAGGGCGGAACCTCTTTATCTCTACAGACATCCCTCGTGTGTGCTGGTGCAAATTGTATATTTTCATGACGTTTTAATCTTAAATCCTTTTCGTGAGTTCTTGCCTATACCAAGTATCATGCATAACTAGCAGAGATTGAATTTTTACACTCCCAATTCCTTTATTGAATTACTTTAAATAATTTAAAATTACTTAATACAAAGAACTCTGATTTCTTGTAATAATTTTGAAATCAATAGAAACAGGGATAAACTTCAGTTTTGTGCTTGTTAAAAAATTTAATGGAAAGCACGGCTTCGGCTTCATAATACTGTCTCAGACCTTAACTCACTGTGTCCAAGGAACCACAAGCCGGTCGCGAAATACGGCCATCAGATATCTTTAAAAGGGTCCGGAAGTAAATTACGGGAGATAAAAGTTCGGGGAAGGAGCAAATGGAAGATCGCGTGGACTCAGTGTCCCGGAAAGGGAACCTAACTTTTCTTTTCTGAGCCGGAATTGCTGCGTAGGGGCGACGTGGAACTGCGGGCGAGCATTCGTCTTCCCCGCGCTGGAATCGGGGGCGCGGGCGGAGCGAGGCCACGAGAGAGACCAAACACAGCGTGAGCGCGGGCGTGAGTGAGAGAGAGTGCGTGAGCGAGGACGAGAGTGAGAGCGTGAACAAGGGCAAGAGCGAAGGGCAAGGGCAAGGGCGTGAGCGAAGGCAAGAGGGAAGGCGTGTCCAAGAGCGTGAGGGAAGGCATGAGGGAAGGTGTTAGCGAGGGCGTGAGGCAAAGTGCGAGGGAAGGCGCGAGCGAGGGTGAGAGGGAAGGTGTGAGGGAAGGCGTGAGGTAATGCTGAGCGAGGGCGTGAGCGAGAGAGAGTGCGTGAGCGAGGACGTGAGTGAGAGCGTGAACAAGGGCAAGAGCGAGAGCGAAAGCGAGGGCGTGAGCGAAGGCAAAAGGGAAGGCGTGTACGACAGCGTGAGGGAAGGCATGAGGGAAGGTGTTAGCGAGGGCGTGAGGGAAAGTGCGAGGGAAGGCGCGAGCGAGGGTGAGAGGGAAGTTGTGAGGGAAGGCGTGAGGTAATGCTGAGCGAGGGCAATAGCGAGAGCAATAGCAAGGGCGCGAGGGAGGGCGTGAGCTAAAGCGAGAGCGTGAGTGTTCGAGTGAGTATTGCTTTCGAGCGCGTATTGCATGCTATACACTTGATGTATCGGTTTTCATTCTCCCGCTGATATGCGATGTAATAGTTGATTTAGTAGGTTTCTATTGCCAGGTATAACCCCCAAACGGGGAACCGCCCTGCAGTACCAAGATCTAGTCTGCTGACTGCTCTTTCAGCATGTGATAAGCTAATGAGCTTTAATGAGACAGTCAAATATTTTATAAAAATTCAATTAGTGTACCGCATCTAATAGTTTTGTACATACAAGTATAATGACCCTGAAATTTCCCCATTTCATTATAAGTTGTAATAGTTCAGATTTGGGGTTTCTAAGTAAATGACCAAGATACTGTGTTTTTCTAATTTTAATCATTTTTAATATCTCTCGGCATGTATCATTTCTTTTTAGTATGTAGTCATTACGAACTTTGTCAGTCCAGAGGATTCTCAACATTCTCCTGATCATCCACAGCTCGAATGCCTTCAGTCTATTAATTAATGCTGTTTTCAGAGTCCATGTTTCAGTACCATATAAGAGAAAAGTTGCCACTCTCCATCTGAGGATAAAACCAAGTCTCTGCTACATAGACAATTCCTCATTTTGTTGAATGTGGATCTTGCTATTTAAATTCTCGGAAATCATTAGATGGAACAAAATATTCCTCTACGGCCAAATTCGCTTTCCAAGAGTTATCAGATTAATCATAAGGAACAAAGTATCGAACCAACCTAATGCATGTATAGTTTTTGCCACATAGGTACAGAATTTCTATTCACTGTGACCAGATTTGGGGAGTGGAGGACGGGTTGGGGGCGGGTGAAGGGGTTCTAGACGCGAGAGACCATCTGGATTGTTGTCTGAAGCTGCAGCTCGGCAGCAAATGAGATGAAAAGAAAGACAAAGTTGGGAAGCAGAAAAGAAAAACCTGGGAGGAATAACAATATGGAAGAACATCAGCATGCAAAGGAAGATTGGTTCAAGTTTCGTTTGGAACGAAATTTGGAAACATGTAGAATGTGAAGGTTAGGAAAACACACGAGAACAAATTGACCTAAGTTATGAAAAATATGTTACTCTATTTTAACGAGGGAGGAACAGAGGACGGTAATACCGCACCTGAAGGAAATTATGTTCTTTATTATTCGAATAGTGTCAGTAAATTTCATGTGGCTGCTGGTATTTTGCTGCTGAACTTGAGCTATTTAACAGTTTCCCATAAATCGAATTGTTGACAGTTTTGTAATTCAAAGTTAAAAGTATAATTGAAGATGCATTTTTAATTACACTAAAAAAATAATTTGTAAAAGTAGATTTCAGAAGAAGTTTAAGAAACAATAAATTATGAAGATGCACTAAACAGATATAAGATTAAAAAGAAATATCAAAATAAACTTGAAGCAATCTGTAAATGTAGTGAAATAAGAAACACAAAGAAGTCTTAGTGTAATTGAAGAGAGGATAGGAAGACTCCAAGCGAAGAGAAATTTGTCATCGTTGTAAAGGTGCAGAAGGTCGAGGATTTCGACGGACTGGGTTAGCATCCAGAGGGAGTGGGGTGGAGACGGTAGGGAGGGTTGAAGTGAAGAGTATTGTGGGTGGGGTGTCCCTAGATGCTCTCTTGTCTTATGAAGCATCGCACTCAGGGCGACGGTTTGCACAGGGTCTCTTCCCCTTGTGAAGCTTCGCTTCTTCACAAACTGATAAGGAGTTAAATTTTAAATGCCCCTTTATTAGAAAATCTAAACTAAAGAACACTTACGCCCTAGTCATTGGTATGTTTCTTCTGTAACTCCTTTAACAGTCGCATATCAGTGTCAAGCCGATCCCCGAAGAACACAAATAGGTCAAAGCTGGACTCCAGAATAAATATGATTGAGATAAAATTGGAATTTTCATTTAATTATCTCTGCGAAAAGGATCTTAGGTATATAAAATGATAAAAATATGAATGCTTAAGCTATCACTTAAAAACTTAAATTATTTTAACACAAACTTGCAAAAATTTATAGTAATGAATTGTAAAATACTGGATATATTTTTAATAAAATTCTTGGTGAGGTCAATACCTTCTAATAAATAAAGAAATGTGTTTCCAGGGATATATGTATCTTATGATATTTTCAACCGCGATTTCAACCGCGACCGAGACGACATTATCACCAAGAGACAAGACAGGTTCGCATAATGAATGTCCTAAACTGTGAAGTAGTAACTTCTTACGTAAAAAAGACAAAAATCTACGTCAGGCTGTACATCGTCTTTTATTTTAAAGACAGAAAATTGTTTAAGGATAACGTTTTACATTGAAATATACTATGATTGCAATATGTGATACATAATAGCAACAGAAACGTTTCGGAGAATACATATTCCCATCTTGAGACTTAAATATCAAAATAAATATAACATTTTAAACAATGGTCAGATTTTCTGTCTTTAAATAAAATACCAAATACAGTTTGACAAAGTCGAAAAGATCTATAGAAAGAAAAGAAATTAATAATTTTAATCCTAATGGTATACGATTTTTAAATTTGCCTTGCGATGGAAGTAACCTACAGGACATCCTGTAAGGTAAGATGTGCTTTACGGTCGTAATCGGCTAATACGGCCACCATCATTACGACTGTCTGGTACCGGCCGGCCTCAACCAAAGTGAGCTCCATTATTATCAGAGCGAACGACTTCCAAATGAAATAAAAAAAATCTCGTACAAAATGCCGGATACCACACAACTTTTCAGCTTTATATAAAATAACAGGTGTAAAAATGTACGTACCCTGAAAATGACAAGGAACACTAGTCGAAACATTGCTGCTAATGAAAGTGAATTTTAATAAATATTTTTATATTTCATAAACTTTCTTAATCAAAAGGCCTAATTCCTCAATACGAAAAGTAAATTTTACTCCCCTATCCTAAGCAAAACAGAGTCATTTACAGTTGTGCTTATTCACTGCGTTTTTGCGAGGACATTTCAGTACACATTTCATGATTTTATATAAAGTTTCGCACAAAGATGTTTTGATATTCAATTCGAGAACCAGTGCTCACAAGCTCTTCCACGCATTAATGGGTACGCAATTTAAGTAAAGTCGTCCCAAAATAAAAATATACATTTGAAATTCGCAGGGTCTCGAGTTCTTTGAAATCGATCTGGAAAGATCTGTTTTAATACGGTTAAAAAATTTGTAATATAAATTGTGGCATTTCTCCCAGCAGCTGCAATTTCTTGTGTATACAGCACATATGTTGAAACCAACTTAGAAATTATATGTCATATGTCCTTATTGTTTCACTGAAATGCCGCAAAAACGTGTGATAAAACAGAATTTGTGAATTCGGTTAAGAAAAAAAACTCACAGACTCTGGTAGTAGATCATGAAACAGAGCAACAGAAAACGCAAGCTTCAAATCTCCCCCGTGATTATAGAAGGAGTGAAAGAAAGCGGAGAAGCGAAGTCGGAAAAAAAGCGGGAAAGGCGAAAATATCCAACGAGTATTCCAATGTGTCGGTGCGTCTGACAATCAGAAATTCCGAGACAACAGCGCGACAAAAATGAAATGAAATACGCGTGGTCGAGGGAACAGAGGGGGGGAATGGAGGTGTAGGATGGCCGGAATGGGGAGATGAGCAGAAGGGAAGGGAATGAGAGAAGGGGAAGAAGTGGAGTGGTGTGGTTGGAGAGGAAGGAGAGTGGAAAGAGGAGGGTGGGTAAAGTACGCGAGTGGGATTTTGGCGTGGATACAGTGCAGTCGAAATAGTATGAACTGGATGAGGAAGGGGTTAGCTTGGTAGGAGGAGGATGAACCTGGTGGGAGAAGGGTCATCGGGATGGGAGAGAGTTGAGCTGAGTGGAAGGATGTCGGGTGTACCGTCGCGAGGTAGCGCACCGCTGCGGCGGGCCGTTTCGGCGGGTCGCTTCGGGAAGCCCAGTCTTAAGCCGGATGGGGGATGGGGTGGAACGCGGCGACGACTCGCCGGCACGCGCCGGGCAGGCAAATCCCGGCATCAAAATAACTTGAACAACAGGGCGCGCGTGGGCGCGAGTTTAGGTGATGTCGGTTGCGCCCTGGAGAGGGCTGGCCAGCGAGCCGAATGACCCACGCCGCTTGTAGAGTGGGGGGCGAGCCGTCGGATATTTAAGGCGGCGCCGACACGCGCTTCGCGGGAAACGCAGGGTGTCGAAAGACGGGTGGTATCTCCAGTGCTATCTTGCACGTGACCTTCAGGTGGAAGATCGGTTTTGGCGTCAGGCCATGTAACTTCTCTAGTTACGGGGACTCTGTGTCCGACAGCTTCGCACTTCGCGTTGCTTTTTCCTGCTCTCGAGCAGTGGTACTGGGCTAGGTCTAGGGACGGTCGCGGGGTTGAAAGGTTAAGGGAATTGAAAGGTAGCGGCTAAGGGAATTGAAAGGTTGCCAAGGGGTTAAATTTTGTATCATAATCTTTGTATTATAATTGTAAATATATTGTAAATATCAAACAGAAACAGTCGTCTGTGTTATTCTTGTCTAGAACGTCACACGGGTGTGGTAGGATGATTGATTGATTGTTAGTGATTCCAGGTGCATCAAATACTGAAGTCATTATTCCCGTAAGTGAAGTGGTGGTGGTGATCTTCAGGGGAAGTGATGGTGGTGATCTTCCCCCGCTGGATGGCGAGATCAGGCCTACCGATTTACCGTCGACTAACGCGGTTTCCATCAACCAGGTATCTCCTACCAGCGGGACACCGCCCTAACCGGGACAAGCACTAAGCTCCCGACCGGTCACCCGACATGTGTGGTAGTGTGGAGCATGTTGGTGTAAGGCTAGGGCAAGGAAGAGGAAGGAAAGATCGCGCGCGGTCCGAGGCCCTTTTATTAGAGTACTACTCCGGCATCTCCCTGGTTTTGATCGGAGAAACCATGGAAGACTACCGATCAGAGCAGCTAGCTGCTAGCATTCTCCTCCAGACAGTGCTGGAATTCGACCTAGCTGACAAGATGGTGTCGAAAATCCTGCCACCGTCGGGACGTGATCCTAGGACCTCCCGGTCAGAGGCACTGCAGTGACATCACTTGATGCACTGAGCCACCTCTCCCGGTAAACGAAAGAATCATGAAAGACCGGGGAAATAAGAGAGGACGATGTCGGAGGGGTAGAAGGGAAGGCACTGCGGGGAGCGTGTGTCGGTGGCCTCACATCCCATCTCGTCACCTACCTCCTGCAAAGGCTGCAGCCAATATCGGCAACTCGCAAACACCACCCCTCGCCGCCACCGCCGGGCGCGCCAACGGAATAATATGCGGCCTCTGTCAAAAGGAGATGCGGAACCTCTCGCGTGGAAGAAATCAACGGCCGTTCTTTTCCATACACGCCCACGCGTCGCTCTCAAAGGCGAAATTATTTCTTCCTTTCGAATTTATTCCTGTCGAAGCGCCTGACAAGTGAGAATCGATCGAGACCGTTGTGCCAGAAGTGAAATCTGCTATCCCAGCGACGCCAGGGTGATTGCTACCGGTTGGTCTCAGGCACAAAAAAAAATTCTCCTTCCACGTAGTTGAAAAAAATGCCAAAAGAGAGAAGACGAAGAATAAGATAGATGAGATGAAATTCTTAAAGTATTATCCTTTCACGGTACATGTCTCTTGCGGTATTCCATGCAGATGGGAACTGCTAACATTCGCTTGCAAAAACAGAAGTGCGAATAGTGAAGCCCATATAGCCAAGACTTCTCGGTCCACGTGCGTGCTGGTCGCCGAGCCGTTGACAAAAGCAGCAAATACTCTGGTTGTGGAATCTCGGTAGAAGCATAGCATGTGATTAGGACACAGTTTCTCGCGATTATGCTTTCTAAGATAGACCGTCTAGAAACTCAGCCAAAAAAACCTACGTGGAAGAAACTTTCCTAACTTTTCCGTCACATGAGTCTCCCAAAAAGAAATGGATGTGAGAATTGTGTCCGGAATCAAGTGAGTATGCTGCGTTGTTGCTGAATCGAGGAGGCTGGCGAAGACGATGGATTGAAGGATTGATTGTTCGTGATTCCGGGCGCGTCAACTAATTAGGTCATTATTCCCGTAAGTGTAGCGCGTGTTTTTCCTTGGAAAGTGGCGGTGATCTTCCCTCGCTGGCTGGTGGGATCCGGCGCCGACCTACCGTCGACCAGCGGGGATTCCCCTAGCGTGGTGTCTCTCACCAGCGGGGCACTGTCTCAGCCTGGAGAAGCTCTCGGCTCCCGACAGGTCTCCCGGCATTTGTGGTTGTTTAGTGCACGTTAGTGTGTGTGTGTGTGTATAAGGGGTGAGGATAGAAGAAGGAAGAGGAAGGAAAGATCGCGCGCGGTCCATGGCCTGTTTTTAATAGAGTACTTTTCAAAAAGCTAGTGTCGAAAATCCTGCTCCCGCTGGGGCTCGAACCTAGGACCTCCCGGCCAGAGGGACTGCAGTTACATCAGTTGATGCACCGAGCTATCTCTCCCGGGGCGAAGGAGATGGAGCAGTGAACCTTCTAGCATAAATAAATAAATAAATGTCTTTATTTGTGGCGAGGCTCAGGCCATTTAGCCTGCTCTTCCGCCTAACCACTTGCAAAATTGTATTACATTAGTGCATACTAGAAGGAGGTCATTCAATGAACAATACGTACGCAATTTGAGTGAAGGTTTTCTCACATAGAAAACAGGAATGAAAGCGAGGGAGGAAAGAGTTGGTGGAGGAGGAATGCTGTCACAGCATTTGTATGTTTAAAGTAATCAATTTCGAGTTAGGAATGTAATTTAAGAATTGATCCCAAATATATAAGTTAAACACTACGAGATTTTACTCAAAATTTAGAGAAATTATCTCTCTGTGACTAGGCAAGTTACGTATTGAAGTGAATTTGATAGAGATTGTTTAAATCGGTGAAGTATTAATATGTACTTCTAATTGTTTTCAAAGAGGTTTTAGTAGAAGCTATGATTGCGTACGTATTTCTGAAATACTCCTAAATGAAAACTAGAAAGGGAGGGAGTCTCGTCAGCATACAAGCGAAAACACATCAAGTCAAAAGTTCTGGTCCTAAGAGAAACGGAGGACATTGAAAGAAAATGGTAAAATTATTTTACAGTATATTTCATAATAGTAATAATAAGAAAATTGGCAATAATAAAATAATGTATTATCAATCTATTTAGTAAAAAATATAATTAAAAACGTGGAAAAGATCAATTCAGTTTTAGGAAAATGTTTACAATATAAAGATATTTCCCAATCTAGAAAATTGGAAATTTTAATAACGTAGGAAAGTGTTAACCATTTAGAATATTCCCAAGACCTGAAAAACCGCCCCGACATATCTCATCCGCAAGCCAACGATTTACGCTACATACATTTATAGCATAGAGACTCAATACGACGATCTGATCTCGAGACGGATCTCACGCGTTCCTTCTTGCAGAAACAAACTTTCAAGAAATCCGGCATACCGCATTCTGCGGGAGAAGGCCCAATTTCCCCAAGTTTCAGCCACATTAGTCTCAAAGAAAGGAATGCAAATGGCGAATTCGATTTCAATCCTTGTACGTGCAGCGTCGCGGCATTCTCCTTGGTGGTTGGAACGCTGGGGCTGGTGGGGGGTGGGGGGATCGGGGAGGGATGGGGTGGGGCGCGGGTGGTTGGGATTTTGGGAACGATGAGAGCGATGGATGCGTTGGGGTTGGTGAATGCAGCGGAGTAAAGAGAGAGCGATTTGTCATTAAATAAAGTTTTTTTTGAGAGATAATATAAAAATGTTCATACATCATTTTGGAAACTATATTTCACGTTCTTTTCTTCATTACCGCTCATCTAAGACCTAACGTAGCAGCTGTTGTGTATTTTTTAATGTCAACATCTCTGATCGTCCATTGACTTAACAAACAAGGACAAGGGCTTTAGTGTAGCTATATTGAAATGGTTTCCAACCCATTGAATAACATCATATCATGAAAACACAATTTCCATTTTCTATTTAATTTTTGTGTAATGTTTCCACAGCAGTTTTAACATAAAATGCCTCCGCGTTAATCCAAAAGACAGAATTCAGTTTTCTAAGAAGTTAATAATAATAATACATTCAGCTAATATTTGCCTAGTCAAAAATTCCACCTCGTTCTCCTCTCGTTTTCTTACGCAATTCCTCCTCTTGTGTACCGTCCCTCCGCCATTGCCTCTCCTTCCTTTTACATCTAATTTCTCTATCCAATTTCTACCCCTCTCGTAGAGAACCCACAGTGCTCTCCCCCTCTCGATCTCTACCCAGCTTCTTCCTACCATTCCCGCAAACGACCACGCTGTCACACTTGCCACTCGCCTGCGCCTTCGCCCCCACCTTCACCCTGGCCCTCGCCCTGGCCCTCGCCCTGGCCCTCGCCCTGGCCCTCGCCCTGGCCCTCGCCCTGGCCCTCGCCCTGGCCCTCGCCCTGGCCCTCGCCCTGGCCCTCGCCCTGGCCCTCGCCCTGGCCCTCGCCCTGGCCCTCGCCCTGGCCCTCGCCCTGGCCCTCGCCCTGGCCCTCGCCCTGGCCCTCGCCCTGGCCCTCGCCCTGGCCCTCGCCCTGGCCCTCGCCCTGGCCCTCGCCCTGGCCCTCGCCCTGGCCCTCGCCCTGGCCCTCGCCCTGGCCCTCGCCCTGGCCCTCGCCCTGGCCCTCGCCCTGGCCCTCGCCCTGGCCCTCGCCCTGGCCCTCGCCCTGGCCCTCGCCCTGGCCCTCGCCCTCGCCCTCGCCCTCGCCCTGGCCCTCGCCCTGGCCCTGGCCCTGGCCCTCGCCCTCCCCCTCGCCCTCGCCCTCGCCCTCGCCCTCCCCCTCGCCCTCGTTCTCGCCCTCGCCCTGGCCCTCGCCCTCGCCCTCCCCCTCGCCCTCGTTCTCGCCCTCGCCCTCGTCCTCGTCCTCGCCCTTGCCCTCGCCTTAACCCCCGCCCTCGCCTTAACCCACGGCCTCGCCCGCGCTCGCGCCCGCGCCGCCACTTTTACCCCCTCGCCCTCCCACAGACGGCGCACACAGTTTTTAGCAGCTCTTCTTCCCCGCCCCATCCGGCCGCCTCCCGCTTTCTTCCCCTCAACCCCGCATCCGCCTCCGCCGCGCCAGGGCAATATTGTGGGTCTCCGGGGCCGTGAGCCCGCCAAATCCTGTCCCATTCTTCGGCTGACACTTCTTCAGGAAACATAAGCCGATCGGCGCCAGGCAGGGCGCCGGAAAACAGCTCTGGTAATCCTATCGCCCGCCCCCCCCCATCGCCCGTGCCCTCCTCGTCGCTGGCGGGCAGAACGCGAATACGCGCTTCCGATTGGCCTCTGCGCTTGGCACAGGAGCGGACAACCTCGCGCAAATCCAGGTTTCTATCACGTTGTTCCAGCTTCCATGTAACAGACTGAATGTTTTGAATAAGTTTCCATTAACTTCTTGCTTGAAAGGTCATCGTTATGTAGCACAGTGCGTATGTTGCAATTGTTTAAACAAACGGTATTTTCATTTGCAATGATCTTAAATGACGAATATCACCAACTAACAAACTATGTTTGTATTTAAAATAAATAGTAGCAACAATTAAAATAATCAGACCAAAGATTGTAAGTGTTTATGTGAGTTTTTTTTAATGTCACGAGTTCGCGACACACAGTAATTCAAGCAATCGTGGAGAACATGGTTTTCAGATTTAAACGGAAGTACATTTTAAGGGAATTCTTGGTTCAGAAAAAGTTTTGTTCGTTTAGAAATACTTTCTGCTTGTCTATAAAATATGTAATAATCGAAATTGTGATATCCGTCTCTTCCAGGATGTGCTTGTAAGTATTTAAAAATAATCTTTAGTTTTTGAGGTGCTTTACTTTCTGAATGTTAAAAATTGATTTTATAAACAGCATAAATATTTTTACGTTTAATTAAAATAATTTTGTGAATTAATCTGTGTGCTTGAGAACATTAACACTGGCTCATTTTCATTCAATGTTTTAATTTTCAGGAATTAAAATATGTTCTCATGCATCTTAATATTCTCTCATTTAGTGTTTAGTGATTCAATGTATTTCAGATAGAAAATTTTAATTTTTAGTCATGAAAAAAATCCTAAAGAAATAAATATTCCGGCAAAACACTTTCGAGAAAATGAATCCAGAACCGCCCTTTGTCTGTGCGCAGGCTCACTTCGGATCGCAAAGGCCCGGTAAGCGAAGAGACATTTCTCTGTCTCGAGTGCGTAGGTGGGCAACGGCGGAAACACGGAGGCGAATCCGATTCCAATGAACTTTAATTAAACCCCACAAGTCATTCCCTGCCCGCATGCGGCGGCGAACACGCCTGCCAACGTCAGGACGAGAAATTTCTCATTTCCGCGTCGCCGTTGCCGCAACCTCAGTAACGTTAAGAGCGCTTCCCCCTTGCGCTCTCTGTCCTCACCACTCACGTCCTCTGAGGGCTGCACGGCGGGGGTTAGAGCAATCCACGAAAGCAGAATCCGTGTAGCGCCGTCCTTATGGTGAACAGCCGAAACTTGTAAATTACCTCCCCTGACAGTGCCACAGCCTCAGAACACGTCTGAATCTGTAATGAATCAAAACACAACTCTTTCTGAACACTTTATCAGAGATAAATGAGGACAATTACACCAAATGATTGTGCTTATTCTCTTTCATTTTATTAATTTCCGATTTATCGGCTGATTGATTGTTAGTGATTCCGGGCGCGTCAACTGCTAAGGACAATTGTCCCTTAAGTACACTGCGTGCTTTTTCTTCAGGTGGCGGTGATCTTCATCAGCTGGATGGTGAGATCCGGTGCCGACGTCGTATAACGGGTTTTCCCGATACACGTATCTCCCACCAGCGAGGCACCATCTCAGCCGGGACAAGCTTTAAGCTCCCGACCGGTCTCCCAGCATGTGTTGTAGTGTAGAGCATGTAATTGTGTGTAAGTAAGGAATGCGCATAGGACAAGAAAGAGGAAGGGAAGACCGCGCGCGGTCCGTGGTCCTTCTGTTAGGGTACAGCTCCAGCATTCGCCTGGTTAACTTACAATATCCTAAATAATATTACATTTTTATAGTTCAGGATGGCTGAATGATGGAAATCTTCACCTCCACAGTCCATTCACATTCTGCTTTGTGGATTTTTCATTTTCCTCTTCCCCACAGTGGTTATCCGCAATAACAGGTTATTCATTATTTGATTCCTAGCAGGAATTGAAATGGAAGTGAATCACTCAAAGATTTACTTTCACCAAATTCACTCATTTCTGAGATCCCTACTCGCCCGAAATGCGACATGGTCATTGTAGAATACTTACCTTCCAAGAGCAACGTTCAGTATGCAGTAGTTGCTTGTTGCAGGTTCATTTCTTCAACCCGCCCTCACCGTGAGGTATTGTGAGTTCCGTAGACATTTCACAAACTCATAGGGAGAGTTTCCATTACAGAAAATTAACGTGAGTATGGAAACTCTCTACGAGTGAGTATGGAAACTGTCATGTGTAGAATAGATATGGGAAAATATGAGTGTCATAAAAAAATATTTGTTTCAATCACGTTAATCTTAATTCATTTTTATTTATTCTTGAAAACGTAAAAACTGTTTTTTAATTGTTGGAAAGACGTCAAATACAGACAATTTGAACAAGTTTTTTTGAATACCAATATTAAAACGCCTCTCTTTTGCTACATATAGTTGAAATACAGATAAAAGATCCATCGAATGTGATTAGGGACATTTGAAAACTCGAAAAATTTGCTCTCGAGTAACATTGTCTCCCTCGGCAAACGAACAATACATTTGAATTTATAGAACTGTAGGAAGATCTATCTCTAACATGTCACTCCCTACCTCAACTGGGAAAAGGAGAGATCAACCAAATGAGCGCAGATATTGAAAATACATTTATGTCCAGAAGCAAAGCAAAATTGCAGTTTCCGTCTTTGCTCGTTCCCGCCCAAAATCCATTCATGAGCAGCGGAGGCGGCGCGGCGTGGGATGGGGAAGAGCCGTGGGCGAGAGCCGCAAAACCAATACTGCTTCTGGTGCCTCCGCCTCAAAGGTGTAATATGTTTTATGTTGGGCTAGCGGTTTCTGCGCCTTTGAAGCGCAGCAGGAGGGGAGGGGAAGGAAAAAGGAGGGGGAACGAAGGTAGATAGAGCGAGAGGTAGGCAGGTAAAAGGGATGGTGGGAAGAAAGCGAGTGGAGTCGACCGGTCTGCTGTCGGATCAGGGGATACGCGGCAGGCGTGGAACTAAGCAAGATGCCGATAAGGCGCATCAGAACTGTCGGCTTTGGGACTAAAGCTACTAATATTCTTGTGCTTTTTTTGGTCTGACTACCGGGAAAACAAATTAGCGTGTGCCTAATTTACAAATATGCCGGTAATGACCCTCACACGGATAGATCAGTTCAATGAACACTAACCCTCTAGATTATTTGTGTCTTGATAGTCGTTATGCGAAAACTCCATAGATCATGTCATATGTAACATTTAAAAGTAAACAAGATTTATGAGCGAGTTAAAAGGCTGAGGGCAAAAAATATTTACTTGTGGCTCGAATGATACTACTTTGTAATAAACCACAATTTATTAAGTTTAATAAAATTTCAAGATTATTTTTATATATTTTATAATATTCATAAGAGGACATTTCTGGAGATTAAACAACATCCTTTTGCAGAAATTTCTTGCCCCTCCATAACTCCACTGATGTAATCTGCTTTTGTCTGCACGTCTACTGGTGACACACTGAAGATTTAAGGGGTATCTCCACATACCAATAATATCTAGTCAGAAGCGGTTGTTCTAGATCACTAAATAAATTTCCCTAGCAGACGCTTTCCGCTATCACTTATAAGAATGCATATATTTTGTAAGTCAGCAGAGCATAGAAGAATTTTATTACATTGATGTAAATTTGAGGCTATTGGAAATAAGAGGCGGCGCTGTGTAATGATAATCACATATGAGCCATATTTTGCCTTAAGACTGCATGCGTGAAGTTATAAGCCGCACGCGCAATGTAACTCTGTCCACGTACCCTCCGTCCTTCTCGCTCAATGCCTCTGACGATATGTACTGTCTATATTCTCAATCAGGCGAAAGAACAACATTAGATAAGCATTTGAAGGAAAGTCTTAAGGAATCTAGGATGAGGGACCAACATTTTACTTTGAATTTTAATATCTATTATACTCGTACTTTGTGTTAAAGCAACAACATAATTCAACACGATCCTCTTGAAAATACAAAAACCTCAGTGCCTAACTATCTTTAATAAAATGCAAGTGATTTCCATTTCTGACTAGGGTATTGTAGTACAGGCAATTATAGTAAAGACGGCAACATGACTGTCTTCAAGACTTCTACATACTGGTGCCCAAAAAAAACAGTAAATAAGCTTCAATTGAGTTAGAAATACACGGTCGTTGTTTCCATGTGTCTACATCATTTGCTCTTTGGAGAAAACGCACGGTCAAACGCACGAGACTCGTGAATCCTGAAGGAAGGCAAGCGGAATTTCAATGGTTCTTTCTTTCCAAGAGAAGACGAATACTCGAAACACAGGCGCTTCGTGCGCAATGTGCATGCGTTGAGTTCATGGGCAGAAATTTATCGAAAAGACGCAGTTTACGACTTCGTGGCCGTGGACGCCCGGACGGTGTGGGAGAGAGGCTACCCTCTGAATGGCGTGGAAACAGCGCCGCTCTTCAGCACGTAGCGCAGAGACCTGGGCTCATGACATGTCGGCGCTGGGCTAGCAGGTGCGGCTGGCAGCGGTGCCGTGGAAGAAAGGATGGGAGGGGCGGGACGGTACAGACCGGGACAGGGCGGGAAGAGAAGGGGCGAGGCGGGGCAGGGAAGGACAGGGCGGGGAGAGAAAGAGCGGGTCAGGGAAGCACGGGGCTGGGAATGGTGGGGCACAGTTGGGCCGGGAGGGGAATGGAGGGGAAGGGAGGAGTAGGAAGAGTAAAGGAGGAGTAGGGTGGGTTAGGGAGGGGCAGAGTGAAGCAAGATGAGGCAGGGGTCAGGACGGGGACGGGCAGGGCGGGGCAGGCTGGGGGGCAGGGTGGAGAGGGAGGAGGGGCAGGGAGGGGGCAGAGGGAAGGCAGGGTAGGGCAGGAAAGGATGGATAGAGCGGTGAAGAGCGGGACAGAGCGGCGCAGGGAAGGGCAGAACGAGGTGCTGGGCGGAGTATGGCAAGGCGGGGCAGGACAGGGCGATGCGGGGGGCGTGGCGTGGCAAGGATGGGCGTGGCGTGGTGGGGTTGGGCGTGGGGGGGCGGGATTGGGTCTGGTGGGGCGGGGTTTGGCGTGGCGGGGCGGGGCGGGGTGGAGTGGGGTGGGACAGGGCGAGGCGGGGGAGGGCGGTGTTGGACGGGGCGGAGCGGGGCTGGACGGAGCGGGGCTGGGCGGAGCGGGGCTGGGCGGAGCGGGGCTGGGCGGAGCGGGGCTGGACTGGGCGGGGCGGAGCGGGGCAGGGCGGGGGAGGGCGGGGTTGGACGGGGCGGAGCGGGGCTGGTCTGAGCGGGGCGCCCCAGAACGTGCGGTGGGAGGGAGTGTTCGCGCCTCATTACCTGTGGGACCCGGGCCGCCTGGCACTCCGCCACTGACTCCCACGCGCTCGACCTCCCACGCGCACACAAAGAGGGCGGGAAAGAGCGGCCGCAGTTTTGCAAATTTCCAAGAATCGAAACTCGGAAATGCTGGGTGTGTAAACGTTTGACGTAAAATGACGTGTCGTTTGTTTTAGAAGTGATTTATCTATATCGAGCAGGTAATGGACTTTCACAAACACATCCACACTTAATGGAAGTAATAACTGAGGATATCGTAAAAAATAATAAGTAAAAATAAAATTGAAATGATGGTTTCAAGTTTTTATTGGATAGAAATGGGAGACTACAAGAGATATTTTCGTTTACTTGAGCCTCGCCCTTCTATTCTTGCTAGATCAACAATTATAAAAGAAATTGCGTTTATAGTCGTCAGTAATGGTTTATTGCTAAATATATAAATATATTTTGACCTTTTGTGATGTCTCAGAACAAGAGCGTACACCGTATCTCAGTGTAATTTTTCAAAGATCTTGTGCAATAAAACGTAGAAATTAATAATCGGGTTTCGATTTATTCTGAAATTCCTCTAAACATTTGACGCATCAAATTGAAAGATAGAATTGTTTGAACGTAACAGTACCTTTCGTTTCCTTCACATACGGATCGCCGCTTAGCAGAAAATATTTGAAACCTGCGCGCTGTTGCTCCTCTTTAAGAGCTCAAATTGGATTATCAGACGTAACAGCAGCGACTTCTGGCTGCTACCTCACTCTGGAAAAAGAATGTTTATCAGAACAAAAAAACTGCTCATCAAATCTAATCGCACGGTATGCCCATTTTTTATAAGCTTCCCTCAAGAACACAATTTAGAGAGATTGTATCACCCTGAGCTTAAGCGCAAGCACAGACTATTTTCCTGTCTTGATGCCGTTCTCGATAGTAAAACACATTCAGGGTCTTACAAATTGCTCTCGCTGGTTTCGCTGTATGAGGGGGTGGATTTGTCATCAACGCTTCCGCCCTGGTGGGCGATAGCAGTGGACAGGAGAAAAGTTTTCATCGTGTGACGTATGGCGCTCATTTATCTTGCCTAAGAGCAATGTGCTTCTAGTTACGCAATTCATTACTTCATTCCAGGGGTGACAAACTAGTGACCGTAAGCTACATCCAGGCCGTGCAGCATGGCTTTGAATTGAGCCAAAATGTCCTAGTAAATGATTTTCCTGTAATGAAATTCGCATGAACAGAATGATATAATTTTTAACTAACTGTGCTCATCTAAGGTCACTTATGGTAAACTCAAACATACTAAATTTAATTTTTTTTAAATTGAGAAATATTGAAATGTTTTAAAAAATTTAAACAAAAATTATTTATTAGAATTGAAGTCAAAACTAACTTTCCTCGAATTCTGTTCTTGTGGAATTAATCCCTCAAACTCTCCCTCACCATTTTTTTTCATTCAATTTCAATAATAAATTGAGGCAATGCAAGAAAATAAGAAATTATCGTACGATTAAATATACGTGAAGGCATTACATCCAATAATGTTTAGCTATAATTCTGGATAATTGCAAAAAGTATTTCTCTTGTTACATGACATTGTTCATCTCTCTTTTCAAAATTATCTTGGTCAGAAATGTTAATTAGACAAAATATGATCTTCCTGAACCTTTTAGTACATTCTGGAAATCTTAGTGCTTCTCGGTACCCTAACTTTGCGAAAAGGATCAGATCACTTAAAATATTATTTTTTAACACTTAGTTCAAGGAATGGCCGAAACAAGTTGGGATCGATTAGGTACAATTAGGTATTTTTACATTACGCTATATTCATATTGAAAACGCAAAGATTGTCGAGAAAAGGGTTTTTCTGGGCCCAGTTTATACGAACTTTATTTATTTAAACTTTAAAAAATTAGCTTTAAACTAAAACTTCAACTTGCTAGATATCGGGCATTGACTGTAAAAAGAGCAGATGTTACCGCGGCGAAACATTCGTAAAACTCAAAACATCATCGCAGGTTCGTCTCGACAGCGGGTTTTTACATAGAGTAAGGGGCTGGACCACTGCAAAGATAATCAAGAGAAAATAAACCTATCTGATCGCATTCTGTTGATAGACGAGCGTAGACATTGCGAGCACAGGTATGTGATATTAATTTTCGTAATTAATACTTTAGAGCCTAATATATTTAGGAAGATTTTATCAAATTGGAAATAATAGCTCGCGTGGGACATTTCCTGTGTCAGTTGCTCTTTTGATTGTGAAAGCGGATGTTTCATAAGTGGTTCTCCCTTACACCATTCTTCAAAGGATTTGTCTCTCCCTTTCTTTCCTCAGTCATGCGATAACAGTAACCAGGTCGCAACTTTTCAGCACAAAACACAGGTTCCTGATTAATCTGCTTACGTGTGGAATGAGATAGCAATGCATCCAGTTGTGTAATTTGCTACTCTACTGCAGGGGTGCCAAACAATTTGCTCCCAAGCAACAAAAGCCTTGCGGCAACGTGAAAGATTTTTACTTTCCCGTATATGTACGTATACATACGTCCCTATATATATATATATATATATATATATATATATATATATATATATATATATATATATACGTCGTATAAGGAAAGTTATGTATTGCTTCGCGAAAAAAACTCTTGAATTGCTCGGCTCTGATACCAAAGAGTTCCTGCAGTTGCTAAATTAAAAAAAGTCCCCTAACACGTGGTGCAGCCACAATCCCTCTTTTGTGGTTCCTTAAAACCGAAAAAACAATTGAAAGCAAAACATCCGTCCGTGTGTCTTTCCGGCCGTTAACACCATAGAGATTTTTACTTCAAATCAAATCTGTTCTTCATAGCGAGTCCTGCCATAAAGGTCTTGTACATTTTTTTCAAAATTTTAGTCGTTTTCGCTCAATTTTGCGTGCAATAGTGTAATTTTAAGAAATAAGAAAAACACTATTTTTTCGAAAACGACTCCAAATTCTTCTTTAAACTTTCGATCGGGATAGTGCTAAATATACTATACGAGATAACATACAGTTCATATTGCTCTATTTTTTGTTGTTTTCTTCAAAAATTAAAAAAGTGTTAATTTTTTACTTGTCTCTCACGTCGTTATGTTTACATTAGCGGTGATTTGTTCACATGTATTTATCAGTACATGTGATTTAATTAATGCCATATAGAGTTTCTCGGAAACTCAACCATTTTCTGTGAAAACTAACTCAAAATTCCGCATTTTCAGAAACGCTCAAATACCATTTTCCCATAAACAGCTCCAAACTTTTTTCTTAAAACTTTTAAAACAGATAGTGCTAATTGCATTCTTTAATATGACGTAAAGTTCATTTTGGTGTATTTTCTTTAAAAAATTACACAAATGTAATTTTTTTGAAAGATCTCTCATGCCGTTAATATGTACATTTCCAGCAATTTGTAAACACTATTTTATTTGTTTGTTAATGTGTTTCAAATAGTTTCAAATGAAGTTTGTCGAAAACTCAAAAATTTTCTGTGAAAAGAGCTTCAAATTTCGCATTTACTGTCGCACTTAAATGCCATTTTCTTAAGAAGAGCTCCAAATTATTCAAAGAAAATTACTATATGGGACGAGTTTTTACTGTTCTTTAATATTCTTAAAATAATATTTCCGTTCTACTGTTAGGAAACGGAAAAATTGAGAAAATGTAAAAACAGGTAGTTTGAGCGGCGTTAGATGGCAGCTGGTAAGAGAATGTGGCAAGTCCGAATATCTTGCCGAGAGCTAATACGGGAAAGTCTGTGCCATTCTGTAGCACCACTAGTTTCGTCGTAATGAACATCGCATCAAATATTCGCATATTGAAAATTACATTTAAAAAAGTTATAATTTCACCCAGAAAAGTTGCACTTGTCTACTTAGTGTGCCGATAATTACATTGCGTTTCCTCCCAGTGAATGAATACTTTAGTGTTTTGGTATGAAAAACTTTAGGAATGTTGAAAAAAACATCTTCCCCGTCCATAGAGCTTTTCCACTCACCAAAGAGAGAAAAAAATTCGAGGGCCACTTAAGAAAAAGCGGAAACCACTTGAGTTCCGAGGGAAAAGGTTCTGGGCGAGACGTACGAGCAGGCGGCGGAGCGTGTTGAGATAATGCTCAGATGATACTGAGAAGCGTCGGAAAGCGAAGTCAAAGCGAAAGACGCTAATGCTGCTCAGCCCTTTGCAATGTCTGCAGTTCCAATAGAAAACCCTTTTCAAACATCACTTGCTATTTGTAATGGGTGTAATTTAGTAATGACATATTGATGATTTTCCACTCATCAATCAGATTTATATAAGCTCTGGGAACTTTCTTCGTTACCTAGTGTTTTAGTTGTCTATAGGTTTTCCCATTCATCAATAAAATTATTATTTGCCTTCTTTTACACATTTTACTTCTTCCTCATCATCACAACCATCATCATCCTATTCTTCATCTTCTACATTTTCTAGCAATGTGAATATCGTGCAGTGTATGTAACACTAAATCATTTCCCTTTACTAAGTCTGATCTTATTTTGAAAGGGGTTGTATGTTGCTTCTTTTCCGGCGGTGTTTCTGACCGAATGAGTCAAGTATATTTCAGTGCCCTTTACCATTATTTGCACTTTATCATATTTATCAAATCACTGTCGTACACGTTGGATAGAAATATCTTATAATTTAAAAATATAAATAGCGAAGATATACTTAAATACTAATTTCTAGAGTATGACACATAGAATTTGATCGAGCTTCTACAAATATGTCCGTAAATGCAAAATAAATAAGAAGAAAATTTGAAATACAAATAAGTCACTGCTTAACAAGGATGAGGCTAAAGAGGACTCATTTAATAAATATTTTGTATTCAAAACTAGATTCTCACATGCTTCGATATTTCATTTGCTTACAGACAATCAATTCAAATTAGGAGCAAATGTCAGTCGAAAACGCGTGAAATCAGTAGTAAATGGGAAATTGTGCAGACTTGATGAAATCTCCTAGACAATATTCACTGATGCATTACTTCATTATACGTCAAAATCTCACAATAATATTCCAAAATAGTTATTGCTGATGTTAACATGTAAGATAGGTTAGCTCATTGCATGAAGTTAACTTGTTTTTTCAAATAATGTATTTAAAATTGTCTTGAGAGTTTGAAAAGAAAGAAAAGGAAGAATGAAAACAGGTACTAAAATATATTAAACAACTCTTTTGTTATTTAGAAAAAATAAACATCAAAAGCAAGTACAAAAATATTTCAAATTAATAATAACCCAATAACAATAGTAATCACTTTCATGAGATACTGTGTTTGTATCCAAATCTTCCTGATTGGAATCACCATCAGTATCACAGTTCACTTGATCAATCCAAACATTTTCATATTCCGCTACAAACCACGTCTGAATATTAATTAGTTTTAAAAATATTTTCATGAATAAAATGTAGATAATGCAAAGGGCAGCCAAAGTTTAAAGCGACATTATGTTTTCAGTTTCAGCATAAAAATATAAAACTTATATTTAAAATAAAAAAGTAAAGAAAAGTAAGGCACATAATATTGATTACGAGAGCTAAATAGAATCGCTGATAAAATACAACAATATAATAAGTATAATCATACCCCAGCCTTATCAGATTAGCGACCCAACCTGATGATTATGAGCTCTGCAGATCTGTGGTAGGCACGTCGCAACTCCTTATGCCATTTTTTGGCATTCTATACCTGCGAGATGCTTTCATTTATCAAGTGGTTAAATGAATCGAGGTGTAACAGTGAAAAGCGACAGTTAATTTTACCCTCTGGGAATAAAACATGGAATCGCGGAGTGGAAAGGAAACTCGCTAGCCATGAGTCACTGTGGGGGTATTTACACGAGTTTTGCAAGCAGATTTATCTATCTTCCAAATATTTCTATCCAAACTTTTAAGAATAACTTCTTCTGCACGTGATTTCGTTTCAACCATTTGTACGCAAGTATCAGTAACTGTATTTCGTTAACTTAACCTCAGGAAGCCAACATCAACGGACTGAGGCAACACAACAAGAGCCATTCAAAAGCGAGACCACTCGTACACCCCTTGCCAAGCGAATCTTCAACCACTTCGTGCAAGCGTCATAACTTTTACAAGTTCCCTCGCGAAAAAACTCAGAGAGCAAACATTAACGAAGCGCATTACTTTTTTCTTTGCGCCGGGGACGGGGTAAGAAGTAGAAACTTATCGAATAAATTTTTCAGAGTGAGCGCTCGCGATAGGCAGAAGATAGACTCGCCTCCGAGTTGCCCAGAGCTTCTTGCAAGAATGAGAACGAGAGTGAAGGCAAGAGAAGTACAACGACGAAGCGGGCAAGAAGAGAGGGAAGGCGTAGTCGACGGCGAGAGTATTAGCATGGGTGCGGGTGAGGGCAAGGGTGGGGGGATGAGGACGAGGTCGAAGGTGAGAGCGAGGGGAAGTCAAGGTCTCGAGAGAGAGAGAGCAAAGGCACAGATGAGGACGAGAAGGGAGGGATAGGACAAATGCAAGGACAAGGGAAAAGACAAGGGCGAGAGTGAGAGCAACAGCAAGATCAAGGAAGAGGATGAGGACGAGGGAAAGGACGAGAATGGGGAAGACGACAGGAGTGGTTCCAAGTTGATGGCGAGAGCGAGGACGAAGTCCAAAGCTAGGGCAAGAACGATAACAAAAGCTATCGCGCTGGCGAGGGTGACAGCTAGAGTGATGGCGAAGGTGAGGATTAGGGCAAGGGCAAGTGGTGGGGCGAGAAATATGGCGATGGCGAGGACAAGGGTGAATGTCAAGGCGAGAGCGATAGTGAGGGCAAAGGCATGGCCGAGGGTGAAAGCGAAGGCAAGGGCGAGGAAAAGGGCGAGAACGAGGGCAAGGACAAAGCGAGGGCGAGTGCTACAGCGCTGGCGAGGGCGAAAGCGAGCAGAAGGGAAAGGGCGAGTGCGAGGGCAAGAGATAGAGCGATGGCGAGGGAGATGACTTTAGGAACGACTAGGTCGAGAGCAAATGCGTGGTCGAAGACGAAGACGAGAGCGGGGGCGAAGGCGCAGTTCACTTCGAAAAGGATGGTGCAGGAGGAACGAGTTCTAGGTTGAAGGCGAGAGAATGGCTTAGAACGGTGCGAGAACCTAATTCAATGGTGTCAAGATCTCCTACTGGTGACTGTGACACGCCTCGCGGCACCGTGCCATGCAACGAGCTTCTCTGCGCCACTAGCGTCGCGTGAGGAGACTATTAGTAACCCCGCCGTTTTACAATAGTGATTGCGTTGTCTCTTTCGGCGGGGTTATGACCTGCGTGAAGAGGCGATTACGTCGTGGCACTCCTGTCACGGATTCCCCCCGAGGCATCGACCTTGACAAAACTGACCTAACTTCCCCGTACAAATTTCTTTTGCCTGCATGCAGCTAACACAGTAAAATACCGTCACTTATATCACAGTATCTGGCAGAGACATTCCTGTACAGAGTAATGGTTGCGGATGAAAAAAACCATCTACACGCACGATACAATAAACTCGTATAAATATTTAACAGTTGTATTTAAGCTCTAAAGGCATTAAAAACAAAAGTATACATTTACATTTACGGCGAGAGAACGGCCGTTAGCAATCTCATCAATGTTTGCCTTTTTAGTCTAATTCAGCAATTGATAATATTTCGGCATAGTCTCTATTAACTAATGTTTTTGAAGTACTTGCTGATGACCTCAGAACAGAAGTCACCTCCCTCCTTTTTCATGTCGCATGTAGGTAGGGTACTCGGGAACGACAATCAATAAATATTTCGTCTTCCCAGTCGTCGGACAGCAAAGCCGGCCTGGACTGGCAGGTTTTGCTTGAGTGAACTCCCTCAGTAATGATTCTTTCGGCTGATTCTCGTCAAAACCATATTGTGAGACGCCTCATTTTTTAAATTTTTTTAATGAACTTTGCGACAAACCAGGCACGGATTGTGAAACACAAGCATGAAACGATCTACTATTTCTCGTCACCTAGGCAGATAGATTTTCTCCTACAAAATTTATGTCAACGTTTGTCCTAGAAAAAGCATGTGAAGAATACCCAGTCAATCTTTTTAAACCAAAAACTAATTGGTTTTCAATTCTTAGTGAACCAAATCGCCTCTTTTCTGATAGCTCATTTTTATATAAATGACTATTCTTTTCAAAACAATATTAATTTTGACTAATTAAATCACATTATATAATATCAGTATGCCTTTCAAAGTCTGACAAAATTGAGTTTGCACTCTTACGTGCCAGAAACAATACGAATTACAAATCAACGTTTTAACATGTCATGATAGTCACTTTTTTGTTGCGATGCTATTAAAGCGACACACACCAGCAAACAAGTTTTAATACAGTAATTTAATGGTAACAGCACCTCATTAAATTAATTTCATTTAATGCATTCGTTTCCAACAGCATGATTTCGGAGTCGTTCACTTCGGTAATTCCAAAATCTAATTCCATGCCAGGGACAGTGTAAAAGTTACAGAGGAACATGAAAGCACTAAGTCAAAGTAAAAAACGTGATATAAAAAAATTCAAATAGAGTAGAGACAATGTAGAAAGTAGTAGATTAAAAAAGGTACAAATAGTCAAGAAAAAATTTAATTCTGTTGAGTGCGACGCGTACACTTAGAAAACCTCTGGTTTTCTCGCTCACCAATATTTTAATGTTCCATCCTAGATTCTCGCGATATTATTTGCTACATTTTAATTCGTACCTCCTAATTAGAAACTAACGCATATTGAACTTCTGTCAGTTCGTTCTGAGCTCTATTATTCTCTAGAAGATTATTTAATTTTCTAGAATTTTATTTCCCGGTGGCCAACACATATTTGGGGGATATTTCACAAAAATAATTTTAATATTATTGCAGTCTAAAGCACGTTGCAGGCATAAAGTTTCTGAAGCATAAATCATACCTTAATTTTAAAATTTGAAATCTATATCTGCCAGAACACTATATGCCATTCGTTTGCTCGTGCAACTCGTAAACGCACCATCGCGGCCGCACAACCATTTGCGTCGATTGATTGATTAGTAATTCCGGGCGCGTCAACTACTAAAACTATTCCCGTAATTGTAGTGCACGTTTTAGATAGGGGAATGGCGGAGATATCCTATGCCGGCCTACCCGTCGGCTTGTGGCGATGTCCCCAACCAGTTATCTCCCACCGCTGCAGTCGGAAGAAGGTCGAAGCTGGCGACTGGTCTTCCCACGCTTGTGATAATATAGGGCAAGTGTAAGTGTGTGTATGTAAGGGTTGAAAGTAGGCAAAGGAAAAGGAAATAAAGATTACGTGCAGTCTGAGGCTCGTTTGTTAGGGAGCATTCACTTGGTGTTGACAGGTGAAACCAGGAAAACGACCGATCCAAGCAGCCGGCCGCTAGAATTCTCCTCCAGACTGCGGCTGAATTCGATCTAACTATGTAGCTAGTGTATAAAATAGAATCGTAGGACTTTGCGGTCAGAAGCACTGCAGTGATATCCACAGATTCCCTGAGTCTCCTAAGCCGGTATCCATTTGCGACGACAACCGCCAGTGCACGTGATAGCCTATGGTGCAAGGTTGGGTAGCTGTTTCAAAGTAAATAACCTAACCTCGGGCTCGCGTTTCGAAACAATCGGTGATGTCGTTTCATAAAAAAATAACAGTTCCATAGTAAGAAAACTTCATGTATTATTCTCGTATGAAAGCAATATAGTATGAATTTAATTAATAGAGTTCCATTTGAGGGTGTGACCGTTTGCTCCAACACAGTTGCTGCTTACCTTTAGAAGGGATTCCACCGGCACCACAAGTATTCTCACGTAGTAGGTTCTAAAATAGCTTCAAGAAATCTGCTCTGAGCCTGAAGTGCCAGAATTTTGGAATGACTAAGTAAACATTTCTTTTAAGTATCCCCCTTGGTAATTGAAGCCTACAATTGGTGCTTGTGAACATTGTCACAAGATTGCCTGGCGTTGGCTATAATACAAGGTGCATTCCAAAAGTAATGCAATTGAATTTCCTGCGTCGCTACTATTGGTCAGAGTGGGATCGGACCACTTGGAGTAGGTGAGGGGGACTCTAAGCTTTGTCGCGAAACCAGTCTCAGTGCTCTGGAAGCTGTGGAAGCGGCAAGACGTCAGTTATTATGAACCTCTGCGCGCCGACCGTGTTACGAAAAAAAATGAAATCGACGATCGAGCAGCGTTACGCGGTTAAGTTTTGTGCTAAACTGAAAACATCTCTTGAGAAGACTAACAAAATGATTCTTGAGGCTCACGGTGACTCTGTTCTGTCCTACTCACACGTTTCGAGGTGGTTAAAGGCCTTTAAGGAGGGCCGGGAAGAGGTTCACGACGAACAAGACTGGGTGGCCGTGTATAATAGCCAACGCCAGGCAATCGTGTGACAATGTTCACAAGCACCACCTCCCTTTGCTGCTGCTTTGGATTCTCCCTTTCCTAAGAGCGCTCCTCCCCTGGTGACCCTGTTATATCGCCCCGCCCCACCTGCACCACTGTGTACATCCTGCCTCCCCCATCCCCGCGCCGCGTCTAACAGATATTTATAATCGAGGTTGGAGGTTGTGTACCTCTCCCCTGTTTGGACCTCTTGAGGGTGATTTAGGGCTTTGTCGACCCCCGAAATTCCGCAACTTTGTAAGATACCCAAGATGAAGGATGTGGTGAGTGTGGAGAAAGCCGCTGCCGGATACAAATGTGATAACGGTCAATTCCGGAGAGCGGTAGATACAGAATATGTTAGAGCTCCAACAGGAGGAAAAACGGTGATCGTAGAGTTGCTTCTTAAGTCGAATATGTAAGATTTCTGTATTTTCGAATTGTTCATAATCGTTACAAACACTAGTACTTTTAAATATTTTGTGATAGAATGACTATTATATTAGTGGTAATTGGACCACAATATATCAAGTTCATATAGTGTATTTAACACATACGAGTATTACGCCAAACTACTTTCGGGTAAATTTCCCCATCCTCAGTGGTACAAACAAGCAACATTATTATCTAAAACATGCACAAATTTTTAATTAATATTTAGGAAAATATTAAAATAATATAATACAATATAATATATTAATAGGTTAATTCTGTACCACAGAGTTGCACAGTTAAATCTGCACCACCAACTACATTGGCGTCAAATGTATTAAATACAAGAAATATTAAGCCCACTTCAGATACTAAGAATCACGAGCATTTGTAGTTATTAGTGACCACTATTGGGTTTAACGCTATGTTAACTGAACGGACACGATATGGTGATGATAGGGGGTGAAAGGAATAACACAAATACAACCATGTCCGAGGCGAGACTCGAACCCGTGACCCTTGGATCCGAGATCGCTACGACCGTACAGCTTTAGCAATCTCGTCTACCGGGGATCGGCCTAAACTCTTTTCTGATCAACCCTTCGCCCTCTCTCCTGATCACTACTGAATGCGGGTAACGAGCATTTAGATACTGTGCTAAGGGTATAAGGGGGATGGTACGGTGTGAGTCGGGACTGGTCTCGGCATATCGGATCGGAGACATCAAGCCGAGTGCTAGTTTTTTTGGCGGAGTCAACGGTGCGGCCATACTCGCACAAAAAGTCGCCTCCAGAAAACATTTTAAACACACACTCTATTCCAGATTGTGCATAGAACGTAGAACATAGAATGAACATAGAACATTGGAAGCAAACTGGTCGACTACTCACATTCTCGCCTCGAGCGGTCCCTTTCGCGAGTTATTTCTGAGACGCCCACCACGTCTCACAGGAGAGAGTTTTCCGAGGTATATCGCGTGTCGCGGTTCCCCTCCAAGCGCGGTGCTGCGCCATCATGTTAACGCAATTCGTCGATGCGGTGCGGGGCAGTGAGGTCATGGCGGGGTGGGGCGGGGCGGGAAGGAGGCTAGGGCGACCCCGTCTGTTTGTCCAAGATATTGGCTGGCGGGCGGATTGACATGAGGTGGAGAGGAGGGGAGCGGGGGTGGATAAAAGTAGAGGGGAGGGGGAGAACAGGAGGAGACGATAAGTTGTTGAAGAGAGGAAAGGAGGGAATAGAAGGGAAATGAGAGGGAGAGAGAAAAGCGAGCTCGTGGGTGTGGTCAATGAAAGTGGAAGAAAAGAAGAGACGGAGAGCTGGGGAGTTGGCAAAAGATAAGGGAAAAATTGACCGTGAACAAAAACAAGAAAATCGTCGTAACTGACAGTAAAACACACTAAATGTTTGATCACAGGTGAATGAATACTTTAAATTGAAACATGGAAGTCTAGATATTAGAATAAGATTTGCTGTTTCATTTTCATTGTTTTAATAATTTATAACTCGAATTGAACATAACAAGAAGCTGCGTGCGCCTCATCTCACAGTTATTTACATTGTTTTGTTTACTTCGCATTTATTTGTTGGGCGTTTAAAAGCTGAACTTCTAATAATTTCAGCACAAATTGTCATCGTGTTACTGTTACCGCATACGAAAAGTAGTGTTACTAAAAGAAAATTTGATGATTCATACTTATTTCATCGAAGAAAATTAAGTCACTTGTATATCATATTACAATTAAATGCTCAATGACTCCGTAAATTTTTCACAAATTTCATCATAATGCAGAGCAAAAATACTTGAATCTCCTTCACGCCACGTACCAAAACTTTGTTTTATAAACTAGCTGGGCATACCGTGATTTAAATTTTTCTAAGGCAATTCTCTGAATTTTGGGAATAAATAAATTAAAACCATTCTTCCCATACCGGAAAAAGTGTGTGTCAATAAATGTGAGTCAATAAAGTGTCAATAAATAGGAAATTCAACTGTCGGCACCTACGCCTCTTTCCTCTCAACCCCGACCTCTTACGCACAGAACATAGGAGGAAAGAGGGCACAAGAGGTTTGAAGGTGTGGAGGGGGACACGTGGCCTAAAGGCGAACGGGTGTAACGCGAATAAGTGCAGTTCTGCCTGTGCAACGGGACCACCCTTAAGAATCTCCCACATCCACCTGCTACTATACATGCAGTCTCGACCCTCTCATTTTCCTGCGACCTGGAACTGTCTCCCCACCCTTACACCCCGCTCACGTCTGAGCAGTGAGGGGGAGGTGTGTGCCATGAGAAGCAGGAGCAGCTTCCTTTTTACACTCTCTAATTAGCAACGGCGATGTAGGGCAAGCATAAACGGCCGAGTTGTTACTCGGAAGCATCGCAGAACGACAGCTGTTAAGACAACAGCAGACGCACCCAACTCCAGGGAAAGACAGTAATACCTACAGAGGCGCCCTGCAAAGGAAAATGAAGATGAAGAACCCGAGGGCGCCAGCCAATGACTTCACTCCCGTCCCGCCGGGATGGAACGAGGCGGAGGCAAAGCGAGAGAGGTGGTGCGACGGATCGCCTGTCGCGCCGTACAGCGTCCGCCGAGCGGCGCCTGTGTACCTGGCGTCGCCTAGCAACGCTGCTGCCGGCAGGCAGGGGTGAGGGAGCAGATCCCTCGGGGCACAGGCGCAGCGACAGAGGTGCCTCGCGCTGAAGGACAGTTAATTCTACGGAGACTAAGGGGAAAAGTGTGTGCATCTATCTAGGAACCATAACCAATCTGGTGGGCAGATGTTAAAGTTTTTTCGGGAGAGATGATAAACTGATTCTTTATATATGAATTGTTTCAAAGTCATAACACTTGTTTGATTTGTGAAACAAATGTGAATACCTTGGGTAATTATGTTTGGTAAGAAACCTACTATATTATCGGTCATACCGCGAAGGCTAAGGAGATATGTGTGCACATTTCTAGGGATCATGATTAATCATGTGAGCGGATAAAGAACTTTTCCTTGAGGGATGATATGGGGATTCATTATGAATGTGCCGTAGCAATGTCATAAATCTTGTTTAATTTGCACAACCAAAATATAATAAATAACGAGAACGAATCGAAATGTGATGTGCAATGTGAAATCTACATGGTGATAGGATTATAAAACTTATAGGTTAAATCGAGGTTAGATGACCATAGTCTCTCATACTCCTTATTATGAGAAAAATACTTGAAATAAAAAGAAGTAAAACCCAGAAAATGAAAGTTAATTCTTTACTACAAACTGTAAAAATACACATTTTCAGAAAAGGGACATGATTAACAATGTTCTTTAATTACAAAAGGAATGTGCAGTTGGTCATCTCTTTGGTACCCTTTGAATAAATGAGTGAGATGGCCGAACCAGTTTACGTGAGGTGGTCATTGTCTATTTAGAGCTACTTTTTAACAATAATCTTTTCTTCATAAGTTTTGTTCTGATCCTTATCTTATTAACGTGACAACTGACAAATACCATCTCCTTTTATATAATTTTCATAGAGCCTTCAACAAAAAATATGCATTTTAACAAGTCCTCCAGTCTTTTATTTTTAAAATAATTTTCACCACAGTCTTTACAGCTATTATTAACCCATTAAGTACCAGCGTCCTCATTTGAGGACAGTGAATTTTTTCATTATTTAATTACATTATAAATTGTGTTCCCCATCACATTGTTGTTTGGCAACACCACAAAGGTTCATTCTACAGATATAAACATTTGTTATCGCTCAGACTTATATTCTTGTAGTTTTTCTAGCTTCCCAAGTTAGTGCATTTTATACTTTTTTGTGTCGATAAAAAATTTGATTATATCTACTTTTCCAAATTTTGGTGAGTTGCTAAACTGACTACATAGTGTTAGTTTGTGCTCATACTTTACGAAGAATATAAAATTGTGCAGTTATATGATTCAATGTTTTCGAGACATTGATATTTTAGTGCCGTCCTCATATGAGAACGCTGGGACTTTATGTTATACAATTTTGTCGTGAAGTGAAGAACTTGTAAAAGAATTGGAATATGCATTTCATGTTTTTTTTTTCGAGGAATGATCGTGCCGCTAGATGTCGCATGATTGATTATGCGACTGCTTGATCATGCACCGCTAGGTCATGCGACACCTGCTTGAGCATGCGACATCTACCGGCACTACCGAGAAATACACGATTTTCCCGTCGCCCGTCTTCACGCTGGAACACATCGCAGCATTTCACGGTTTTCTCGGTCGTGCCACTAGATGTCGCATGATTGCGACCTATCAAGAAGTGCTTGATCATGCAACATCTAGCGGCACGACCGAGAAAGACGCGAAATACCGCGATAGTTTTCATCGTGAAGACGGGCCTTGAGAGGCAGCATTATAAAAATCGCACTAAAAGTTCCAAGGATCTGCAAGAAAGAAAGTATCAGTTTTGTCTTGTCCAGCAAGCGTGCTGCCAAACTAAGATTCGACAGAACAAAGACACATCACGAGGATTGCTTATGCACAAATCAACAACCATCATGCGTAAGCAAGCCTCGCAAATTTTGTGGTAAATGCAATATTACTCTCTTTGTGAAATGTATTGGTCTATTCCACTTCAGAAAGTAAAGTAGATTTTTCTGAAATTACTTTTGTGCTATAATCTTAGCTGAGTACAAGATCATTTTCGAAAATATATTTGTAGTAGAAGTCTGTTCAATTATTACCATCAAGTTCTTTTTTGAAAATATTATTCTAGTGTAATCGTATTTGCTTTGTTGATACATTACAATAACTTATGTAATTATGTTTTTTAATTATTTTATTTTATTTTTGTTTTAAATTTCAAAAAAGTTACTAAAATTCGAATCCAGTGGGCATAAACATTTTTTATGAAGACATATTTTTCTTATTGCGGAAAACTTCATACCAAGTCCCAGCGTCCTCATATGAGGACAGTCCTCCACACCTACCCAAATTAATAATTTGAATTAATTTCGATAAAATTACAAAGCTAGCACTCAATTATGATGATTTTTTGAATTTCATTAAAAAAACTGCAGTAAAAATAATTTGGGACTTAATGGGTTAATATCAGAGTTGTTTGTTAAATCGTTCTCCCTCTCTGTTGAACTCTTTTTCAAACAATGCATTAATATTTTAGAATACTTCCCTTTCTTTTATCTCTTTTACGTCTTTTTATTTTCTTTTTTAAAAATTTCTTTCTTCGTGATGTAAATCAAATGATTTATTGAAATGTATTATAAAATCGTTCTCAAACTCGTTTATGACAAAATTCTCCCATCTTGTGTGGGTACAACAGCAATAGCAGCCGTAAATTGTACAATTTCAAACTAGTTATAATTACATAAGTTTGAAAGCACGGGCGGAGTGGACCGATGCAACAAGGAAGGAGGCAGGCCAAAAAGAGCGGGACAGGGCAGGAGAAGAAGTCTAACAAATTATTGATTCAGGATAGTAGAGGTATCAGCCATAATTAGTTTACTACAATATGAATTTCAATAAACAGAAAATTCAGCCATACACGTGTTTCGGGACTTCATCCCATGATCAGTGGCTCCAACTAACGTAGATTAAACACATGGTAGGTCGTAAGTTGGCGCCATCTTGTATGTCGTACGAAATACAGAGACATAGTAATAATAAAACAATGTAACAAACTTCTTGTGGTTGATACCTCTGCCATCTTGAATCAATAATCATGGAGCACCACACTGCTGTCACAAAGGAATCTAACATGAATTAAAAACTAATACCCATTTGTTGCATTCTTAAACATATTCTTTAACAATATGTTAACAGCAGGTGCTGATTATAGCTATCTACGCCTTGTAAAAATTGTTTTAACCTTAGGAAATAAGAATAATTATAAGCCAACTAATGCATACGAAAGAGTGTAACTGAACTATGTATTACCGAATGAAAAATGAAATGTGTTTTAAAAAAAGGGCACGGCGAAACCAACCGCATCAAGGCGTGGGGCGAAATCGTGACAGGGGGAGGGAGCAGTAGCGCGAGCAAGGTCGCATTCTAAGAGGGTTTGAGAGAAAAGGCAGTGGGATGATTCCACGCTCATGCGAACGTGGCGACACAGGGAGTCGCAATGAAATTACATTTAATTTTGCGCGAACGCATTAAGTGCTTCTGGAGCGCGTTCAAACAGGAGACGTGTGTGGTAAGGAGACCATGGGGAGGGGGGAGATCAGAGAGAAGCTGAGGACTGAGGACATAGGAAAGCAGCTTACTCTTGACGACTCTGAGCCAATGCGCAGAGCAATGAAGTTGATGAGAAGGAACACTTCGTTGCTTACTACTTCATGCGAGGACACTCCGTGATATATGCGCCCCTGCACGTTTTGGTGTAATTGGAATTGGAATATCTCTCATTTAACTTTAGCAAATTCTTTAAGAAATATATATAAGCTTTATTCTACAATTGGGCAGATGTTGCCTGGTAGCAGAATGTAGAAACATGAAAGTACATTTACAATTACCGACACAATTACAATAAAAACAATATATGAAAAATCAATATAAAAACAAATTAATTGTATCATCACCTAAAACAAGCAATTTCGTTGACATACTTATATTATATAAATTAAAATACATAATTCACAAATACATCACACATCAAAATACAAAATACATAAAACGTCAACACTAATCCAACTCAAACAGAAATATCTGCAATAAAACAGATGTAACAAGAAAACTTGAAAAATACTGTATCAGCTTCAATTGTTAAACTGTAACCTCCTCATTATCCCACTATGTGTGATATGAAGCGGGTAGGGTAGGGGTGAAATATTTCAAACCGGCACGAGTCAGGATCGTCAAGCAACGCTTGCCCGTGGGTGCCTAGCTTTACTCCGCGTGTGAGCTCCGTTCCGCCAATTGGAGTGCGTTCCCGTGTCGGAGCATTCGTTCGCGGAGAGCGCTTGCGTTATTGGGGTGTGGGGTTTCAAAGCCCCCTTGCGCCGCTCCAACGCGAGAAGAATAGCGCCTGCAAATAAGGCTGCGCGAGTGGCAGAGGGGGCCATGAAAGGCGGCTGCGGAGAAGAATGCCGTGTCCTCACTCGCATGTGCCCTTGCACGGGCAGCAGGGTCAATGGGAGATAATGGGAGTGCATGATATTCAGAAAGCACTCCGTGAAGTGGCTTCGATATGCATCGGACGGTTAGCTTGTCAGCGGTTCAAACCCGATCAAAGCTGTGGATTTTTAAGGGCGTAAAACTTCTTCATACGCCTTCCTTCAGAGGGGAAGTAACGCCTGCTGTCCTATGTTATAGATTTTCTGTATATAAAATATCCTCAAGCCGCAATGAATCCTCAGAACAAAAATCAGATTGCCTGATCCCCTTATGGTCTGAGCCTCGCCTCCGAAAATAAAGCCTAACTGAATTGAATCGAATTGAAGAGATATAATGATCAGTTAATCATAAAAAACAACAGCAAATTTTACAGATGGTTTCCAAAATATCTGCAAGAAATTTGTTTGTGAAACTTTATATAGATATAACGATCAGTTAATCATAAAAAAAACAACAGCAAATTTTACAGATGGTTTCCAAAATATCTGCAAGAAATTTGTTTGGGAAATTTTATCCCACAGGCTAACTCGTGTTCCAAGTGAAATTACAGGTGAACAAACCGGGATCGCGACAGTTTCCTGTGGGTCGTCCTCGTTTCCCTGCTCCTTCAAAACCTTTCCAGCCCTCTTGCTCATTACGTACCTTATTACGCGCTCGTTGTCACCATGATTATATCATTAGCATACAGACAAAATTAATAAATGGTTTATACTGTCAACCAATACATCTAAACGACACGTAAAACATTCAGGTGAAGAAGATTACGCACGGTATACGAAGCAAGAAAAACATATTATACGTGACTGCAAGTGGATTGATAGGCGTAGTGTGAAGGTCATGTGTAAACGCAATTATATTCATATCGGTTCGTCCTCATGTTTCCAACGTGAAATATCTTTACGTAAGGAACGCGTAAGGATCTTTCTAGGTCTAGATGCTTTATTACTGGGGCCATAAAGGAAGAGATCAAATTCTTCATTCGATAGTTCTTAAGAAGATCCTGAGTGAAGAAACAAAAATGAGCGCTTTTGTTGCCTTTATCTTGGTAATGACATTTGCTTTCTTTTTTCGCTTCCACATTTTCAGCTTTTACTATCCTGTCGCTTTGTGCATTACGCAAAATTGGTCAGTTGCCATTGAGGGCACTCAATACCCTCAATTCCCACTATCTTGAGAAAGAAATGACGTCTTTATTAAAGTAAGCCAATGCGTTGCGTCAATTGGAGCTAGCGAAATGCAAACGCGATGGGTGGGGGCAGCGCCGATTTATTGTGAAGTCCACGCGGGCCGCAAATATTCCAAATTAAAAGCTGTGTAGTAAAGTATACATAGTCATATATTACCCTGCCATTAAAATCCTGCAAATTACAACAGTTGATTTCGAATTAAACAAAACTTGAAATGTAAAATTTCTTCATGGTCATTGTTTACGCACGCTAGCGGTAGGAAGACCGCCCGCGCCGTTGGAACGCGGTGGGTCAGTCGCCCCCTTCCTCCGCGCGCCCGCCGCGCCATTCTCCCGATAATCCCACCGCATCTTTTGCGACCGCCCCCTAGCAAAAGCCGAGGCACTCCTTGGCGGTGTCGGCAAAGACGCCCATTGTCTCAAACGGGCGCCGCCGCCGGCGGTCGCCAACGGCCGCATTTTGTCGCACGCCGCGCCACCGCGGCCGCCCGGATGCGCCTTCCCCCCCTTCCCCCAGCGGGGCAGTTGAGCTTCGGACGCCACCCTTGGTACTTTGCCTGTACCCAGCGCCACCGACCCACCCCCCTCGGCGGGGGTGGGTGTTTCAGAGCCGCTTCGGCATGCGCGGCCCTTTGCTGTCCGTCTAAGCTGCCGCACCTCGCGCACCCCGCCCCTTGTCGGGGCCCGAGTCCGGCGGCTACCCAAGGCCTCGCCTCGCGGTGGCCACGCGAGTTCGGGGGGGTGATTGTAATTGTTTCATTCACTGTTTTGATTGCCATTTGTCATCATTAATTTTAAGAATTAGAATTAGGACTTTTATTAATATTTCACTGCTCGGGCCCGGCATGCATTTGTATATATTATAATAGTTTAAAGTTGTTTATATCTTTTCTTTCATAGATTATAAGTTTTTATACTCCAAGAGGCATTAAAACTCTAACTTCTTCAATTTAATTCAATTTAATCAATTTAGTCAATTAAATTAATTATCCTATCAGTTTTGCGTTTTTCTTATCTTTCGGCCGACTCTTCATTTCCTCTTTCGAGGTGGTCCTCCGTCCCCCTTCTCTTTTAATAGCCCTCTGGCTACAGCCAGCTGAGCTACCGGAGGCCGATATGTGTGTGTGCTGTGTGTCGACATAGCCAGCAGTGTAGTCCTGCTGTTGGCCCATCATCGTGCGTGGCGCCGTGTGAGAGGTGGGTACCAGGTGAGTACCGCATCGGCACGCGCTCACAGGGCACGGACACGCGGTGCGCACCACAGTCATCAGTTTTAAACAAAAACGGTACTGGCATTAAATCTGAAATTGATTTGAAAATGAAATTGACCGTTGAAATTGATTTTCTATAACTCGGGAACAAACATTTTTCAAATTTTTATTTTTCTAAAATAATAATTATTTTCTTAATTCTTGTTTCTAGTTTTTCGATTTTTTAAATTTTTATTCTGGGCTTCAAGAAAATGTTCGCAGAAAATCTTTCCCCACACGTCATATACAGTTTTTACATAAAAGTGAGAGCGGGAGCGAGAACGAAGGCGAGGGCGACAGTCAGACGAGGGCATGGGCAAAAGTTTGACCAAGTGAGAGGGTGAATATGAGAGCGAGTGTAATGGCGATGGTGAGTCCAATCACTTTGGAATTCGCGATGGGAAACTCTGTAACATAATTAGGTGGGTGTACAACGAAATTAATAGCTGATAAAGCAATAATCTCACTTTATTTAGCTTCCGAACACAATAAAACAAACAATCATGTAATCAAATAACATCATGAACGTGATAGGGACAATTAAATTTATTGTGAACAGTATCATTGCATAAAAAAATATTTGCGGCTGAGAGATAAATTACATAAATGGAAAGTACAGAATTGTACGCTTTTCTATAAGAGCAATATTAACGCTATTCCAAAATTATGTTGCATTTTATACCTAAGGCACTGTCATTTGCACAACATTTTAGTCAACCTTCAATAAATATCTTTCCATAAAACTTCAAAGGAAAAAATATACTTAAAAATTAATTGTATACAATTTTATACAATTTAATAATAGTGAGAAGGGAGTAAATTTTCATTACAAATACCTAGAGAATACTCGCATTTGTACGAATTATATTTTATGAAGGACGATGTAATAAATATTGGTTCAGATAAAAAAGAAATTTACTCTGATGAAATTCACTCTTATTAAAATATTTACGAATAATGTGAAGAAACAAATCGCAAGTACTCTCAGAATAAGCTTCTACATTAGTGTTAGTCCACATGGAACGAACAATAGGCCTGTTGGTTATTACCGTGATTGCGTTGCTTTCGTTGCGAAAGAAAAAGACACCGCCCCTCACTCATCCGTACGTGCGAGTACGCGTTTATATTATTTACATACAATGCATGTGCGCAACGCTGCCGACGATGGCTCTCACTAAAGATGAATGGCTATTTACTCAACTTGGTATATCGCAACTCGCTTCCATTTGGCATAACAAATCTAAATAGATAATGGTTGCAATTCCTCAAGAGCAACTCGCCTAGTAAATTGTGATGTAGTGCTTGTTAATTAGCATTTGTCCGCCACACACCTAGCTTCTTGCTTTTCCCTTCCTTAACTATTACAATGAACAGCATTTGAAACAAAATAACCGCACAGGACTGCGACCTCATACATGTACTTATGCTTTATCAACATGTGCTCTATCATATCTTTACCTACCATACTTGAACAGAAGATTAAACACATTCGATGTAATAATTATATTTTCTCCTTTTTTTATGAAAGTTAGTATGCTTAGCTACCACAAATCATTCGTGGGCTGCAATTGTGGCAAAACGTCAAAAATAAGGTGTTGAGATAAATGAATTTGAAGTTCTCACCTCATAGAAATGCACCGAATTACATTCACATTTCTGCGATTTGTTGGTGAAATACTGTACTGTAAGAATACTGTACTGTATATTGCTGTTGCCGATGAACGGTTGACCAATCTGCAACAGTGCATTAACTCAAATTAGTACTTTTTGAGTTCACTATTGTATTCCACGAGCGATGGCTTTGATATTCGATCCGGAAGTTAAATACATAGCAAGAACTCACTTCAAACTCAATGAAATTAATTGTGCAATTAATTTATTTTGATCTGTTGCTTCAAAATTATTCTAAAGCATTTTTTTCATTAATTGAACCGTTGTTGGGCACAATAACGATTTATGTTAGTATATTTGCAAATCATATTTTTAGCGGAATAAGGGTCTATATAGTCTACTGCATATTGCAAATTTTCTATTTAGAAATATTGACAGGTTTTGCTGAATCAGTTCATACGAAACAAAAGAAACATCTGTCTTGTAAAAATAATGTATTATGTCATTATGTGTATGCTGTAGTGCTCGTTAGTGTCTCCACGGAAGTTCACCCTTTTAAGTTACTTCTTTACAACCACATTAATAACCATTAAATATCATTTGCCAAAAAATAGAAACAGTTCAAAATTAAAGGTTACAAAATACTAATGGAAGAAATAACACTTTGAAGATCCTTATAATATCCGTACTGGAAAGAGCCAACAGTCATGAAATCGTAAAGGTCCAAGGTTCATCAAAATAACTTGGAACCTCTAATGTACCACCAGCAACTGATGAGTTCCATTCAATTCCAAAATACATATATGTCATGTGAAAGAATGTGAAATCAGTGGTCACCCGCCATACGAGATGAATGTAACTCGTTTTGAGCAGCGCTCATACACAACGACAGCCGTTCTCCATGGAAGAAATACTCGAAAATATCAGAGAATAAATAGAATCTCTTTTAAATAATGCCTTTCCACACTGGACCGTCGCGAGTTGGTCATGTGTGTGTGTGTGCGGACCGAGGTATCACGTGCGCTCATCGAACACCTGCCTGATCGGGCCTTTAAACGGGTATTAAATGCTTTTGAAATGTAGTGAACTCGTATAAGATAAAATACTTTGGAAATGAAACCAGTACTGTCATTTCAAATACATTAATAAATATGAGAAACACAATTTTGGTGTGTCGTTAAATGACCATGCACTTAGTTTACACCTTGTCCTTTTATCTGCATATTTCACATTTTTCACCCATGCTCGTGTTCTCACAAAAAATAGTTGCCATGACTTATGCCGTAATTCTCATCTGAACTAGTGGTGCTACAGAATGGCACAGACTTTCCTGTATTAGTTTTATATTTCTTTGGGCTTGGGCTAGCTATTTGGAATTGCCACGTACTCGTGCTAGCTTCCATCTATCGCCGCCCAAAGTACATTTTTTGACATTTTCTTAATTTTTCGGTTTCCTAATGGTAGAACGGAAATATTAATTTTAGAATATTAAAAGACACTAAAACCTCGTCCTAAATGGCAATTTTCTTCCTATCTAACTTCTATGTACTTACGTAGTACTTAGAAAGTATTGTAATGCTGCAGAGGAAAGGGGGCGATTATCGGCAAAAAACTCATATTTGGCGGCTTGATTTCAAACAAGTGAATAATTCTTGTTATATCTCGACCAAGTTGAGAATGATGTTTACAGGAGCGCGCCATAGTCTGTGTTTACAGCCAAAACGATAGAGATGGAGATATAAGGATAGTCAATTCAAAACTAAAATTGACCGTGCCAAACTATTACGAAAAAGACGCGATTTATTTCGTTGCAAATCTGGTATTTTCCCAATTAATAATTTAACTCTATTTGGACATTTCTGCTATTGAAGGAAATAAAAGTATGCTTTCTCTGCGAAACGATTCAAAATTTTGAAACTAATTCTTTCGACGAGCAGTAACATTCATATAAATCGTTTCTTTGAACTTAAGTAGTTTCTCATAATATATACCAAATAAAATTATTTTTATGCAAGAAGTAACTACCACCTTAATGAAGAATATTGTAGATACTTATGACAGTAAAGTTAATGTTTTGGTACTATATTGCATAGCTAACAAACTGCCTATGGAAAAAAAGTTGGATGAAGAAGAATACAAAATGTTTGAATTCAATGAATAAGTATTAAAATTCAATATAAATAGAACTTTTTATTACATTCGTGTACTAGAACGGTGAAAAGTAAAAAAAAGCAACTTAAAGGGACAAAAATAAAACAGTCAGTAAAAATTTTGCATAATGTGTCTCTGAAGTTATATTTTATCAGCTGATTCATCATTTCTAAGAAGAAGGCCATGGTGATTCCGTAGTAGCAGTCTCTGAATACGCTTCACGCACCTGGCGACTTTTGTTAGCGAAACTGACTGTACAGACCCGTGTTTATAGTGATAGTTCCACGACGCGCCGCAATCACATCCTTCATTCTTCGGTTGGTCGGGCTATACAATATGTAAATTACTTCCTCTAACACACTGTATAGACAGAATATATTTTGTGGATCTTTAATATCAACAAATGTTAGAGAAAGTAAATTACTCATTACTCGTAGGAAAGTTATTATCCCCTTTTGCGATATCAGGGTCTCACAATAAGAATGTTTTGCCGATTATTTACTACACATGTAGAGTGCGATAAAGTAAAGCTGTGTACACAACTAACACAATGTAAACGGGGTGCCACGTTTGCAGCATGGGTTGCTTATTGTCGCGTTTCTCTCATGCACTTACTTAGTTGGAGTTCGCTGAGCAATATTGTGTTCGTATGCCTGAGAAGGTACAGATAACTTCAGACTTACTTTTGGCTTCACAACTTTCCCTTTCAGGCCAACAGGTGACCGTTATAAATCCTATCAGTTCATCAGTAATTCATTCCACCTACGGCTCTTTGCAAATAATAGTGGTGTTACGACAGCATGTTCTTACTCGTAATGTTTGTAAAAGCTATGAAAAATTGATAAACTAGTTTAAACCGCAAAACTAATTGCAATTCGCAAAACTTGAAATCTCAGTAGAACAAAGGGCTCTTAGACATTAACCTAGTTCTGAGATATTGAGAGTTTTACTGGAACTTTCATAACATACTCAGTACAATTTTAAACTTTTAAATACAGAACACTTGCATGGAAATCAACATTGGATTTAAATAACTTATCGCAATAAAAGAATAATATTTAAAGTTTTATTTAATGATAAATGAATTTCACACAAAATGTGGGTAGCCCCTTTTTCTAGAAAAAGAGACAACTGAAAAGGCAAAGCTCTTCAATTCTTCCCAGTTTGAAATTGAAACTTAAGTACGTTATCTCCGCAAGTAATTGTTTTCTTCATTGTGTGTTTTGTTCACATTGTTGTATTGATTGAGGATGCTACTAAAAACTACCAGTTAGAGCAGCCGGCTGCTAAAAGTTTCCTCCAGACTGCTGAATTCGACAATCTAATGACAAAAATCCTTCCACTGCTGGAACTCTGTTACATCTCAGTCGGCGCCACTGCAGTGACAGCATTTGATGCCGTGAGGCACCTAGGCGGTGCTTCGAGGAAGTGGATGTGGCAAAGCAAAAAGGTAGGCAGGGAAGGAGGAGCGGAGGAATGGTGGGGAGTCGGAGAATGGGCTTTGAGGAAAGTGAGTGGAGTGAGACGAACGGGGAAGAAAGAGTAATGGGAAAACAAAAGATAAGGCTTAGTGAGGATGGAAGCCGAGGCGGCAAAGCTTTCGCGTGGCGCAGTTGAGAGACAGCGGAAAAGACGGAATGGGGCGGCTCCGACCGAAGATGGCGGAAGGTGATTGAGAGAAATGGAAGGGAATGAGGGGCGCGAGAGAGGTCTAGATGAAAAGAGAAAAAAATAGTGACAGGGACCTAACAACCGTCTTGGGGGATCTTCAAATGTCGCAAAAGCCTTTTTTACATCATAATTACACCCAAATTAACCCCACGCTACGACGGTCTGGAATGATATCGCATAATCACGGCTTTTGCCTCTGGTAAAAACCGGATTTGATTTTTAATTTCGTGGGACGAAATGGATAGTCTGCTCCTGGGCAGTGCCTGGAAAGAGGCAGTTGGGAACGGATATGCATTGTGATGAAAGACAGAGACGGAGAAGGAAGAATGGAGGTGCATTGTGGAGACACGTATTTCTCTATGTAATTGAACGCACTGAATCTTAATCAGAATTGCGCCATCACCTTCCATTTTTTATCGCAAACAACAACCCTGAAATTGTATTTTTTCTTTTCGAGAGTTGTCGTCAGACCCAAGTCTTGACACATGGTGACGCTCATGTTTCTCTACGTATGGTGACACTTTTAATCCGAAACTGAATCCAGAAATTCGCCAACACCCACCAGTTTTTTTAATCCAAAAAAATACACTGAAATTTACAATCTACAATTTCACGGGTTTTGCGCAATTTAAAAAAAACAACAACTGAAAGGTTGTGGCGCAATTCTGGCCTCAGATTCGGATTTAACGCGTTGACATACTGTTAGCACATTTTGGTCGGCGGGGACAAGTTCCTGCGACTTCCGCCCACCTGGGCACTCTTTGTGGTACCCCCGCCAAATTATGGGAGTTCCATGCTACACCAGTGTGTTATGGGGGCGCCAACTCCAAAGTTCGCGCGTCCCACTTAAAAAAATTAATTAATTAATTAAGACATTAATTAATTATTGTTCCCCCGCGCCCCTAAGCATGGGGCGCTTTCTTCCGCCGCCGACACCGATGACGTCACGTCGACATCACCACCGTCACCGCTACGACCACCACCGCCGTCGCCGCCCGTATCTCCCCCCGCCTCCGTCCGCCCCTCCTTCGGCTGGCCGGCTAACCGCCCTCTGCGATCCGCCCAGGGTAAAACTCGGGGCGGTGTCAGAGCTGGGTGGTTGGCGGGAGTGAATGCTGGAGGAGTTGGACCACGGCGGAACGGGGAGTGCGCTGGACTTGGGCGTGAAGCATTCCCGTCGGCGAAAGGCATTTTTTCCTATCTGCATTTAGACCCTCTACTAGACAGCTGTGTAAATAGGAAGAGCTGTGGTACCATGAGAGTAGTCTGGTTTAAAAATTAGGCATGTGTGCCTCGTAACCTTCAATACATTCTGCAATATTTACATTTATTTAATTTTTCTTACTGTATTAGTCAGGTAGCATCGCTTAGTCAGTGTGTACCTTTCATTTTGTGTTTTCATAGCAACACAAGAGTTTTGTGAAATTGTTAAATTTTTTTTGTATTCTTTGACACATACGTAGATAAACATGTGTCAAGCCTTTGGGGCTGACGAACTCCAAAAACAAAAAATACAATTTCACGGTGGTGTTTCTCGATTTAAAAAAATGGGAGGGGTGACGAGCGGAATTCTGGCTTCAGATTCGGATTCATGGTGTCGAAATACATAGAGAAACACGTGTGAAGTCTTTGAGTCTGACAAGTTTTCTTTTGTGCCTGTGTTATTAGTCTGTACTTGGGAAATGCATGGCACAATTATATGTAATATTATTAAGTTATTACGCCAAAGACTAAGAACAGAATCCATCACAAAATTGGGGATCCTTTTATATGTAACTTCCTGCAGGGAAAATAAAAATTGTTATAAACGTGTAATTTTGTTTTAAGTGTGTTTTTGTCTATTGATCCAGACATTAACGTCTTGTATTTCAGGAAGATTTTACAACATTTAACATGGATTCCTGTCTTCCAATGTAAGGTATTAATAAAAAATAATATTTCCCAGACTTTTCCCTGACCTAAAGAAATGCGCTAATAAAATGTGGCGAGATAATACACAGTAAATATCGATAATATTTGTGACCTTGATGTGACCTTGATGCAAAATTGACTTATCTGTACACGCTCTGCAACATAAATAAAACTTTACGTGAGACGCCTAATATGAATCAATTTAGCCTCCCTGGAGTTAAAGCTTGAGTTAAAGTTCTTTTTTAAATCCATAAAATTGTCGTACATAAGGGGCTTTACGTGAATAACCTTTTTAACTAGCGTATATAATACAAAATTGTTGTCAGGGGTAACGAAACCTCTCCTAAAACCTACCTGAAATTTTGATATTTTACTTTATTTCCCGTCCATTCACGACCTTTCAGAATTTTACAAAACAATTACTGTGCAGTAAAAGACTAATGTCAGGATACGCAGCCGTACCACCTTTATTCTTAAAACCCGTTTGAGGAGAGCTGTATTGCACGTTCCTGGATACGCTCCCGAATCTACACTGCCATTAAAAAAATTCAGAATAAACTCTGGTTCCATCTCTCATAATTCCATAATACATTTTGTAGTAATGCTGTCCACGCCAACAAATTCCCTTCTATTTGCAACTAGAATAGAATTCACTCCCTCCCACGTTTCAGGTTCATCTAGTTCAGGCCCAAACTGCTCATTAGAAATACCTGCGCTTGTTTCAATGTCCGCTGTGGAACCATTCGTGAAAAAACACTTCACTCGCGCATCTTTGGTAATTTCATTTTGTGCATTATTTCATTATACAAAGTACTAATAACGTCAGAGTTGTGATAAATTTACCTATTCTGTTATTTCCTAACAATCGCCTGTTCTCAAGTCTTCCTGATTCTCCGGCCAAGATTTCTTCCCTTCCTTAATCGTCGTTTTCATTGTGCTTGCATAACAAAGAACTGTAAAAATAGTAAGTATCAATGTGTGAACAATTATGTATTTTTGCACTGCTAAAATATTTTCTCTGTAACTGAATCTTGTTAACTGTAACACATCTACGTATTTCTGTACTTCTCCCGTGTGACAGTTTTAGTTGAAAGGACAGGTGTCCATTAAATTGATAAATAACACACATTGGAGAAAAAATAACACAAAAATGTAGAAATGCAATAATCAGAAAGTAAATGTGTTGAAAATGTTAAAAAATCAGATGGAACATTTTCTACAACAAAATATGAAAACTGTAGTTTAGAAAAACGAAAAAAATTTACTATGAAAATGGGAACATTTAAAAAAGTTTCTTCTGTTGTAAAGCAAAATTGATAGTTTTTATAACATGGAAAACAGAAAATTTATTTTATATTGGATTGCTGAATACTAGGAGTAAAATATTGAAAATGAATGAGTACTAAACTTACATCACGTGTCATCCTTGGACTACAATGAGTCAAATCACAACTTGAATTTGCTCGGGTTAATTTACGTTGATTCTTGATTGTTCAGGTCCAATATGGCTTTCGGTTTGTGACCAAATCAAATACAATTCACAAAATTAGTGTGCAGCACAGCATTAGTGTGTAACTACTTCCTGAAAGACTTCGATATTAAATTTTGTATATTATACATCAATTCCACCAAAAAATAGTTATTTGAAAAGTTAATATCAAATACTAGCACAATGCTGTATCTACATTCCTCATTCTTATCCACAAGAAATTAAGCGTGAGCATTTTCGAAAAGTGAAAATTCGAGAACAGAAACAGTAAGTTAATTTGTTATCTTCCAAATTAATTAATTTTATGTAATCTTCATGATTGTCAGAAACCGACACGAAACATACCGTGTTCCTGGAATCCTTTTAAATGTAGTACCAAATCAATAAATTGTCGGCCCAGGGGCCGAGATTGCTATGATAGTAGTGCCGTACTGATCTCGGACCGAGTGGGTCGCGGTTCGAGTCTCCTTCCTCGGCCATGGTTGTGTTTGTCCTTTCACCCTACAATCACCATATCGTTTCATTCTCATATCATAACGTTAAATCTAATAGTGATCACTAATGACCTAGTAGTTGATGTGACCTTAAATGACAACAACAAAAAATCAATGAATATTGAGAATTGTTTGCGCAAACAGCAGTGTCACTTATAGCTCTTCCTGCGTCGTGACCTATATTCTTGACAAGCTTCAAGCTCTCGGAGAGAAACGGGGTGGTTCAGAATTTTAATGAGAAAATTAAATAAAAGAACTCAAAGTTTACGAAATAAAAAACGAGAAACATCTTCGGACTGCACAAGAAAAGACGGCATCAGAAATAAGTCGTAATCCGTAGCGCTAAGATGAATGCAAATGCATGCAGGCCCCGGGCAGAGCAGCAAAGAATGTAGTGAAAAAAGCAAATTCGAGTACAGAAGCACACGGAAGTGAGGAAGAGCGAAATATTTAAATCAAGGAAGCAGCGTTTAGATCTGTTGCCGTTGCGATAGTTTCTTGTCCAGACTTCTTTGTTCAAACGTTATTATAATTGCAGCTCTCGTCCGGAATACGATTTTCGATCTCCAATTGAGACAACACATTTCACATTCACTGAAAAAAAGGAAACGGGTCTGAAATAAAGAAAACCCGAGTTGAGAGGGAAACAAAAGGAAACTTTCATCGTTTCTTGAATGAAAAGCTTCATTAGCATTACGCGGGGATTAAAGTTGGCCACGTTAAAATCACGGAGTATACCAATAAATGAACTAGCATTAAATGTAACTGACCTTGACAAAATTTTCTTAAAATTAAGAACCATAATTAACAGTAATTAAGGAGGTAAAATATTGCATTACGAGATACATATTAGCGGATGAAATGACAGAGGAACAGAAATGACAAGAGGACAGAAATCGATAGAAACGATTGGGTGCAACGCTACTTTTTCGTGTGCCGTAGCATGTTCAATTGCGTACAGTATCACATTTCCTCCTTCATTGTAAGCGGTTCTGTCCTTCGACGACAAAATAATCACCAAAAGATCATTCAATAGGCAGTACATACGATATCCGCATTCGGGCCTGGAAAGCGGTTACAGTCCAAAACTAGAGGTGCTGCAGAACGGCACACACTTCCTCGTACTAGTTAGTTTTCTAATTTCTTTGGTGTGGCCTAACTTTTCTCTCGCCATATTATTTTTCCAGCTGCCATCTATCGCCGTCTGATTACATTTTTACTTTCCCGTATGCACACGCATATACGTAGTAATAGGAAAAGTTATATAATGCCGCGCCGTAAAAATTGCGAATTTTCGGCAGAAAAAAGTCATTGCCAGGACTGTGATAACGAAAAAGTTGATAAACCATTTCCTACATTATAAAACAATCCCATAACACATGGTGTACCGAGAATACCTGTTTGTGGGTCTTTGATACCAAAAGTCAATTAAAAAGAAAATGTTCATCTGTCTATCCGCCTGTCCCGTCTGTGAACGGTTACTAACGTCTAACCACTCGTAGTATTTTCTCCAAATTGAAGAACCCCCTGTCTATATGGCCTCTAGTAAAAGCTCTGAGATTTTGAAAAACATTCATTAATTTTTGGGGTTACTACAAATGAAGCCCCCGGACATTTTCAAAATTATCTCAACAACGACTCCAAATTTTTCTTTTAAATTTATTGTAAGAATACAGTAAAATACACTTATTAAGGTGGCCTATGTTTAATTTTCCCGGTTAACTCTGAATTTTCGAAAATTGCGAAAATTTGAATTTTATTAGGCGTCTTCCTCCAACTACAAAATTGCAGAAAGAGATTTTTCGTTTAAATACAAATTTTTTCTTCATAGTTAGCACTTTCTTTAAGGAGATGTACATTTTTTTTGAAAAGTGTAGTAGTTTTCGCGCAATATTGCGTGCACTATGTGCATTTTTTTTAAAAAATTAAAAACAATATTTTCTCAAAACCGGCTCTTTTTTCACTAAAAATTTGGTAAGAGATAGTGCTAAATGGCTCTATGAGATAATATATACACCATTTTGCTACATTCCTCTTTCAAAAAAATACAAAACTTTTTTAAATATAAATATTTAGAAGAATGAAATAAAATTCTGCCATATTAACACAGTGTTTATTGAATGCTGAGCAAACGAGAAACAGACCGGGTAGAGCGATTGGTAATCGCTAAAACAACTTCTCAGGCACGTTCAGAAAAATTACACTTCCCTGTTCTGATCGCAAGTTAGATTGTCACAATTTTTCTATGTTGACCCATTCAAACTCTCTTATTCCATATGCACAATAACACGAGTGGCTGCGGTCCTGAACGTTCATTATTCAATTCTTAGTTGTTGAGTTTCAACCTGTAAGTCATTGATGCAGCAGCTATTGATTCATCCAAACAGTTTGTGCCGCAACCTAACAACACGGCATGGAGCCGCTGTATTTCCGGTCGAGTGAGCGTACACCGTATTCCATTGCCGCTGGCGCGAAACAAAGCTGGTGATATTGGCTCGAACGCTGACAATGACCACTTATTTAAGCCAACCTGAAGCATAGTTTTAGGACAAGTCGAATTACACGTTTCACCCTCTCTGAGTTCGAATTCTGTTACAGTCGCGGACGTATTCAGTTGATGAGATATTCTCAGCCTCCTTATATCACAATTAAATTCTAATTTTGTCATTATCCACTCAAAATTGCCTTCTGGCACATAATGTCCTTTTAGACAAAGATTTGTTGGGGTGTATACAAAACAGATTTTTGTATCTTAAATTGTGCACTTCAGTCATATATAATGGTAATTAAAGCAAATCGATTGCTATGAAATTAATTTAGACGACAAATCAATTTCGAATGGTATAGCATGTAATATGTTAGAGCTTAATAATCTATGACAAAAACGTTAAAAAACTGGTCTACTGATAGTCTTTTTAAACCACAGAAGTGCCACAACCAAGTCAATAAAACGTACTTTTCGCAACCACAATGCTTTAAAACCTTCAGTCATTACCAAAAAATAAAATATACTTCAGCAAAATAATATTCACAGGTGTGTCATCAGAAAGATGGAAATTACTTCATTTCCAAGCGAAGCATTTGAAATAACCAACAACTATTCCACTTTCATACACCACGGAATGCTCCCCCCCCCCTATTCCTCGCTGCTGAATAGCGCCATTTCGTTTCGAACAATACGGCCGTCAGTGCAATTCATCAGCAATTGACCAGAGCGACCTTGAAGCTTCTCGCGCACGAAATCCACACAAACAACATCGGGAATTCAATACGCTGCGTTTCCATCTACGCGATTCTTATTTGCACGGCTCTGCATCATCCCCCGGCTGTTTGATAACAATTTACAGGGCGAGTTTTCTGCCTCGATATTCCTAAAATATAAAAAATCTCTCCAGAATTTAAATGGAAAATTTGGTACTGCGGGCGCTGTGCGCGTGATAGACAGAGCGCCCATGAACTCACGAATTATTAGAGCTGTTATTTACTTTGAAAAGCAAACGCGCAGATGCCTGGGAAAAGCGAATTCGACAACAATTTACAAGGGATTGAAAAGGTTAAAGGGTACTACGCGCCTGACAATCTGCATTTGGTCGGTCTGGCCTGCACTGCAAATTCACCCAACCAACAGTTGGTTCAAACAGTTTATACATATTTGCCAGGAAACCGTAACAAAATCTGTGAATTATGATTAGAGAAATATATTGATAGTGTTCGAGAAATATATAGATATTGCAATCAAGACTACAGATGGCGTGATTTTTATTCTCTTATGTAGTAAAGCTTAAAATATTACAATAACACTAATATTTACAAATAAAATAAAAACCCACCAATGATACCTAATTGTTCTACAAGTAGTGCGCACTATAAGAGCAGATATCACAATACCACTTCTTCCGTCAAATTAACTATTAATACATGTATAATTCTCGAATAGTAAATCCTTGGCATGTCGCCCGGGCATTCGCTATATAAACTTATCGAGCGCTGGTGCATATTCTTCTAAACAAACGAAAGAACTTGCTTCAATGAATTAGTGAATTGCTCTGTTTGAATGAAAACTGAACGGAAAACGATACCTTAATTTCAACCTGAAAACCTTTTTGGGACCTACTTGGCGGAACGCATTCATTCTATTTATTGTGTTGAAATGCGAACGATTCATTAGCTTGTTTGCTGATAATATACAGGCCCAGAGCGTTACCTTATATTTTTATATGTAATGAAGGAAACATCTAAACCAAATTTTTAAGAGGCAAAACATTAAATTGATTTGTAAGCCTTGAAAAGTGAGTTTGGTATTACGATTGATTTCAAGGTGATACGATTTTCTCCTAACATTTTACATGATTCACTAAAACTCCAATTATTTATTATGAAATTATATTCTTCAAGTAAGATGGCTTAATTCCAAGAGTAGCCACATCGAATTTTTGTCGTATGAAATATCGAAATCTGCCTTACCATTGAGACGTCATCTTAACAAATACTTTACTTATCTTTATATTCGCACAGTAGAATGAAAAATAAAACCTCTAGATTTGTTTTCAATACTAATCAGTACAGATAAGTAGACCATGTTCAAACTGCAAATAAATCACTAAAGGACTGTGCATTCGGAAACTGAACGTCATCTGCTTTTAAGAGTTTCAAGAAACAACGGAAATCTAAAACTTTATCGTGTGATCCCAACTCCGACATACCACCATCTGCGCTTGTGAGTCGTAGCTGGCGAGAATTTTAGTGTGAGCTGGCGAGGGGTGGAGGCTTTGAGGACGGCAAAGGGGGAACCACACACTATCGTTTAGGTCCCCAGACAATGCTGGCAACTTCACTTGCGGTATGTACAGAGAAATTACTACAAAAAGGGACCGCTTGACCTCTGTTAGCAAGGTACCCGCAGGTCATGTCCAAGCTCTCATTTTGTCAGTGCGTTTGTTTACAGTTCGCACGTTTGTGAATGGGTTCATCACTATCTTGTTAATAGATTCTTTCTGGCACGACATTAATTAAATAATTACTTATCACAACTATTCATATGACGCCTAACACTCATCTGTACTCGCTCGAAGTTTACACTATCTTCTCCGTTTTGCGGTTTAGGCCATCTGCCCTCGCTCGAGGTATGATTATTTTCAGTTGCCAATAATCCTCCTCCTTCTCCCGATCGTGTACTGTCTCTATTGTTTCACTGGCATATTCGATGCTATTATGTTCTTCTCACATTGCACAACATTCAGCTCCTTGTTATTTTCACAAAAATGTCTTATGATTACATTATTAATACTCGTATATTTAATTTAAATACCTATGTAGTATAAACACATAAAAGAAATTCATATTATTTTAAATGAGCGACGTATATCCTAGTAAAGTCACATTTATTTAATTTCTCCCACTGCTATATAAATGTATCATCGTCTTTCGCAATTCTATTAATTAATTTATAATAAATGTCACTGATATGACAACTCATCTCATCATATTATTTAAAATTTTCATATTTTCTGAATAACTAGCATTTAACCATTTAGAGAAAATTTTTCAAGAAAATTGAAACAGTGATGCGAGAGTTCGCATGACATCACTCAGACGCGGTGAAACCAGGGAAGCAGAGATGTATTATATATACTGCCATCTTAAGATACTAACTGCAGAAATGTTATGCACTCCACCAGTATTCACTGTCGGCATTAGGTTAAAACGAAATCCCTGTCTTTGAATAAATACTGCTATAGTAATTTCTTTTGGATTCACTTTTCACTCTTGAAATTTCAAGTGAACATATCTACTGCTTAGTAAAATGATGGGTATTGTGCTTATAAATGGAGGTGTACATCTTAAATGGATGAACAATCTATAAATCCCCTTTATTTTCCAAGTGGTATAAACAATTATGAACCTAGATTTCTAAATGATATGTTATAAAAATCATTAATGAAATTAAAATTTATGAAGTTATTTTTTATGTAATACAAGAGGGCATTGGAAATTGTTGAGAAATACTCAACACGCGAAGTGAGGAAGGAATTTCTCTGATAATTTTCCAAAGTACGAGTGTTATTTAATAGAACTATTCCACGAATGAAATTATGTCCAACAGAGTTCCAAAGTGCTCCAAATATTAAACATACTGTTTGCTATGTTAAAATCAAAGACGTGATATTTTAGTACATATGCGGTTTATTGGACATTGACGTAGCGATCGATGTGTACTGCCTCCTAAGATAGATGAATCAGAGTTTATGATTGGCCAGTAGAGTGAAGCGAGCAGAAAAATCGGATAGAAAAAGCTATAAACATTTGAGGTACACTGCCGTGACTGGGGCAGTTTGTATGTATAGTTAAAAACTATTGGTTTTAATTTCACGAGTAGAATATACCAGAGAAATTTTGAATGATAAGGCAGGGTGGTAACTCGGGATTACGTCCCCTGCGAGGTGACTACACGAGGAAGGGCAGAATGCAGGTGATCAGAGACCAGGTCCGAGGGGGATGACCAGAGGATTGAAGAAGCGGGAGGGAGCCGTCACGTGGATTGCAGTGGCCGTCGCGCTTCAGAGACAAAGCGACATTGTGACGCGTAATTGCGAGCCCGAGGTGCACCGTCGGCAGCAATTGACCTGCCGTGTGTCCGCCGCGCCGGCGCCTGTGCTCTGGGAGCGGGCGGGCGGCGTGTGACGCGCGTATGAAGGTGCAACTGGGCCAGTGCCCTCGCTTTGCTCTCTCTACACGGGCCGAGTCCACAGGGGTCACCCTTCACATCCTGACAGAACAATTGCTGTCCCACCTGGGCTACGTACACAGCGTCCGACCTCGGCGTGTTGTCCTTTAGGGGCCCCATCTCGTATCGTAACGAGTCGATTGCGGCGGACTCTAGATCGGTGAACGAGTAGAACGAGTTTCGGGAACGTGGGCTTTCCATTGTATAGTTTCAATGAGAATGGATTGTTTTAATTCGTTAAGCATTATTACGGCATAAAGTACATTAAAAGTATTGCTTAGGATACACTTAAAGATGGTCTATGGCAGTGGTGTCGACGTCTCCTACTGGTGTAGTGACCACGCCTCGCGGACACCGTGCCATGCACGAGCTTCTCTGCGCTACTAGCGTCGGGAGATGAAATTATTAGTAACCCCGCCGTTTTACAATAGTGATGGCGTTGTCTCTTGCGGCGGAGTTATGAACTGCATGTAGAGACGATTTCGTCGTGGTACTCGTGCCACGGACTTCCGCTCGTGGCATCGACCTTGACAACACAGGCCTATAGCAATCGCTGAGGCGGCCAAGAAATAGGATACACGTTGCGAAGAATCGATTCGCTTTGAAGTTGGAAGTTGGACGTGATGCTATTCGCTCACGGGCTCGTGTTGTCATTTGCAATGTTCTCGCGGAAGAGAGCAAATTCCTACACGTTCGTTTCGATGAAGGAAAAGAGATACTTTTAGTAACAGTAAGGACGTAATAAAATAGGAATGTGGCTGTGGCTGACAGTTAGTTGGTGTGGAAGAGGTCTGCGTAGCCGCGTTCTACGCGCTTGATCACGTTTCGACTTGGCTGCCACGGCGCGAAGTGCGATTCACATCAACACAAAAGTAATCCGTCACTCGCTACTCACAATATCTGAACATGTAAAACTTACAATTTCCCCACTATTGACCGCACTCCCGGTATTTGCTAAAACTCTCAGTTGATTAACTGTGACAAACGATCCATGTGATTCATTTGTTCTGGTATGTTGAGCTGACAACACTGCGCAAATGCGAAAGCTTCTGATTCCTGGTTGCTTAGGTTACGACTTTGTCATTTCCATGTTATGACGGACTATCAACCACGGTCTAATGTTATTCGTCGATTGATGGAATTGAAACTAATAAGAAAATTAATAAAGTAATAGAAAAGGATAGATGTATATTTTTGGAGCAATTTTTGTATTTTTATTGATTTTTTTTTCACGAAAATAATATTTCATTTTCAATTAATATTTTATTTTCAATGTTAGTATTGTACGCCACTGATACACACATCGCTGTTAGCGGCAGGAGGAGGGACGAGCCAGAGGCGGACAAATGCCAGGGCACGCACCTGCTCGAGGCCGTGATGGCCACCGGCAGATAAAAATCGCGTTGAAACTACGGGAGCGCCGCTGGCGATGGGAACCGCTCTGATCGTATCTTTCCATCAAGCGTTTGCCCTGGCAAATGGGCGAGAAACGGCGTTTTGAGGTCAAAAATCCGCAAATGAAGGACATCCATCGAGAACGAATTTTGCTTGCTACCTGTGTTAGTAGCTATAAAGTCTGTGACGACTGACACTTAAAACATAGCTAAGTGAAATATTAGAATTTGAGTAATTTCCCAACTGCAGTGTAATAATTTTTATGTAACCTGTAACGATTGGATTGTAATGTTACTGCAGTGTTCTAAAGCGCAAGATTTCTGTAATTTACTTAACATTTTTTTCTTTAATATCCAGTATTAATAAAGTTAAACTGAAATATATGCACCAGACATGCAATTGTAAAATTAATAAAACTGTATTTTTGAGTAAGAGGAATATTTTCATTTCAACAGTGGCGGACACATTCATAAAGATTGTATTTGTAGATTTGATTTTTCAGAAAAAAAATCAGGGGATCATTATAACCTGCGGTTTTCTTAGGTTCAAGAATCTCTTACGACCACTAACTTGCTGTCCGTGAAGGAGGTCACGTAACTTTAGGACCTTCTGTAACTTTTGAACGTTTGAAGTTATTGCAATGCAGTTTTCACAGAAGTGCATGAGGGAAGGGGCTAATTGATACGTGTAATCATTTCTATTTTTTACTGGTATTTTACGAGATATTTGAGGGTAATTTGTTTTCACAAATGAAATTATACATATTTTCAGCCTACCATGACGAGTGTAAAAAGACTAATCCAATGATTGTCATATCTTAGATAAGCATTTTAGTAAGTAATCTTGATTTTTATTGCGACTAGTGTTTAACGAATATTTTGAATGTAACAGTCCGTCACATAAGGTCACACAGCCCTCCAACAGCAAACGCGCGCTCGGGGAAGGGAAGAGATCTTAGTATTTGAAGATATGAAACATACGAGTATTTCAAATATTCAAAAATTGTTGCAGTTTTTTCCTCACCTCCGCTTTCCATCCTTCCGCATTTTCAGATCTTTGTATTAGTTAAGGATTGAAAATACGGATGTGTCGTGGGTAGTATGTACTGACTTCCTTAGGTAGTTGTTGCAACCCGAAGTAGACTTTTTAACCCAGATATGCCCGAATTATTTTTTTGAGGAAATTTGGATTCCGTCTACATTCTTCTATGTATAAGGTTACTAAAACATTAAAAAATATAATTAAACCTTTAATAGATTGTTCATTTTGCTAAAATCGACCGTCCTACATATAGGTCGTCAGGCAAATACGGGGTACAGAAGAAGGCATATTGTGAACAAAGTAAATTTTATTAGTTTACAAATTTTATTTGACACAAGTTGGTTAATAATCTCTCAGTTGTAAAATATTACTTGTAAAATTGAATAAATTAATTTTTGCAATGTTTATAGTGTAATAAGAGTAATTGTTTGAAAAGTAAACACAAATGTACACGACGATACAACACAAATGTTCACGGGCACTGTAATAATGAAAACTTCGATAGAAGGCAAATTCGTCTTCTTCGTTGTCTTCATCTTCTTTGTCATCTTTATCATCTTCGTCTTCCTCTGCGTTTCGTCTTCTTTGTCATCATTTCATCTTCGTCTTCTTCGTCTTAGTATTCTTCGTCGTCTTCATCATCGTCTTCGTTTTCTTCGTCACCCTCGTCTTCGTTTTCTTCGTCACCTCCGTTTTCGTCTTCTCGTCTCTCTCTGGCTCTGAAAATTCACTATTCAATGCATCATACAGAGGACGAACTTTACGATACTTGTCCTTTTTATTGAGACTGTCATTGTCGCAGACATGAAAATTTGTCATAATAAACTCAAAAACGATCTCTAGTAATCGATATCACGAGTTCATTCGAGTGTCAAGTGCATTTCCCAATTTATAATTCTTCTGTGTACAGGCACATACCCACTCAATAACAATACCCCTCATCCCCATGTCTTTCTTCCAAATTGTCAAAATTTCATACAGTGTAAATGTACTGCAAAAATGTAAAATTTACATTATTTACTATTATTTTGCAAAGATGTGTTAAAATACGTTTAAAAAATTAATCAAAATGAAATCAGACAATTATCCGCATTAGTGTGGTATATTTCGGAAAAAGTGTATATTTTCCTAGCGACCTACATATAGGACACCTGTTTCTACACATAATACCAACAAATAAATACTAAATTTGTTTATACTTATACACTAATATGATAACTGAAATGTTTTCTTCGAATAAAATCAATTGCAAACTAATTTCATTAACAATACACGAACTACGTGTACTTATCTTCTCTAGTACGCGATGATGAAGCCACTTTTGAGGATACTGAATTTCAAGGGTGTGTAACTGAAAACACCACTACAGAAATGATAAGATTTAAACATATATCGGTCATTTGAGGCCTCCAGACGCGATCTGAGCTACTGCCATTTCTCGGGAACAAAAGGATCCAACTCAATAATTAAAAATCTAACGATAACACAAGTGACCTAAATTTAGGACGTCAGGCATATCTGGGATAATCAATCGACTTATAAACATCTCTAGTAGTGAATTAGAGGAATAATAAAATAATAATAATAATAACTTTATTGATGTAGCAAGACTCGATTCATCAGCGCGCTCTGGCATACCTGCTAGTTTTCATCGGATTGATGCCTGTTGATTTAGAATATCAAAATTTACCACTTGAACCGAACTTTGGAAAAAATCTACCACTCAACGTCAATAATAACGAAGGATAACCTAGGGGTTACATTAAATTCTAAAGAGAGAGTTTAATTAAAAAAATAATTAAATCTTCATAACAAGAATATTTTGTTGTTGTAAATAATTTACAAAAATTATGACAAAATTAATAAAACAAAAGTAGGAAAGGGAAATGACATACTATTACAAAATTACACGCTATTTCGCGTATCCGCTCTCAGTTCGTCTTACTTTTAACATTATTTCCTCTCGGTTGCATCCAGAAGACATCTAGGTGAAGGCCCTCAAAATTGCAGATTCTTGGAAACTTGTTGCTGCTGATCTGGCGGGAGGTACAGGCGGCATAAATCCCGCTCTTAGGCTTTCGGCCGGCCCGGCTCGGCGGATGGCGCGAGGTGGCGGCTATGTGTCGCGTCTTTCGTCCTCATCAGCGATTCGTCACGCCCTGTCGTAGTTCACTCGAGGGCGCACCCGGAAATGCGTTCAGTTCATTCAGGGTCGCGACAACTCGCTCTTCCACGCGCTCGTGAAGTGGTTTGGTGGCTGACTCCCTCGTAACTTTCTGCCCGTAATCTTTCGCTCGCCTGAATCTGATCGGGATGTGCCGACGAAATACTGGCTTCCAAGAAAATTACACCGCGGCGATCGGTGCTCTAGCCGTCGCAGATGGTACCGTGCATGACGGATCGTAATCCAGCATTATTTAATGCTGCACTTTACCCGGGGGCTCCGGAACAGCATGGCTGGAGATGCTAATGTATTCAAAATAAGAACAGGAAAGACGTAACAATACAAGTTTATTTTAAGCTCAGTTACAATGGTTTCCAAAGTCTCACTCTATCAGAATAATGTCAAAGGAATCGAAGCGCCAGAAGAGAAAACCAAGTTAAATTCCAAGTAGTCATGCACCGGTTGAAGCTCGAAAAACATGCTTAGTCACCAAAGTCTAGAGACGACAAAACTCGTGGACGAAATCACGGTTGGCTTAACAGTTCGCATTCAACGAAGCTCATTCTATTCCGAATAACTCCCGGGCCAATCTGCTGTCGAAGTGCTGGCTAGCACCCTTATCTATCTGCCGCCGCTGCCCGTTGAGACTCGCCTCGACGGCTGGAGCCGCCAGCGTGTCTCTCGAGATTGCTGCTACCACAAATTCTATAGGAAGTTGATTCAACTTCGGTGTTAGAGGCAAAGTGGGGGTGCGAAAAACGTCTCCAGCTACTTGAGAAAACAAAACTAGACCACTTTACTCAGCGACATCACGAGATGAATGTAGTAAATTATCTCGGCTTCTTTTTTGGCCAATTAGGACAAGATTCGTTGGGTCAGCTGGCCCGAGTTGGCGAGAACTCGGTCCTGCTGAGGCGGTTTTTGTGCGTGCCTCAATACAAAACAATAAGACAAATGAGAAGTAGTAACGAGGCAGTATTGCCTTCATATGGAAGATCGTAAGGCAGCAAATTGTAGCACTCTTGACAGGTCTTCACGCAGATCAGATCACGCTGTTTTATGTAAGAAATTTATAATTTATTAATTATTATTATTATTGTCAAGAACGTATCCCTTTAATAAATAAATATATTATTGCTTTCCGCGGAAACGCTTGGATTTGCTACCATTGGCAGCTTTGAAATGTTCCTTGGCGGTTCTTTCATTCGCCGTTTGATGTCACAGGAGCAAACGCGGTCTATTTTTGTTTTGTTTTTCAAGTAGCTGCCGACATTTTGGTACATACTCCACCACGGAGTTGAGTCATCTTCCTGTAGACGTTGTGGCTGCTACTTCCACCGCCTCCAAGAGCGCGCGCTGCCCACGGCGCGCGCGTAGCGAATTTCAAATGCTTGGCGTACATAAGTTGAATCTCGAAAACCGCGTCCGGTCACCGGCAAAGCCCGAAATCAAGTCCAAGAACTATCCGTTGTCAGTTTACACTTTGCCTCGCTCCTCCCACGTCTCGCGTGCCCTTGCAGCTGGTTAGTGGGATGGATTGATTGATTGTTAATGATTCTTGGCACGTCAACTACAGAAGTCATAAGTTTCGTAAGTGTATTTTGCATGTTTTTCATCGGGATGTGGTGGTGATCTTCCCCCGCTGGATGACGAAATTCGACGCCGACCTACCATCGACTAGTGTTTTTTTCCCAACCAGGTACCTCCCACCAGCGGGGCACCGCCCCAGCCGCGACAAACTCTAAGCCCCGACCGGTCTCCTGCATGTGTGGTAGTGTAGTGCATGTTAGTGTGTAAGGGATGTTAGATTGTAGTCTTTAAGGGGTAAATTGGTAAAGGTTTAAGTGGTAAATTGAAGAGAGTGCAAAGAAGAGGAAGGAAAGATTGAGCGCAATCCATGACCCGTTTGTTTGGGTACTGCACCGGCATTCGCATGGTGTTGATCGGAGAAACCATGGAAAAACTACTGCTCTGAGAAGCCAGCCGCTAGAATTCTCATCCAGACATTGACTGAATTGAACCTAGCGTACAAGCTAGTGTAGAAAATCCTGCCGCCGTCGGGACTCGAACCTAGGACCTCCCGGATTCGAAAATGGTGTGTCTAACAGGGGTGGTGAACGCCCAATAGTTTGAAACCATAAGTTCTATTTCGGACCTCTGAGAAATGTACAGCCGTTGTCCGCAGAGGTGACGCTGGGCTCCCTTTCACTCAGCATGCGAGAGGGTGGAGCTTCTCCAGCCCTGGTATAGGTAGTCAAGACAATATATATGTGTGGGAGGTGTGGGCCAGGGGTGGCGGCGTGGCCTGAAAGTGAGGAAGCTTATGAAATGTTCAACAAAATGTAGTAATGTTGTGCTGGTGACTGGCTCAAAAATATCTCGAAGATAATTATTATAAATTACATCTTTCATCTTATTCCATATTGTTTTAGTTATTTGCTTTAAAAAGTATTTATTATTTTGTGATTTCAACTATTTGTTTTATAAATGTTCTGTCATGTTATTAACGGAAGTTACCTTGAAAAAAGTATTGTATTCTACTTTCAATTTATTTCTAATCATTAAAGATATTTGTTTTGAAATAATATGTTATAAATTGAAAGTAAAAATATGGTTACGCCTACTCGTTGTATTTTCTAAAAAAAATAAATTCCACTCTACTACTTATTATAGGAGAGAATACAAGTCCGTTCAGAAACTTGTTCTATTTCCTATGGTTTTATGGTATGTGGGTAGATTTGAAGAATTTATTGTACTTCATAAAGTCATTTTAATTATTTTGCAACTGAATATCCAACCTTGCAAAGGAGCTAAGCGCCAAAATGAAGTTTCTCAGATAATTAAACAAAATTTTTCCTGCATAAAAGTAATTCTTTTTTTTAAAAAATCAATTCTTGAACTTATACTATTTAAAAAACTTAATTCTTGAACTATACATGTTAGAAATACATGATATGAAATTGAGTCTGTAAATCTAAACTTTCAATGTTGTATCATATAATGAAAATAAAAAATCAGGAAAGAGTCAAGTGTGTAATGTCTTTTCCTTACGAAAGTGATAACTACAAAATTAAATATATTCCAAACTCTTACATACACAATAAACTTCAAAAAAATGATATTCAAATTCCGAGTATTATTATTGATTAAGAATATAACACCCATATTAGAATATATTGTATTAAATGTTCAATATTTGAATGATTTCACTTTATACAGTAAATCAAAAGAGAAACTCGTAAAATGTTTTGTGCTCCTTTTTAGGTAAACGTTCTATTATGGATATCAGATCACGTTTCTTCCAATTGTTACTCTGACAAACCACATCGATCAAGCTCAGACTTTCTCAGATCGTCTGCAGGAAACCGAGTTTTGAGAACTGAGATCAGTTTCTTTTGACTGGCCTCATAAATGAATAATAAAAAAATGTCAAGGAATTTTGATTTTACATGTATCCACACTGCCGAAGTTATATTGAATTTCTTACTGGTAATAAAATCATAAGCTACCACCTGAAAGTTTAAAAGTCACATTCATTCATTTCCAGGTCGGTGAAAGGATTGCTGAGCTTTGCACACTTGACAACATTGTACAGATACTAGAGAATGTCACATTTTATAATATCCGTTTTTCAAACAGTGCACAATCCCTAACACAATGCAGGACTCCGTGTCCACTCAAAAGAAATTTATTACCTTTTTGATCAATCACATTGTTAGCAAGTGTTCGCATACTCATAGAAGAAAATCAGGACCCTATTCTTGTTCTGGCTAATGCATTACATGCATTAAGCAACATTAGTTCATTTTGAATTATATTTAAGCCTACTTCTAATGAAGGTTACTGTACTGCAGGCATACGTTTATTTTTTTCGGGTTATATGCTCTTTTCCTGATGATTTTTAACTTTTTTCTCTCATTCTTCTCTTTCTAGATCCTTTAGACCTTTTATCCTTATCACTTGATTTCATATTAACTAATGTTAGTGTACACAATTAATTTGTTAACTACAACACTAATTAACCACTCTAAATACAGCAGATTAGCCGCTACAGAAGTCCAGAGGGAAACATTACATCTCACTTGAATTGCCACTTGTCACCATTGTAAAGAAACTGCTTCCTTACTACTATTCATGCTCTCTTTCAGTCAACCTAGCAACCATGAAATTCGAATTATCACTTAGCGTTTTGCATGGAAATGCCAAATATAGTGAAACACCATCTTAAATATCTGACGAAATGAATATGCATTTTTTTATATTTGTCATTGTATTCCTTTTTAAGCGCAGAAAAAAACAGGCAGCTTTTTTGTCTCTCACGCGTAATGGTTTGCTTTTTCGCCTGCCTTGTTTTATTGATGTAAGTCCGAATGTTAGCCCGTTTTGCCATGCCCTCTGGTTAGATTGGAAAGGCATTCGATTTTATAGCTTCAAACCGACATTGCACAACTGGACTACCACAATGGTTCGACCCGCAATTGAAAAAAAAAAGTTATAGAGCGCGCGAGGAAAGTCTCCCGCACCGAACCGAATCAGGGGCTGCCCCGCCACCGCTTCCGCCCTAAAGGCTGCTCTACAATAGCCCGCGAACGGGAACGGCAACGCGAAGGTGAGGACGGGAACGGGAACGCGAGATACGTGCGCTTCACAATAAACGCCGATTGGAGGAAGGATAGCGCTTTGAAGCTGTAGTGGCCAAAACGAACTTTAGAAATAGAGTTGCCGAAACCAAAGCACCTCTAGCTGCGCTACTCTGTTCACTCTTTGCTTTGCCATCTGCGGTTTTTTGCGTGTGGTAGTAAGAATAATGAATACTTTAACGAAAGAATATTAATTAAAAAAATAATCATCAGAATGAAAAATGCAAAAACTACTAAGAACTTATGGAAAATACAACTAACAAAAATTTAATCAATAAAGAAAAAACTCCAATGTACTTAAACGAAACAAAAAATTATTTTGTGGGAAATTTAATTCTATGTATTAATATGAATAGAAAACAAAAAATATTGAAATCACTAAAAAATAATAAAACAATTCAACAACTAACTAATACTCCTCAAACCCTAACCTCGCAAATCCACGCTGTAACCTCAACACCGCTCCAGACCAGTTTCGCGCGCAGGCCGCGCGCTCGATCAGCTGGAAAGCGTCGCCTCCATTTGCTGTACTCTCATTGGTCGAGAGGCTTCCCGTTCCCGGGGCGAGATAAAAGTTGACCATCTTTCACGTTCCCGTTCCAGTTAAGCTTCGCGTTCCCGTCATGTTGTGAACGTCTGCCTGAGAAGTCCGAATTTCAACTTTCTTTACGTTCGCGTTCGCGTTGCCGTTCCCGTTCGCGGGCTATTGTATAGCAGCCTTAAGCTTCGCCGCCCTACGCGGCGCTAGGTCGCTTGAGTGACGGCGCCTCCCCCCCTCCTCAGATATTTCTATGCAACTCATCGGACGGTGAGGCGCTACCAACATAACTTTTATGACTCTCACAGCAGGGTGCC
>JAHLJT010008756.1:15711680-15742808 GCA_031308135.1 Acheta domesticus | reverse complement strand
GACAGTCAGACGAGGGCATGGGCAAAAAGTTTGACCAAGTGCGATGGGGAATATGAGAGCGAGTGTGATGGTGATGGTGAGTCCAATCACTTTGGAATTTGCGATGGGAAACTCTGTAACATTATTAGGTGGGTGTACAACGGAATTAATAGCTGATAAAGCAATGGTCTCACTTTATTTAGCTTCCGAACACAATAAAACAAACAATCATGTAATCAAATAACATCATGAACGTGATAGGGACAATTAAATTTATTGTGGAACAGTATCATTGCTTAAAAAATATTTGCGGCTGAGAGATAAATTACATAAATGGAAAGTACAGAATTGTACACATTTCTATGAGAGCAATATTAACGCTATTCCAAAGTTATGTTGCATTTTATGTCTAAGGCACTGTCATTTGCACATCATTTTAGTCAACCTTCAATAAATATCTTTCCATAAAACTTCAAAGAAAAAAATACTTAAAAATTAATTGTATACAATTTTATACAATTTAATAATAGTGAGAAGGGAGTAAATTTTCATCACAATTACCTAGAGAATACTCGCATTTGTACGAATTATATTTATGAAGGACGATGTAATAAATATTGGTTCAGATAAAAAAGAAATTTACTCAGATGAATTCACTCTTATTAAAATATTACGAATAATGTGAAGAAACAAATCGCAAGTACGCTCAGAATAAGCTTCTACATTAATGTTAGTCCACATGGAACGAAGCAATAGACGTGTTGGTTATTACCGTGATTACTTTGCTTTCGTTGAGAAAGGAAAAGACACCGCCCCTCACTCATCTATACGTGCGTGTACGCGTTTATATTATTTACATACAATGCATTTGCGCAACGCTGCCGACGATGGCTCTCACTAAAGATGAATGGCTATTTACTCAACTTAGTATATCGCAACTCGCTTCCACTTGGCATAACAAATCTAAATAGATAATGATTGCAATTCCCCCAGAGCAACTCGCCTAGTAAATTGTGATGTAGTGCTTGTTAATTAGCATTTGTCCGCCACACACCTAGCTTCTTGCTTTTCCCTTCCATAACTAATACAATGAACAGCATTTGAAACGAAATAACCGCACAGGACTGCGACCTCATACATGTACTTATGCTTTATCAACATGTGCTCTATCATATCTTTACCTACCATACTTGAACAGAAAATTAAACATATTCGATGTAATAATTATATTTTCTCCTTTATTATGAAAGTTAGTATGCTTAGCTACCACAAATCATTTGTTCAATCTCGCGAACAATTACAAGGAAACTCGCCAGCAGGGTGCAGAGGTCTTTCCCCCGCGCGGCCAACATTCTTCGGCTGCCCCACCTTCAAAGTTTCTCACGGCTCTAGCACGTTTTAAGAAATGAAACACAGATGTTCAGGGAACAAACGATTCTCGTCAAGCCCTCTTTGCCGCAAGCGCCGAAGCGCCGCGAACCGCGTATTTTACTGTAAGCCGGGGAAGGGTCATTTGCCACCCGCCGGCGCGCGGGGCGCGCGGTCCTCAAGCCATTAGCCTTTTACCTGCTTTTCTCAGTCTTCGGCGGCCAGACATATTTACAAACATTCCAAATATCGCTACGTACCTCCCGCACCAATACAGGCGTTAATATTCGCCGACTACGAGCGCATCTGCTAGGCAGCCGCGCCCGCGCCCGCGCCCGCACCCGCGCCCGCCTTAACCGCCCTTTTCTCTCAACCAGCATCGCGGTTCCCGTGAGAAAATACCAAACCTTGCTAACGAGATGCAGCCATCGCGGGCACAGCCAGTGCCGCCCACAAGTCACGTGACACACTTCAAAACATAACAACGAATAGCGAGCATTTCTTGTGGCACACTACGTCTCACTGTACATCATAGGCTTGCTGCAATTGTCACGTGACTCTTCCCCCTCTGCACTCGGAAACATACGTTCAAATAAATACGGCAACTTCGCTCCCACGCGCCACTACCATGTCAAACTCTTCAGTCAATCTTACTACTACGTGAAACTATCAGTCAATTTCGCTGCTACTACGCAGGCACTTCAATGTCATTTCTACTATGTGAAACTATCAGTCAATTTCGCTGCTACTACGCAGGGCACTTCAATGTCATTTCTACTATGTGAAACTATCAGTCAAACTCTACCACTACTATTGCAACTGTTACGTCAGACTTCAATGTCATTTCCACTATGTGAAACTACCATGTCAAACTCTTCAGTCAATCTTACTACTACGTGAAACTATCAGTCAAACTCCGCCACTGTTATGTCAAACTTCAATGTCATTTCTTCTATGTCGTAACTACTACTGCAACTACTATGTCACCTTCTAAGTCAAACTACTATACTGCTGCTACAATTACTGCTCTGTTCACTATTATGTGAAACTACGCAGTCACACTTCTACGTCAAACTACTATTACGCAGTCACTCTTAAGTCAATCTTACTGCTACTAAAACGCAGTCACTCTACGTCAAACTACTATTACTGCTGCTACAATTACTACTCTACTCGTCAGACAGCCTGCGAACGAGTCAGCTGTCTTTGCTCTGCCTATCAAGGCTCCGGCAATCAATCGGCGCGGCCAGCAGGCCGCGATCAACATTCGGGCCACCCGTGAAGCAGCCTTCACCTGGCCAAATCAACAGTACGGGCCGCTCCAGCACTCGAGTACGCGCCCAAGGTGACATCCAGCCTACTAGCCGCAACATCCGCAGCCCATTTCAACCGACGGCACAGACACACACTCAGCCGTCTGACCTGGGTTGGTGCTTGCTGTACTGTCATCAAACTGTAAGTGTAAACTTCAAGAAAGAAGAAACCTTTAATTACAAACATTCATTGGTCCTCCGGCTTACTACCTAACTACTTGTAAAACTAATCAATATTTCAAGAATTAAAATTACATTCATTCACAAGTGCATTGCCTTTCATTTGCCCCTGCGAAACAATCCCTGAAACCTGATCTGACCCTGTATGTAGTCGCTTCGCAGTACGGACCTCACACCGCGCTGCACTCACTACATCATTCGTGGGCTGCAATTGTGGCAAAACTTCAAAATAAGGTGTTGAGATAAATGAATTTGAAGTTTTCACCTCATTGAAATGCACCCGAATTACATTCACATTTCTGCGATTTGTTGGTGAAATACTGTACTGTAAGAATACTGTACTGTATATTGCTGTTGCCGATGAACGGTAGACCAATCTGCAACAGTGCATTAACTCAAAATTAGTATTTTTTGAGTTGACTATTGTATTCTACGAGCGATGGCTTGATATTCGATCCGGAAGTTAAATACATAGCAAGAACTCACTTCAAACTCAATGAGATTAATTGTGCAATTAATTTATTTTGATCTGTTGCTTCAAAATTATTCTAAGCATTTTTTTCATTAATTGAACCGTTTTGGGGCACAGGAACGATTTATGTTAGTACATTTGCAAATCATATTTTTAGCGGAATAAGGGTCTATATAGTCTACTGCATATTGCGGCAAATTATCTATTTGGAAATATTGACAGGTTTTGTTGAATCAGTTCATACGAAACAAAAGAAACATCTGTCTTGTAAAAATAATGTATTATGTCATTATGTGTCTGCTGTAGTGCTCGTTAGTGTCTACACGTAAGTTAACCCTTTCAAGTTACTTCTTTACAACCATTTTAATAACCATTAAATATAATTTGCTAAAAAATAAAAACAGCTCAAAATTAAAGGTTACAAAATACTAATGGAAGAAATAACACTTTGAAGATCCTTAGAATATCCGTACTGGAAAGAGCCAACAGTCATGAAACCGTAAAGGTCCAAGGTTCATCAAAATAACTCGGAACCTCTAATGTACCACCAGCAACTGATGAGTTCCATTCAATGCCAAAAATACATATATGTCATGTGAAAGATTGTGAAATTGTGGTCACCCGCCATACGAGATGAATGTAACTCGTTTTGAGCAGCGCTCATACACCACGACAGCCGTTCTCCATGGAAGAAATACCCGAAAATATCAGAGAATAAATAGAATCTCTTTCAAATAATGCCTTTCCACACTGGACCGTCGCGAGATGGTCATGTGTGTGTGTTGTGTGTGTGTTTTGTGTTGTGTGTGCGTGCATGCGTGCGGACCGATATATCACGTGCGCTCATCGAACACCTGCATGATCGGGCCTTTAAAACGGGTATTAAATGCTTTTGAAATGTAGTGTACTCGTATAAGATAAAATACTTTGGAAATGAAACCAGTACTGTCATTTCAAATACACTAATAAATATGAGAAACACAATTTTGGTGTGTCGTTAAATGACCATGCACTTAGTTTACACCTTGTCCTTTTATCTGCATATTTCACATTTCTCACCCATGCTCGTGTTCTCACAAAATATAGTTGCCATGACTTATGCCGTAATTCTCATCAGAACTAGTGGTGCTACAGAATGGCACAGACTTTCCTGTATTAGTTTTTCCTGTATTTCTTTGGCTTGGGCTAGCTATTTGGAATTGCCCGTACTCGTGCCAGCTGCCATCTATCGCCGCCCAAAGTACATTTTTTGACATTTTCTTAATTTTTCGGTTTCCTAATGGTAGAACGGAAATATTAATTTTAGAATATTAAAAAAACACTAAAACCTCGTCCTAAATGGCAATTTTCTTTCCTATCTAACTTCTATGTACTTACGTAGTACTGAGAAAGTATTGTAATGCTGCAGAGGAAAGGGGGCGATTATTCGGCAAAAAACTCATATTTAGCGGCTTGATTCAAAACTAATGAATAATTCTTGGTTCCAATGTGTAAATTACTTCCTCTAACACACTATATAGACAGAATATATTTTGTGGATCTTTAATACCAACAAATGTTTAGAGGAAGTAAATTACTCATTACTCGTAGGAAAGTTATTATCCCCTTTTGCGATATCAGGGTCTCACAATAAGAATATTTTGCCGATTTTTTACTACACATGTAGAGTGCGAGAAAGTAAAACTGTGCGAGGAAAGTAAAAACACAACTAACACAATGTAAACGGATGCTACGTTTGCAGCATGGGTTGCTTATAGGCGCGTTTCTCTCATGCACTTACTTGGTTGGAGTTCCCTGCACAATATTGTGTTCGTATGGCTGAGAAGATACAGATAACTTCAGACTTACTTTTGGCTTCACAACTTTCCCTTTCAGGCCAACAGGTAACCATTATAAATCCTATCAAGTCGTATCACCGAGAGCAACCCCATCCATTTTTATTGGAGCTTTTGCAAATTCTTGCCTTTCTAAAGAATGCCTTCAACTTGTTGCGTCTTCCGCATTCCACCCCAGCACTTTCAGTATTTTCCCCCTCTACCCGTTTTTCCCTGAAAGGATTTACTCTCACTTTGATTCAGAAAAAATGGTTCAGAAGGAATTTACAAACTCATCCTTAAGAAAATTTGAAGAGACACAGAATTTAATACGAGTATGCCCTGTGAAAAAATCATACTAGACGGTTTTGGCTGGTTATGTTTTGTGCTTGTGAACGACGTTGCCCTTTCTCTCTGCCTTACTTTGGCTTCGCACAAAACGCAGAACCTTCGTCGCACTGATATCTGTCTATTACAATAATCGTCGACACTAATGGAGACGCATCGTGTGAAGCTTGTGTCTCACATGCATTGGAGAACTTGGGATTCACACCACAGCTCCCAGTCACTTCAGTGCGGTGCTTACATCGCCTTTTGACTTACTCTGAACTCATAATGGTGATCTGTCCTTCGTTTCTTGTATCGTAACTGAGAGCTTTAATAATAAATTTTAAATATCGACTTTTTGTTCTTTGTACCGACCCTTCAAAAACTTATTGGAAATTTATTCCACCTACGGCTCTTTGCTAAATAATAGTGGTGCTACGACAACATATTCTCACTCGTAATGTTTGTAAAGCTATGAAAAATTCATAAACTAGTTTAAATCGCAAAACTATTTGCAATTCGCAAAACTTGAAATCTCAGTACAATAAAGGGCTCTTAGACATTGACCTAGTTCTGAGATATTGAGAGTTTTACTGGAACTTTCATAACATACTCAGTACAATTTTTAACTTTTAAATACAGAACACTAGCATGGAAATCGACATTGGATTTAAATAACATATAGCAATAAAATAATAATATTTAAAGTTTATTTAATGATAACTGAATTTCACACAAATGTGGGTAGCCCCTTTTCTAGAAAAAGAGACAACTGAAAAGGCAAAGCTCTTCAATTCTTTCCAGTTTGAAATTGAAACTTAAGCACGTTATCTCCGCAAGTAATTGTTTCCTTCACTCTGTGTTTTGTTCACATTGTTGTATTGATTGAGGATGCTAATGAAAACTACCAGTTTATACTGCGATTTTCGTAACAGCGTCCCTGACAGAAATCAGCTGTTTCGCTGCCATCCAATCGTCAGCTTATATTTCGCGACAGTGACGTCACTATGGTGACGTTCAAGCTCCCTATTGGATGAAAACCGCGAACAGCTGATTTCTGTCAGGCACACTGTTACGAAAATCGCAGTATAGAGCAGCCGGCTGCTAAAATTTTCCTCCAGACTGCTGAATTTGACTAATCTAATGTCAAAAATCCTTCCACTGCTGGAAACTCTGTTACATCTCAGTCAGCGCTACTGCAGTGACGTCATTTTGATGCCCTGAGGCACCTAGGCGGTGCTTCGAGGAAGTGGATGTGGCAAAGCAAAAAGGTAGGCAGGGAAGGAGGGGCGGAGGAATGGTGGGGAGTCGGAGAATGGGCTTTGAGGAAAGTGAGTGGAGTGAGACGAACGGGGAAGAAAGGGTAATGGGGAAACAAAAGATAAGGCTTAGTGAGGATGGAAGCCGAGGCAGCAAAGCTTTCGCGTGGCGCAGTTGAGAGACAGGCGGAAAGACGGAATGGGGCGGCTCCGAACCGAAGATGGCGGAAGGTGATTGAGAGAAATGGAAGGGAATGAGGGCGCGAGAGAGGTCTAGATGAAAAGAGAAAAAAAATAGTGACAGGGACCTAACAACCGTCTTGGGGGATCTTCAAATGTCGCAAAAGCCTTTTTTTACATCATAATTACACCCAAATTAACCCCACGCTACGACGGTCTGGAATGATATCGCATAATCACGGCTTTTGCCTCTGGTAAAAACCGGATTTGATTTTTAATTTCGTGGGACGAAATGGATAGTCTGCTCCTGGGCAGTGCCTGGAAAGAGGCAGTTGGGAAACGGATATGCATTGTGATGAAAGGCAGAGACGGAGAAAGAAGAATGGAGGTGCATTGTGGAGACACGTATTTCTCTATGTAATTGAACGCACTGAATCTTAATCAGAATTGCGCCATCACCTTCCATTTTTTATCGCAAACAACAACCCTGAAATTGTATTTTTTCTTTTCGAGAGTTGTCGTCAGACCCAAAGTCTTGACACATGGTTGACGCTCATGTTTCTCTACATATGGTGACACGTTTAATCCGAAACTGAATCCAGAAATTCGCCAACACCCACCAGTTTTTTTAATCCAAAAAAATACACTGAAATTTACAATCTACAATTTCACGGGTTTTGCGCAATTTAAAAAAACAACAACTGAAAGGTTGTGGCGCAATTCTGGCCTCAGATTCGGATTTAACGCGTTGACATACTGTTAGCACATTTTGGTCGGCGGGGACAAGTTCCTGCGACTTCCGCCCACCTGGGCACTCTTTGTGGTACTCCCGCCAAATTATGGAGTTCCATGCTACACCAGTGTGTTATGGGGGCGCCAACTCCAAAGTTCGCGCGTCCCACTTAAAAAAATTAATTAATTAATTAATTAATTAAGACATTAATTAATTATTGTTCCCCCGCGCCCCTAAGCATGGGGCGCTTTCTTCCGCCGCCGACACCGATGACGCCACGTCGATATCACCACCGTCACCGCCGCCGCCGCCGACGTTGCCGGCCCCGCTACGACCACCACCGCCGTCGCCGCCCGTATCTCCCCCCCGCCTCCGTCCGCCCCTCCTCCGGCTGGCCGGCTAACCGCCCTCTGCGATCCGCCCGGGGTAAAACTCGGGGCGGTGTCAGAGCTGGGTGGTTGGCGGGAGTGAATGCTGGAGGAGTTGGGCCACGGCGGAACGGGGAGTGCGCTGGACTTGGGCGTGAAGCATTCCCGTCGGCGAAAGGCATTTTTTCCTATCTGCATTTAGACCCTCTACTAGACAGCTGTGTAAATAGGAGGAGCTGTGGTACTATGAGAGTAGTCTGGTTTAAAAAATCTAGGCATGTGTGCCTCGTAACCTTCAATACATTCTGCAATGTTTACATTTATTTAATTTTTCTTACTGTATTAGTCAGGTAGCATCGCTTAGTCAGTGTGTACCTTTCATTTTGTGTTTTCATAGCAATGCAAGAGTTTTGTGAAATTGTTAAAGTTTTTTTTGTATTCTTGACACATACGTAGATAAACATGTGTCAAGCCTTTGGGGCTGACGAACTCCAAAAACAAAAAATACAATTTCACGGTGGTGTTTCTCGATTTAAAAAAATGGGGGGGGTGACGAGCGGAATTCTGGCTTCAGATTTGGATTCATGGTGTCGAAATACATAGAGAAACACGTGTGAAGTCTTTGAGTCTGACAAGTTTTCTTTTGTGCCTGTGTTATTAGTCTGTACTTGGGAAATACATGGCACAATTATATGTAATATTATTAAGTTATTACGCCAAAGACTAAGAACAGAATCCATCACAAAATTGGGGATCCTTTTATATGTAACTTCCTGCAGGGAAAATAAAAATTGTTATAAACGTGTAATTTTGTTTTAAGTGTGTTTTTGTCTATTGATTCAGACATTAACGTCTTGTATTTCAGGAAGATTTTGCAACATTTAACATGGATTCCTGTCTTCCAATGTAAGGTATTAATAAAAAATAATATTTCCCCAGACTTTTCCCTGACCTAAAGAAATGCGCTAATAAAATGTGGCGAGATAATACACAGTAAATATCGATAATAAGAATGTGACCTTGATGCAAAAATTTACTTATCTGTACACGTTCTGCAACATAAATAAAACTTTACGTGAGACGCCTAATATGAATCAATTTAGCCTCCCAGGAGTTAAAGCTTGAGTTAAAGTTCTTTTTTAAATCCATAAAATTGTCGTACATAAGGGGCTTTACGTGATTAACCTTTTTAACTAGCGTATATAATACAAAATTGTTATCAGGGGTAACGAAACCTCTCCTAAAACCTACCTGAAATTTTGATATTTTACTTTATTTTCCCGTCCATTCACGACCTTTGAGAATTTTACAAAACAATTACTGTGCAGTAAAAGACTAGTGTCAGGATACGCAGCCGTACCACCTTTATTCTTAAAACCCCGTTTGAGGAGAGCTGTATTGCACGTTCCTGGATACGCTCCCTAATCTACACTGCCATTAAAAAAATTCAGAATAAACTCTGGTTCCATCTCTCATAATTCCATAATACATTTTGTAGTAATGCTGTCCACGCCAACAAATTCCCTTCTATTTGCAACTAGAATAGTCCTATTCACTCCCTCCCACGTTTCAGGTTCATCTAGTTTAGGCCCAAACTGCTCATTAGAAATACCTGCGCTTGTTTCAATGTCCGCTGTGGAACCATTCGTGAAAAACACTTCACTCGCGCATCTTTGGTAATTTCATTTTGTGCATTTATTTCATTATACAAAGTACTAATAACGTCAGAGTTGTGATAAATTTACCTATTCTGTTATTTCCTAACAATCGCCTGTTCTCAAGTCTTCCTGATTCTCCGGCCAAGATTCTTCCCTTCCTTAATCGTTGTTTCATTGTGCTTGCATAACAAAGAAACTGTAAAAATAGTAAGTATCAATTTGTGAACAATTATGTATTTTTGCACTGCTAAAATATTTTCTCTGTAACTGAATCTTGTTAACTGTAACACATCTACGTATTTCTGTACTTCTCCCGTGTGACAGTTTTAGTTGAAAGGACAGGTGTCCATTAAATTGATAAATAACACACATTGGAGAAAAAATAACACAAAAATGTAGAAATGCAATAATCAGAAAGTAAATGTGTTGAAAAATGTTTAAAAAATCAGATGGAACATTTTCTACAAAAAATATGAAAACTGCAGTTTAGAAAAACGAAAAAAATTTACTATGAAAATGGGAACATTTAAAAAGTTTCTTTTGTTGTAAAGCAAAATTAATAGTTTTTATAACATGGAAAACAGAAAATTTATTTTATATTGGATTGCTGAATACTAGGAGTAAAATATTGAAAATGAATTAGTACTAAACTTACATCACGTGTCATCCTTGGACTACAATGAGTCAAATCACAACTTGAATTTGCTCGGGTTAATTTACGTTGATTCTTGATTGTTCAGGTCCAATATGGCTTTCGGTTTGTGACCAAATCAAATACAATTCACAAAATTAGTGTGCAGCACAGCATTAGTGTGTAACTACTTCCTGAAAGACTTCGATATTAAATTTTGTATATTATACATAAATTCCACCAAAAAAATAGTTATCTGAAAAGTTAATATCAAATACTAGCACAATGCTGTATCTACATTCCTCATTCTTATCCACAAGAAATTAAGCGTGAGCATTTTCGAAAAGTGAAAATTCGAGAACAGAAACAGTAAGTTAATTTATTATCTTCCAAATTAATTAATTTTATGTAATATTCATGATTGTCAGAACCGACACAAAACATACCGTGTTCCTGGAATCCTTTTAAATGTATTACCAAATCAATAAACGTCGGCCCAGGGGCCGAGATTGCTATGATAGTAGTGCCGTACTGATCTCGGACCGAGGGGTCGCGGGTTCGAGTCTCCTTCCTCGGCCATGGTTGTGTTTGTCCTCTCACCCCTACCATCACCATATCGTTTCATTCTCATATCATAACGTTAAATCTAATAGTGATCACTAATGACCTAGTAGTTGATGTGACCTTAAATGACAACAACAAAAAATCAATAAATATTGAGAATTGTTTGCGCAAACAGCAGTGTCACTTTATAGCTCTTCCTGCGTCGTGACCTATATTCTTGACAAGCTTCCAAGCTCTCGGAGAGAACGGGGTGGTTTCAGAATTTTAATGAGAAAATTAAATAAAAGAACTTAAAGTTTACGAAATAAAAAACGAGAAACATCTTCGGACTGCACAAGAAAAGACGGCATCAGAAATAAGTCGTAATCCGTAGCGCTAAGATGAATGCAAATGCATGCAGGCCCCGGGCAGAGCAGCAAAGAATGTAGTGAAAAAAGCAAATTCGAGTACAGAAGCACACGGAAGTGAGGAAGAGCGAAATATTTAAATCAAGGAAGGCAGCGTTTAGATCTGCTGCCGTTGCGATAGTTTCTCGTCCAGACTTCTTTGTTCAAACGTTATTATAATTGCAGCTCTCGTCCGGAATACGATTTTCGATCTCCAATTGAGACAACACATTTCACATTCACTGAAAAAAAGGAAACGGGTCTGAAAATAAAGAAAACCCGAGTTGAGAGGAAAACAAAAGGAAACTTTCATCGTTTCTTGAATGAAAAGCTTCATTACCATTACGCGGGATTAAAGTTGGCCACGTTAAAATCACGGAGTATACCAATAAATGAACTAGCATTAAATGTAACTGACCTTGACAAAATTTTCTAAAAATTAAGAACCATAATTAACAGTAATTAAGGAGGTAAAATATTGCATTACGAGATACATATTACCGGATGAAATGACAGAGGAACAGAAATGACAAGAGGACAGAAATCGATAGAAACGATTGGTGCAACGCTACTTTTCGTGTGCCGTAGCATGTTCAATTGCGTACAGTATCACATTTTCTCTTTCATTGTAAGCGGTTCTGTCCTTCGACGACAAAATAATCACCAAAAAGATCTTTCAATAGGCAGTACATACGATATCCGCATTCGGGCCTGGAAAGCGGTTACAGCCCAAAACTAGAGGTGCTACAGAACGGCACACACTTCCTCGTACTAGTTAGTTTTCTAATTTTTTTGGTGTGGCCTAACTTTTCTCTTGCCATATTATTTTTCCAGCTGCCATCTATCGCCGTCTGATTACATTTTTACTTTCCCGTATGCACACGCATATACGTAGTATAGGAAAAGTTATATAATGCCGCGCGTAAAAATTGCGAATTTTCGGCAGAAGAAAGTCACTGCCAGACTCTGATAACGAAAAAGTGGATAAAACCATTTCCTAAATTAATAAAACAATCCCATAACACATGGTGTACCGAGAATACCTGGTCTGTGGGTCTTTGATACCAAAAAGTCAATTAAAAGCAAAATGTTCATCTGTTTATCCGCCTGGCCGTCTGTGAACGCTACTAGCGTCTAACCACTCGTAGTATTTTCTCCAAATTGAAGAACACCCTGTCTATATGGCTCTAGTCAAAGCTCTGAGATTTTGAAAAACATTCATTAATTTTTGGAGTTACTACACATGAAGCCCCCGGACATTTTCAAAATTATCTCAAAAACGACTCCAAATTTTTCTTTAAAAAATATTGTAACAATACAGTAAAATACACTTATTAAGGTGGCATATGTTTGATTTTCCCGGTTAACACTGAATTTTCGAAAATTTCGTAAATTTGAATTTTATTAGGCGTCTTCCTCCAACTACAAAATTTCAGAAAGAGATTTTTCCTTTAAATACAATTTTTTCTTCATAGTTAGCTCTTTCTTTAAGGAGATGTACATTTTTTTGAAAAGTGTAGTAGTTTTCGTGCAATATTGCGTGCACTATGTGCATTTTTTTAAAAAAATATAAAACAATATTTTCTCAAAACCGGCTCTTTTTTTTCATTAAAAATTTGGTAGAGATAGTGCTAAATGTGCTCTATGAGATAATATATACACCATTTTGCTACATTCCTCTTTCAAAAAAATACAAAAACTTTTTTAAATATAAAATATTTAGAAGAATGAAATAAAATTCTGCCATATTAACACAGTGTTTATTGAACGCTGAGCAAACGAGAAACAGACCGGGTAGCGATTGGTAATCGCTAAAACAATTTCTCAGGCACGTTCAGAAAAATTACACTTCCTGTTCTGATCGCAAGTTAGATTGTCACAATTTTTCTATGTTGACCCATTCAAACTCTCTTATTCCGTATGCACCAATAACACGAGTGCTGCAGACTGAACGTTCATTAGTCAATTCTTAGTTGTTGAGTTTCAACCAGTAAGTCATTGAAGGCAGCAGCTATTGATTGATCCAAACAGTTTGTGCCGCAACCTAAACACGGCAGCCGCTGTGTTTACGGTCGAGTGAGCGTACACCGTATTCCATTTGCCGCTGGCGCGAAACAAAGCTGGTGATATTGGCTCGAACGCTGACAATGAACCACTTATTTAGCCAACCTGAAGCATAGTTTTAGGACAAGTCGAATTACACGTTTCACCCTCTCTGAGGACGTATTCAGTTGAATGAGATATTCTCAGCCTCCCTTATATCACAATTAAATTCTAATTTCGTCATTATCCACTCAAAATTGCCTTCTGGCACAATAATGTCCTTTTAGACAAAGATTTGTTGGGGTGTATACAAAACAGATTTTTGTGTCTTAAATTGTGCACTTCAGTCATATATAATGGTAATTAAAGCAAATCGATTGCTATGAAATTATTTAGATGACAAATCAATTTCGAATGTATAGCATGTAATATGTTAGAGCTTAATAATATAATGACAAAAAACGTTAAAAACTGGTCTACTGATAGTCTTTTTAAACCACAGAAGTGCCACAACCAAGTCAATAAAACGTACTTTTTGCAACCACAATGCTTTAAAACCTTCAGTCATTACCAAAAAATAAAATATACTTCAGCAAAATAATATTCACAGGTGTGTCATCAGAAAGATGGAAATTACTTCATTTCCAAGCGAAGCATTTGAAATAACCAACAACTATTCCACTTTCATACACCACGGAATGCGCCCCCCCCCTATTCCTCGCTGCTGAATAGCGCCATTTCGTTTCGAACAATACGGCCGTCAGTGCAATTCATCAGCAATTGACCAGAGCGACCTTGAAGCTTCTCGCGCACGAAATCCACACAAACAACATCGGGAATTCAATACGTTGCGTTTCCATCTACGCGATTCTTATTTGCACGGCTCTGCATCATCCCCCGGCTGTTTGATAACAATTTACAGGGCGAGTTTTCTGCCTCGATATTCCTAAAATATAAAAAAACTCACCCAGAATTTAAATGGAAAATTTGGTACTGCGGGCGCTGTGCGCGTGATAGACAGAGCGCCCATGAACTCACGAATATTAGAGCTGTTATTTACTTTGAAAAGCAAACGCGCAGATGCCTGGGAAAAGCGAATTTCGACAACAATTTACAAGGGATTGAAAAGGTTAAAGGGTACTACGCGCCTGACAATCTGCATTTGGTCGGTCTGGCCTGCACTGCAAATTCACCCAACCAACAGTTGGTTCAAATAGTTTATACATATTTGCCAGGAAACCGTAACAAAATCTGTGAATTATGATTAGAGAAATATATTGATATTGTTCGAGAAATATATAGATATTGCAATCAAGACTACAGATGGCGTGATTTTTATTCTCTTATGCAGTAAAAGCTTAAAATATTACAATAACACTAATATTTACAAATAAAATAAAAACCCCACCAATGATACCTAATTGTTCTACAAGTAGTGCGCACTATAAGAGCAGATATCACAATACCACTTCTTCCGTCAAATTAACTATTAATACATGTATAATTCTCGAATAGTAAATCCTTGGCATGTCGCCCGGGCATTCGCTATATAAACTTATCGAGCGCTGGTGGATATTCTTCTAAACAAACGAAAGAACTTTGCTTCAATGAATTAGTGAATTGCTCTGTTTGAATGAAAACTGAACGGAAAACGATACCTTAATTTCAACCTGAAAACCTTTTTGGGACCTACTTGGCGGAACGCATTCATTCTATTTATTGTGTTGAAATGCGAACGATTCATTAGCTTGTTTGCTGATAATATACAGGCCCCGAGCGTTACCTTATATTTTTATATGTAATGAAGGAAACATCTAAACCAAATTTTTAAGAGGCAAAACATTAAATTGATTTGTAACGCCTTGAAAAGTGAGTTTGGTATTACGATTGATTTCAAGGTGATACAATTTTCTCCTAACATTTTACATGATTCACTAAAACTCCAATTATTATTATGAAATTATATTCTTAAAGTAAGATGGCTTAATTCCAAGAGTAGCCACATTGAATTTTTGTCGTATGAAATATCGAAATCTGCCTTACCATTGAGACGTCATCTTAACAAATACTTTTTACTTATCTTTATACTCGCACAGTAGAATGAAAAATAAAACGTCTAGATTTGTTTTCAATACTAATCAGTACAGATAAGTAGACCATGTTCAAACTGCAAAATAAATCACTAAAGGACTGTGCATTTCGGAAACTGAACGTCATCTGCTTTTAAGAGTTTCAAGAAACAACGGAAATCTAAAACTTTATCGTGTGATCCCAACTCCAACATACCACCATCTGCGCTTGTGAGTCGTAGCTGGCGAGAATTTTAGTGTGAGTTGGCGAGGGGTGGAGGCTTTGAGGACGGCAAAGGGGGAACCACACACTATCGTTTAGGTCCCCAGACAATGCTGGCAACTTCACTTGCGGTATGTACAGAGAAATTACTATAAAAAGGGACCGCTTGACCTCTGTTGGCAAGGTACCCGCAGGTCATGTCCAAGCTCTCATTTTGTCAGTGCGTTTGTTTACAGTTAGCACGTTTGTGAATGGGTTCATCACTATCTTCTTAATAGATTCTTTCTGGCACGACATTAATTAAATAATTACTTATCACAACTATTCATATGACGCCTAACACGCATCTGTTCTCGCTCGAACTTTTACACTATCTTCTCCGTTTTGCGGTTTAGGCCATCTGCCCTCGCTCGAGGTCTGATCATTTTCAGTTGCCAATAATCCTCCTTCTTCTCCCGATCGTGTACTGTCTCTATTGTTTCACTGGCATATTCGATGCTATTATGTTCTTCTCACATTGCACAACATTCAGCTCCTTGTTATTTTCACAAAAATGTCTATGATTACATTATTAATACTCGTATATTCAATTTAAATACCTATGTAGTATAAACACATAAAAGAAATTCATATTATTTAAATGAGCGACGTATATCCTAGTAAAGTCACATTTATTTAATTTCTCCCACTGCTATATAAATGTATCATCGTCTTTCGCAATTCTATTAATTAATTTATAATAAATGTCACTGATATGACAACTCATCTCATCATATTATTTAAAATTTTCATATTTCTGAATAACTAGCATTTAACCATTTAGAGAACATTTTCAAGAAAATTGAAACAGTGATGCGAGAGTTCGCATGACATCACTCAGACGCGGTGAAACAAGGGAAGCAGAGATGTACTGCCATCTTAAGATACTAACTGCAGAAATGTTATGCACTCCACCAGTATTCACTGTCGGCATTAGGTTTAAAACGATATCCCTGTCTTTGAATAAATACTGCTATGGTAATTTCTTTTTGGATTCACTTTTCACTCTTGAAATTTCAAGTGAACATATCTACTGCTTAGTAAAATGATGGGTATTGTGCTTATAAATGGAGGTGTACATCTTAAATGGATGAACAATCTATAAATCCCCTTTATTTTCCAAGTGGTATAAACAATTATGAACCTAGATTTCTAAATGATATGTTATAAAAATCATTAATGAAATTAAAATTTATGAAGTTATTTTTTATGTAATACAAGAGGGCATTGGAAATTGTTGAGAAATACTCAACACGCGAAGTGAGGAAGGAATTTCTCTGATAATTTTCCAAAGTACGAGTGTTATTTAATAGAACTATTCCACGAATGAAATTATGTCCAACAGAGTTCCAAAGTGCTCCAAATATTAAACATAATTGTTTGCTATGTTAAAATCAAAGAGGTGATATTTTAGTACATATGCGGTTTATTGGACATTGACGTAGCGATCGATGTGTACTGCCTCCTAAGATAGATGAATCAGAGTTTATGATTGGCCAGTAGAGTGAAGCGAGCAGAAAAATCGGATAGAAAAAGCTATAAACATTTGAGGTACATTGCCGTGACTTGGGCAGTTTGTATGTATAGTTAAACACTATTGGTTTTAATTTCACGAGTAGAATATACCAGAGAAATTTTGAATGATAAGGCAGGGTGGTAACTCGGGATTACGTCCCCTGCGAGGTGACTACACGAGGAAGGGCAAAATGCAGGTGATCAGAGACCAGGTCCGAGGGGATGACCAGAGGATTGAAGAAGAGGGTGGGAGCCGTCACGTGGATTGCTGTGGCCGTCGCGCTTCAGAGACAAAGCGACATTGTGACGCGTAATTGCGAGCCCGAGGTGCACCGTCGCCAGCAATTGACCTGCCGTGTGTCCGCCGCGCCGGCGCCTGTGCTCTGGGAGCGGGCGGGCGGCGTGTGACGCGCGCATGAAGGTGCAACTGGGCCAGTGCCCTCGCTTTGCTCTCTCTACACGAGCCGAGTCCACAGGGGGTCACCCCTTCACATCCCTGACAGAACAATTGCTGTCCCACCTGGGCTACGTACACAGCGTCCGACCTCGGCGTTGTTGTCCCCATCTCGTATCGTAACGAGTCGATTGCGGCGGACTCTAGATCGGTGAACGAGTAGAACGAGTTTCGGGAACGCGGGCTTTCCGTTGTATAGTTTCAATGAGAATGGATTGTTTTAATTCGTTAAGCATTATTACGGCATAAAGTACATTAAAAGTATTGCTTAGGATAGACTTAAAGATGGTCTATGGCAGTGGTGTCGACGTCTCCTACTGGTGGTAGTGACACGCCTCGGGACACCGTGCCATGCTACGAGCTTCTCTGCGCTACTAGCGTCGGGAGAGGAAACTATTAGTAACCCCGCCGTTTCACAATAGTGAAACGTTGTCTCTTGCGGCGGAGTTATGAACTGCATATAGAGACGATTTCGTCGTGGCACTCATGCCACGGACTCCCGCTCGTGGCATCGACCTTGACAACACAGGCCTATAGCAATCGCTGAGCCGGCCAAGAAATAGGATACACGTTGCGAAGAATCGATTCGCTTTGAAGTTTGAAGTTTCGAATGTGATGCTATTCCGCTCGCGGGCTCGTGTTGTCTTTTGCAATGTTCTCGCGGAAGAGAGCAAATTTCTACACGTTCGTTTAGATGAATGAAAAGAGATACTTTTAGTAACAGTAAGGACGTAATAAAATAGGAATGTGGCTGACAGTTAGTTGGTGTGGAAAAGGTCGGCGTAGCCGCGTTCTACGCGCTTGATAACGACGCGTTTTCAAGTTTCGACTTGGCTGCCACGGCGCGAAGTGCGATTCACATCAACACGAAAGTAATAGCGCTCGCTACTCACAATATCTGAACACGTAACTTACAATTTCCCCACTATTGACCGCACTCCCGGTATTTGCTAAAACTCTCAGTTGATTAACTGTGACAAACGATCCATGTGATTCATTTGTTCTGTTATGTTGAGCTGACAACACTGCAAATGCGAAAGCTTCTGATTCCTGGTTGCTTAGGTTACGACTTTGTCATTTCCATGTTATGACGGACTATCAACCACGGTCTAATGTTATTCGTCGATTGATGGAATTGAAAATAATAAGAAAATTAATAAAGTAATAGAAAAGGATAGATGTATATTTTTGGAGCAATTTTTGTATTTTTATTGATTTTTTTTCAAGAAAATAATATTTTATTTTCAATTAATATTTTATTTTCAATATTAGTATTGTACGCCACTGATACACACATCGCTGTTAGTGGCAGGAGGAGGGACGAGCCAGAGGCGGACAAATGCCAGGGCACGCACCTGCTCGAGGCCGTGATTGCCACCGGCAGATAAAAATCGCGTTGAAACCAACGGGCGGCGCCGCTGGCGATGGGAACCGCTCTGATCGTATCTTTCCATCAAGCGTTTGCCCTGGCAAATGGGCGAGAAACGGCGTTTTTGAGGTCAAAAATCCGCAAATGAAGGACATCCATCGAGAACGAATTTTGCTTGCTACCTGTGGCTATAAAGCCTGTGACGACTGACACTTAAAACATAGCTAAGTGAAATATTAGAATTTGAGTAATTTCCCAACTGTAGTGTAATAATTTTTATGCAACCTATAGTGATTGGATTGTAATGTTACTGCAGTGTTCTAAAGCGCAAGATTTCTGTAATTTACTTAACATTTTTTCTTTAATATCCAGTATTAATAAAGTTAAACTGAAATATATGCCACCAGACATGCAATTGTAAAATTAATAAAACTGTATTGTTGGGTAAGAGGAATATTTTCATTTCAACAGTGGCGGACACATTCATAAAGATTGTATTTGTAGATTTGATTTTTCAGAAAAAAAAACAGGGGATCATTATAACCTGCGGTTTTCTTAGGTTCAAGAATCTCTACGACCACTAACTTGCTGTCCGTGAAGGAGGTCACGTAACTTTAGGACCTTCTGTAACTTTTGAACGTTTGAAGTTATTGCAATGCAGTTTTCACAGAAGTGCATGAGGGAAGGGGCTAATTGATACGTGTATTCATGTCTATTTTATTACTGGTATTTTACGAGATATTTGAGGTTAATTTGTTTTCACAAATGAAATTATACATATTTTCAGCCTACTATGACGAGTGTAAAAAGACTAATCCAATAATTATCATATCTTAGATAAGCATTTTAGTAAGTAATCTTGATTTTATTGCGACTAGTGTTTAACGAATATTTTGAATGTAACAGTCCGTCACATAAGGTCACACAGCCCTCCAACAGCAAACGCGCGCTCGGGGAAGGGAAGATATCTTAGTATTTGAAGATATGAAACATACGAGTATTTCAAATATTCACAAAATTGTTGCAGTTTTTTCCCTCACCTCTGCTTTCCATCCTTCCGCATTTTCAGATCTTTGTATTAGTTAAGGATTGAAAATACGGATGTGTCGTGGGTAGTATGTACTGACTTCCTTAGGTAGCTTGTTGCAACCCGAAGTAGACTTTATAATCAATCGACTTATAACATCTCTAGTAGTGAATTAGAGGAATAATAAAATTAATAATAATAATAATAATAATAATAATAACTTTATTGATATAGCAAGACTCGATTCATCAGCGCGCTCTGGCATACCTTGCTAGTTTTCATCGGATTGATGCCTGTTGATTTAGAATATCAAAAATTTACCACTTGAACCGAACTTTGGAAAAATCTACCACTCAACGTCAATAATAACGAAGGATAACCTAGGGGTTACATTAAATTCTAAAGAGAGAGTTTAATTAAAAAATTAATTAAATGTTCATAACCAAGAATATTTTGTTGTTGTAAATAATTTACAAAAATTATGACAAATTAATAAAACAAAGTAGGAAAGGGAAATGACACACTATTACAAAATTACAAGCTATTTCGCGTATCCGCTCTCAGTTCGTCTTACTTTTAACATTATTTCCTCTCGGTTGCATCCAGAAGACATCTAGGTGAAGGCCCTCCAAAATTGCAGATTCTTGGAAACTTGTTGCTGCTGTTCTGGCGGGAGGTACAGGCGGCATAAGTCCCGCTCTTAGGCTTTCGGCCGGCCCGGCTCGGGGATGGCGCGAGGTGGCGGCTATGTGTCGCGTCTTTCGTCCACATCAGCGATTCGTCACTTCCGGTCGGAGTTGGAGTTCACTTGAGGCGCATCGGGAAATGCGTTCAGTTCATTCACGGTCGCGACAACTCACTCTTCCACGCGCTCGTGAAGTGGTTTGGTGGCTGACTCCCTCGTAAGTTTCTGCCCCGTAATCTTTCGCTCGCCTGAATCTGATCGGGATGAGCCGACGAAATACTGGCTTCCAAGAAAATTACACCGCGGCGATCGGTGCTCTAGCCGTCGCAGATGACACCGTAAATGACGGATCGTAATCCAGCATTATTTAATGCTGCACTTTACCCGGGGGCTCCGGAACAGCATGGCTGGAGATGCTAATGTATTCAAATAAGAACCACAAGACGTAACAATACAAGTTTACTTTCAGCTCAGTTACAATGCTTTCCAAACGTCTCACTCTATCAGAATTATGCCAAAGGAATCGAAGCGCCAGAAGAGAAAACCAAGTTCAATTGCAAAGTAGCCATGCACCCGTTGAAGTTTGAAAACTTTGCTTAGTCACCAAAGTCCAGACAGGACTGAAATCAGTGGACGAAATCACGGTTGGTTTAATAGTTCGTATTCAACGAAGCTCATTCTACTCATGAATAACTCCCGGGCCAATCTGCTGTCGAAGTGCTGGCTAGCACCCTATCTATCTGCCGCCGCTACCCGTTGAGACTCGCTTCGACGGATTGGAGCCGCTAGCGTGTCTTTCGAGCTTGCTGCTACCACAAATTCTATAGGAAGTTGATTCAACTTCGGTGTTAGAGGCAAAGTGGGGGTGCGAAAAACGTCGCCAGCTACTTGAGAAAACAAAACTAGACCACTTTACTTCAGAGACATCACGAGATGAATGTAGTAAATTATCTCGGCTTCTTTTTTGGCCAATTAGGACAAGATTTGTTTGGGTCAGCTGGCCCGAGTTGGTGAGAACTCGGTCCTGCTGAGGCGGTTTTTGTGCGTGCCTCAATACAAAACAATAAGACAGATGAGAAGTAGTAACGAGGCAGCATTGCCTTCATATGGAAGATCGTAAGGCAGCGAATTGCAGCACTCTTGACAGGTCTTCACGCAGATCAGATCACGCTCTTTTATGTAAGAAATTTATAATTTATTAATTATTATTATTATTGTCAAGAGCGTGTCCCTTTAATAAATAAATATATTATTGCTTTCCGCGGAAACGCTTGGATTTGCTACCATTGGCAGCTTTGAAATGTTCCTTGGCGGTTCTTTCATTCGCCGTGTGATGTCACAGGAGCAAACGCGGTCTATTTTTGTTTTGTTTTTCAAGTAGCTGCCGACATTTTGGTACATACTCCCACCACCGGAGTTGAGTCATCTTCCTGTAGACTTTGTGGCTGCTACTTCCACCGCCTCCAAGAGCGCGCGCTGCCCACGGTGCGCGCGTGGCGAATTTCAAATGCTTGGCGTACATAAGTCGAATCTCGAAAACCGCGTCCGTTCACCGACGAAGCCCGAAATCAAGTCCAAGAACTATCCGTTGTCAGTTCACACTTTGCCTCGCTCCTCCCAGTCTCGCGTGCCCTTGCAGCTGGTTAGTGGGATGGATTGATTGATTGTTAATGATTCTTGGCACGTCAACTACAGAAGTCATAAGTTTCGTAAGTGTATTTTGCATGTTTTTTCATCGGGATGTGGTGGTGATCTTCCCCCGCTGGATGACGAAATTCGACGCCGACCTACCATCGACTAGCGGTTTTTTCCCAACCAGGTACCTCCCACCAGCGGGGCACCGCCCCAGCCGCGACAAACTCTAAGCCCCGACCGGTCTCCTTGCATGTGCGGTAGTGTAGTGCATGTTAGTGTGTAAGGGATGTTAGATTGTAGTCTTTAAGGGGTAAATTGGTAAAGGTTTAAGTGGTAAATTGAAGAGAGTGCAAAGAAGAGGAAGGAAGATTGAGCGCAATCCATGACCCGTTTGTTTGGGTACTGCACCGGCATTCGCATGGTGTTGATCGGAGAAACCATGGAAAACTACTGCTCTGAGAAGCCAGCCGCTAGAATTCTCATCCAGACATTGACTGAATTGAACCTAGCGTACAAGCTAGTGTAGAAAATCCTGCCGCATCGGGACTCGAACCCAGGACCTCCCGGACTCGAAATGGTGTGTCTAACAGGGGTGGTGAACGCCCAATAGTTTGAAACCATAAGTTCTATTTCGGACCTCTGAGAAATGTAGAGCCGTTGTCCGCAGAGGTGACGCTGGGCTCCCTTTCACTCAGCATGCGAGAGGGTGGAGCTTCTCCAGCCCTGGTATAGGTAGTCAAGACAATATATATGTGGGAGGTGTGGGCCAGGGGTGGCGGCGTGGCCTGAAAGTGAGGAAGCTTATGAAATGTTCAACAAAATGTAGTAATGTTGTGCTGGTGACTGGCTCAAAAATATCTCGAAGATAATTATTATAAATTACATCTTTCATCTTATTCCATATTGTTTTAGTTATTTACTTTAAAAAGTATTTATTATTTTGTCGATTTCAACTATTTGTTTTATAAAATGTTCTGTCATGTTATTAACGGAAGTTACCTTGAAAAAAAGTATTGTATTCTACTTTCAATTTATTTCTAATCATTAAAGATATTTGTTTTTGAAATAATATGTTATAAATTGAAAGTAAAAATATGGTTACGCCTTCTCGTTGTATTTTCTAAAAAAATAAAGTCCACTCTGCTACTTATTATAGGAGAGAATACAAGTCCGTTCAGAAACTTGTTTCTATTTCCTATGGTTTTAATGGTATGTGGGTAGATTTGAAGAATTTATTGTACTTCATAAAAGTCATTTTAAATCTATTTTGCAACTGAATATCCAACCTTGCAAAGGAGCTAAGCGCCAAAATGAAGTTTTCTCAGATAATTAAACAAAATTTTTCCTGCATAAAAGTATTCTTTTTAAAAAAAATTCAATTCTCGAACTTATACTATTTTAAAAAACTTAATTCTTGAACTATACATGTTAGAAATACATGATATGAAATTGAGTCTGTAAATCTAAACCTTTCAATGTTGTATCATATAATGAAAATAAAAAATCAGGAAAGAGTCAAGTGTGTAATGTCTTTTCCTTACGAAAGTGGTAACTACAAATTAAATATATTCCAAACTTTTTACATACACACTAAACTTCAAAAAATGATATTCAAATTCCGAGTATTATTATTGATTAAGAATATAAAACCCATATTAGAATATATTGTATTAAATGTTCAATATTTGAATGTATTTACTTTATACAGTAAATCAAAAGAGAAACTCATGTAAAAATGTTTTGTGCTCCTTTTTAGGTAAACGTTCTATTATGGATATCAGATCACGGTTTCTTCCAATTGTTTACACTCTGACAAACCACATCGATCAAGCTCAGCCTTTCTCAGATCGTCTGCAGGAAACCGAGTTTTGAGAACTGAGATCAGTTTCTTTTGACTGGCCTCATTAAATGAATAATAAAAAATGTCAAGGAATTTTGATTTTACATGTATCCACACTGCCGAAGTTATATTGAATTCTACTGGTAATAAACGCATAAGCTACCACCTGAAAGTTAAAAGTCACATTCATTCATTTCCAGGTCGGTGAAAGGATTGCTGAGCTTTGCACACTTGACAACATTGTACAGATACTAGAGAAATGTCACATTTTATAATATCCGTTTTTCAAACAGTGCCAATCCCTAACACAATGCAGGACTCCGTGTCCACTCAAAAGAAATTTATTACCTTTTTGATCAATCACATTGTTAGCAAGTGTTCGCATACTCATAGAAGAAATCAGGACCCTATTCTTGTTCTGGCTAATGCATTACATGCATTAAGCAACATTTAGTTCATTTTGAATTATATTTAAGCCTTACTTCTAATGAAGGTTACTTTACTGCAGGCATACGTTTATTTTTTCGGGTTATATGCTCTTTTCCTGATGATTTTTAACTTTTTTCTCTCATTCTTCTTTTCTAGATCCTTTAGGAACCTTTTATCCTTATCACTTGATTTCATATTAACTAATGTTAGTGTACACAATTAATTTGTTAACTACAACACTAATTAACCACTCTAAATACAGCAGATTAGCCGCTACAGAAGTCCAGAGGGAAACATTACATCTCACTTGAATTGCCACTTGTCACCATTGTAAAGAAACTGCTTCCTTACTTACTATTCATGCTCTCTTTCAGTCAACCTAGCAACCATGAAATTCGAATTATCACTTAGCGTTTTTGCATGGAAATGCCAAATATAGTGAAACACCATTCTTAAATATCTGACGAAATGAATATGCATTTTTTTATATTTGTCATTGTATTTCCTTTTTAAGCGCAGAAAAAAAAACAGGGCAGCTTTTTTGTCTCTTCACGCGTAATGGTTGCTTTTTCGCCTGCCTTGTTTTATTGATGTAAGTCCGAATGTTAGCCCGTTTTTGCCCTGCCCTCTGGTTAGATTGAAAGGCATTCTGATTTTATAGCTTCAAACCGACATTGCACAACTGGACTACCACAATGGTTCGACCCGCAATTGAAAAAAAAAAAAAAGTTTATAGAGCGCTCGAGGAAAGTCTCCCGCACCGAACCGAGTCAGGGGCTGCCCCCCGCCACCGCTTCCGCCCTAAAGGCTGCTCTACAAGAGCCCGCGAAACGGGAACGGCCAACGCGAAGGTGAGGACGGGAACGGGAACGCGAGATACGTGCGCTTCACATAACGCCAATTGGAGGAAGAATAGCGCTATGAACCTTTAGCGGCAAAAAACGAGTACTTCAGGAAAGAGTGGCCGAAACCAAAGCACTTCTAGCTGCGCTACTCTGTTCACTCTTTGCTTTGCCATCTGCCAGTTTTTTGCGTGTGGTAGTAAGAATAATGAATACTTTAACGAAAGAATATTAATTAAAAAAATAATTCATCAGAATGAAAAAATGCAAAAACTCCTAAGAACTTATGGAAATACAACTAACAAAAATTTAATCAATAAAGAAAAAACTCCAATGTACTTAAACGAAACAAAAAAAATATTTTGTGGGAAATTTAATTCTATGTATTAATATGAATAGAAAACAAAAAAATATTGAAATCACTAAAATAATAAAACAAAATTCAACAACTAACTAAATACTCCTCAAACCCTAACCTCGCAAATCCACGCTGTAACCTCAACACCGCTCCAGACCAGTTTCGCGCGCAGGCCGCGCGCTCGATCAGCTGGAAAGCTTCGCCTCCATTTGCTGTATCTCTCATTGGTCGAGAGGCTTCCCGTTCCCGGACCGAGATAAAAGTTGCCATCTTTCACGTTCCCGTTCCAGTTAAGCTTCGCGTTCCCGTCATGTTGTGAACGTCTGCCTGAGAAGTCCGAATTTCAACTTTCTTTACGTTCGCGTTTCGCGTTGCCGTTCCCGTTCGCGGGCTATTGTATAGCAGCCTTAAGCTTCGCCGCCCTACGCGGCGCTAGTGTCGCATGAGTGACGGCGTCATATGGTATCCCGGCATGATACCAACATAACTTTTTATGACTCTCATCAGCACGGTGCCACTGCTGAGAAAACATTCCTAGCGTCCTGCAGAATGGACACAGAGGACATCATCCAGTTATTTCTAATAGATAAAATGACCTTTAGAGTATTGTCTAGATTTCCAATACACACGTTACGTCCGCCAACATATTGTACGGCTAAATATTCTAAAATTTATAAAAATTTATTTACAATTTAAGGAAATAAATTAATCACTTGTTATCTGTTTATTCGCGTTGTGTGGAATTTGCGAAGAGTTATCACAAGATTTGCGAATTGTTCACGCTTTCATTGATTTCTGGTAAGACTAAGATTATTATTTTGTAAGTGTGAAAATCTTTTCCTTTGAAGATCTAGCATTATGTTGCGATTCGTTTTGAATTTCGGACATGCACATTCATCACTTTTTAAACATCGGTCCGTGAATAGATCAAATGATATCTACCATGATTTTTCCGGTGATTTCATTGGTGCATGCCTTTCGCCGAGTCCCGATCTTGGGCGTCGCTCATTCTCCAAGGAAGAACAACTTCAGACTAAAGCCGTGGTGGATACAATATAGCCACCAGAACAGATTTATTTACATGAATTGTATGTACTTAGACGGAAAAAATTAATTTACTGAACGCAAAGACCCGTTGTCAGGGTATACCTGGATTTGACAGAATGTGATGTTGGTTGGAATCGAAAAATCGACCCATTAAACGTGGGTGGAAGAGCTTTGCCAGCGCTTGAATTTCACGATTCCTTCGGTTTTTAATTTATTTATTGAACATCAAACACAATTAAAAACTGTCCACGCACTATAAGGAGAAGTGAAAAATGTGAGTGGGTTCCTTGAGCTGTGGGTTTCTGTTCTAATTCGTATACATATTAAATCGAATTATGAATACATAGCACGAGCGTATTTGCCAAGAATTGATTCGAGAATATTTGTTTCTATTTAGAAAATACTATTTAAAAAATTAAATTATAGATTTAGGCTATTAGTGCTTTACGTGAAGGAATAGACTTACTCCCGCGATTAAAATGGAAAACGATTATTTGAAAATCTACATTTACGAAAGAGCTCATGAAAACTTACCCAGATAGTGAAGTTTACATTTATGGCCATAAGAGAAAACGAGCCATCTCAGCATTTTCTCAAATTTTAGGGAACATAGAAGTAAAAACAGATGTAAGGGGGGGGGTGAGTCGTGGACCCAGAAGCTGAGGTATTATACTTCTTACAGTCATATTTAGTCTTTTAGAATTGTAGTCTAAATGGTTACTAATACATTACTTATACATTACTAATACACTACTTCTCAGTATGGCCTCTAATTGTACAGAAACAGTTAAACAGTTATACATCATAAACTATTTTACTTGACACTTAAACCTGTGTACAATGTCACTTGTTTAAGGAGAGTGTACATTTTGATGAAAGCATAATGTTAAAGTGGGGTCTTCATACATAAGTTAAACTAAAAAAAGATGTTTTGGGAACGGTTGTGAAACCTTGTAATTAACTGAAGGGAGTTTAAATGAGGTTTAAGGTTGAGAAAGGAGGGGGATAGAGAGAATAAAAGGAGGTAAACGGGTGGGGAAATGAGGAAGGAGATTAGATTTTTGAAAATCTATATGTTTGAATTAATTACTTTTTAAGCTTGATACTAAGACATAGTTACATTGTGAAATAATTGCATTCTTGAACGGAATTTAAAAACATTATGGATTTTAATATTAATAGTTTTCTGAAGTCATTCTCAAAATAATTTGATTCTATTTTAAGTATTTTCGGGTTTTTAAAAGTTATAAATGTTGAGTATTAACTCTTTGTCGAGTAAGTCAATTTTGTTTGGTAGATTCTTATTTAATGTTACATTTACATTTAAGTTCATTTACACGTTCACGTAATTTACATTTCGTTTTTCCAATGTACTGTAGTTGACAACCTAAAGAGAAATTGAATAACAAATTTATCATTCTAACAACGGAATTGGATCTTTGGTATCCTTTATTATTTATCCTGTATCTTATTTAGCCTTTATTATTGTACTCATGTTAAACGTCTAACCAGAAGGCATTTCTTTCCTTCTCACCTCCGAGAAGCAAGCTATCCTCTAGCCCCACTTAGTCTTCGCTGCCATATTTGGACGGAGCTCTTCTGGGTTTCGGGCTAGAATCGATTATCCTCACAAATGATGCTCACAATTCGCAACGTTTGATTATTAACATACACTCGTGAGATATTGAACGGTTATGTGTTTATTTTGTGGATGTTCAGTTATTCTTATTAAAGTTTTCTTTAATTTATTTTTAATATTTGTACGGTACCTTTAAGAATATTCTCAGGTTACTTTCTTCTTGAACATAAATAGATGTTGCGAGAACAAGTCTTTGAATATATCGAATTCTCCCCAACCACATTACGCGTTGTGTGAAATTGAACACATTGCGCGCTTTTTGTGAAAACCATATAGTTTTCACAAAATAGTACTCAAAATTGAGAAAAATGTGTCAGATTGAGACGTTCTATGAAAGAAACATATTTTTATTTCCAGGAAAAGCCATGGACATGAAATCGAATTTCCTTTCGCCAATATCAGGAACACCCATTCTTCAATTATTTTGCTTTCAAGGAACATTGAGGAGAATTGTATTCTCTCAATTTAAGGGATAAGAGAGCCTTCCCGGGCGGGCATACGAATGCAAAGCAATGAAAGCGTCGTAGTTTCTCAAAAATGTACTATTTATAACGTGGTGGTCTGGAACTCCGCGCGAATATCCAAGATACTACAAAATTACTCATAAAATGGTGAGGACAGCACCTTTGCACATAATAATCACACTTTTACTTTGCATATCATTCTAAATTAATTGGTCTCTTGTAAGTCCATAATTTTACACGATATGCGTAGTGTTCTGAATTGCCTTAGGGTGTACACATATTGGATCAATAGTTTCAAAGTATTTTCAAGTCGTTAGAACAAGAAAATAAACGTCACGCGCGTAATACAATATTTAAAAATTAGTTGGATATACTCATTTTTAAACTCTATTTTTCCTTTTTCCTTTAATCAATTTATAATGACATTTAAAGAAAGTAATTTGCTTGTAGACCTAGTTTTATTTATTAATTGCGGAATAAATAGTTTTATAACTACGATAATCTGAGAAATATTGTCATGAAATAAAGTTTCACCTTAAATCTAATAGAATAACATATATTAAAATAATACTTCTTTATTCTTTGTTTTACTTGTTTGATATTTGAGAGCTGAGATCAATACGGAGAACTTTCCTATCTACACCACCTCCTCTTTTCAGAAAACAAACAAACAAACTTACACTCACCATACTTCCGCAGCACCAACGCATTTACTAACCTGCAATTAGAGAAAACATTATTTAAAATTAACACTATATTTCCAGTGACACAACATGTATTTGCTATTCTATTTATGACAGATTTTATTAAAACCATCATGATAGAACATGATAATTCATACGTTTATAAATGAAATCAAATGGCAAAAAATATCTAAATATGTGTAAATAATCTCACAAACATGACATTCCCTCCGGCATTCCAGTTTTCCGAGGTTGTTTTGTACAAATTTGATCCCAGAGATAGTAAGTGATGCATCTCCCTGTGAATTGTTCTACTTAGCAGTGTAATTTTGTTTATTCGTCTTTGATGTAAAGACTAATAACCTAAACAAATTCGTAGCGAGAAAATAAATACAAAATTTACTGATATGGGACGGAACAGAGATGGCAAGTATCGATGACTAGAAAAAAGTATTTAAGCATGTAGTGAGAAGATGATTTTCAAGATCATTAGGTCCAAAGAAATTACAATTGTATTACAGAACTTCCTATAAAAAGGTGAGAATAATTCCCAGAGGCGCAAAGAGGTTTAGATGGAAATATTGATCTGTAGAACGTCTAGAATATGAGTGAGTATTTCGTATTTTCGGCCGCGTCATCTACTTTGCACATTTTTTCCATGAATTTTGTGCATATTGCAGATGGAGGTAGCGTCCGTCGCCGGAAAGTGAGTTCCAACGCTAACCTACACTTCAATTTCCTCCTTCAGATCTCTCTTCCAGCAGGCATCCACCCCATCCCGGACAACCACTAAACTCACGACTAGTCTCGCAACATATACGATAGTGCATGTAAATCTGTATGTACATTAGAGAGAGAAGAAGAAGAAGAAGAGGGGATAAGAAGAAGGAAGGAAAGATTGCGCGACGGTCCGTGGCCCGTTTGTTAGGGTACTGCTCCGGCATTCGCCTGGTGTTGACCGGAGAAACCACGGAAAACTACCGATCAGAGCAAGCCCGGCCGCTAGAATTCTCCTTCAGACAGCGGCAGAATTCGACGTAGGTATTCCAGCTAGTGTCGAAAACCGTAGGACCTCCCAGTCAGAGGCAACGGAATGACACCAGTTGATGTTCCTCAGCCACTCACGCTGACCCTAACTGATAAAAACGTATCTCCCTCCCCTTAACAAATATAAAAGAGGAAACATTCGTTGGAGTTCATCGCTGAGCCGCTTCCCCCGTAGTGTATGAACAGTGGACGGTGAGCGCGAGGTATGCGAATGTGGGTGAGAGGGAGAGAGGAAGGTGACGGTGGAAAGGGGCAATGAAGAGGCGGCAACGCGACGAATTCTGAAGGTAGAGCGCGTTTCACACGTTAAACTTTCATGAGCTGCAACGCGAAACGCCGCCTTCACTGGATTGCAAAGCGCCTGAATTCATTACGGTGTTTATTTCGCGTGAGGCGGCTTTTGCGAAGAAGCATTAACGGTGGAACGGGATCTTGAGATGAAACTCGTTAATGGTTTGTGTGCTAACGTGGTTATTATACGAGAATTC
>JAHLJT010008756.1:15682148-15710680 GCA_031308135.1 Acheta domesticus | reverse complement strand
GTCTGGGGCAGTGTCTCCAGGGGTGAATGCAGCCGACCATTTGGGGGGTACATAGAATAGAATAGAATAGAATATTTATTTCACTACATAGGAGACATGAAATAATTCCGGTGGTAGCGTTTTCTAATCAATTAATCTACTTAAAACAAACATCAAACCACTAAATAAATACAACAAATACACAAAATGAACATCAAACAACATTTCTGAATACAATTTTATAAATTTTTAGTATTAACCCTATGCTGAAGCTAACCTTAATATAAAATATCATCGTAGATTTTTGTTAAATAATAAACATATTTGTTATTGTATTGTATCTTGTTTATGTACTGTAGATATGATACTACACAATATTATTGTTTAAATAATTACATAATTCAAACATAAATATTAAATCAATTTTTCAAAAAAAAAGAAAGGTAAACGAAAACTCTAGGCGTTTTGGAGGGAGAGCCATGGCCCCCATCCCCCTCTGGATCCGCCGTTAGGAGCCTCGCTGGGGGAGATGATTAGATGGGGAAAATCCTCAACCTGACGCACCGATTAATGCCGGATATCACGCTGAGGGCAGCCACCGTCACTTCCAGCAATTTAACATTCACTACACTCCTGAGACTAATAGCCACGCCAGTCCACTGCTCGTAAACACGACATCAATCAACCACAAGTTGCCTGCGCTTCTTTGTCACTTTGTTGTTGCACCTTCTTTAGTGCGCAAAAGACCTTAGTATTTATTTGTTTCAAAAACCATTTCCAGTTTAGCAATAAGACAAAATTTGTACGAAGTTAATAAACCTAAATAAAAAATTTAATTATACATACTATAAAAAAATAATAAATACATTTAAATGAACAAATCTAATGTACAAACTAAAAAGTGAAAAAGCGCGTTTCTGCCATTCCTTTTAAACTTATAAGAAAAGAGATCCCACGCGTTGTATTAAAATTAATATATATGGTGATCATAACTTACTTTTATTTTCGAATATCACTCACGCGTTTTGTCACATTTTTGCCTTGGATCTCTGAGAAATTGCATATTAACTAAGCTATTGCTTAATTACGATGCAAAAATTTAAATTGTTCAACGTTTGTACTAAAATGCAAATTAAATAGAAATAAATATATTCTTGTTTTCTGCAAAGTTAATTAGAAAGTACTTGTTTTGTCAAAATATCAAATTTTTGTTTAAGCTGACCTACTTCATGATTTTTTTTCTGACGACAATAGTTTATCCTCAAAAAAATGTAAACTAAAATATTAATTTCTGACAAAATTTTTCACTTCACTGAATATTCCTCTCAATGCTTACCGAGGAATACATTTTGGGTTGCAAAATCGGCCATTTTTACGGGTTTTGCATCCAAAAGTCTTTCTAAACTTTTGGGATCCAATTATTATTCTACGTGAATTACGTTTTCCCTAAATTTCACGCTTTGTACCGCGACGTTATAATGTTTTAATACAGTAAATACTGAATATGCGAAGAATTCAATTTTGAATTCTCGTATAATAACCACGTTAGCACACAAACCATTAACGAGTTTCATCTCAAGATCCCGTTCCACCGTTAATGCTTCTTCGCAAAAGCCGCCTCACGCGAAATAAACACCGTAATGAATTCAGGCGCTTTGCAATCCAGTGAAGGCGGCGTTTCGCGTTGCAGCTCATGAAAGTTTAACGTGTGAAACGCGCTCTACCTTCAGAATTCGTCGCGTTGCCGCCTCTTCATTGCCCCTTTCCACCGTCACCTTCCTCTCTCCCTCTCACCCACATTCGCATACCTCGCGCTCACCGTCCACTGTCATACACTACGGGGGAAGCGGCTCAGCGATGAACTCCAACGAATGTTTCCTCTTTTATATTTGTTAAGGGGAGGAGATACGTTTTTATCAGTTAGGGTCAGCGTGAGTGGCTGAGAACATCAACTGGTGTCATTCCGTTGCCTCTGACTGGGAGGTCCTACGGTTTTCGACACTAGCTGGATACCTACGTCGAATTCTGCCGCTGTCTGGAGGAGAATTCAAGCGGCTGGTTGCTCTGATCGGTAGTTTTCCGTGGTTTCTCCGGTCAACACCAGGCGAATGCCGGAGCAGTACCCTAACAAACGGGCCACGGACCGCGCGCAACCTTTCCTTCCTTCTTCTTATCCCCCTCTTCTTCTTCTTCTTTTCTCTCTAATGTATATACAGATTTACATGCACTATCGTATATGTTGCGAGACTAGTCGTGAGTTTAGTGGTTGTCCGGGATGGGGTGGAGCCCTGCTGGAAGAGATCTGAAAGGAGGAAATTGAAGTGTAGGTTAGCGTTGGAACTCACTTTCCGGCGAGGGACGCTACCTCCATCTGCAATATGCACAAAATTCATGGAAAAAATGTGCAAAGTAGATGACGCGGCCGGAAATACGAAATACTCACTCATATTCTAGACGTTCTACAGATCAATATTTCCATCTAAACCTCTTTGCGCCTCTGGGAATTATTCTCACCTTTTATAGGAAGTTCTGTAATACAATTGTAATTTCTTTGGACCTAATGATCTTGAAAATCATCTTTCACTACATGCTTAAATACTTTTTTCTAGTCATCGATACTTGCCATCTCTGTTCCGTCCATATCAGTAAATTTTGTATTTATTTTCTCGCTACGAATTTGTTTAGGTTATTAGTCTTTACATCAAAGACGAATAAACAAAATTACACTGCTAAGTAGAACAATTCACAGGGAGATGCATCACTTACTATCTCTGGGATCAAATTTGTACAAACAGCCTCGGAAAACTGGAATGCCGGAGGGAATGTCATGTTTGTGAGATTATTTACACATATTTAGATATTTTTGCCATTTGATTTCATTATAAACGTGAAATTATAATGTTCTATCATGAGTGTTTTTATAAAATCTGTCATTATAAAATAGAATAGCAAATAAATGTTGTGTCACTGGAAAGATAGTGTAAATTTTAAATAATGTTTTCTCTAATTGCAGGTTAGTAAATGCGTTGGTGCTGCAGAAGGAATGGTGAGTGTAAGTTTGTTTGTTTGTTTTCTGAAAAGGAGGAGGTGGTGTAGATAGGAAAGTTCTCCATATTCATCTCAGCTCTCAAATATCAAACAAGTAAAGCAAAGAATACAGAAGTATTATTTTAATATATGTTATTATATTAGATTTAAGGTTAAACTTTATTTCATGACAATATTTCTCAGATTATCGTAGTTATAAAACTATTTTATTCCGTAATTAATAAATAAAACTAGGTCTACAAGCAAATTACTTTCTTTAAATGTCATTATAAATTGATTAAAGGAAGAAAGGAAAAAAGAGTTTAAAAATGGGATATCCAACTAATTTTTAGATATTGTATTACGCACGTGACGTTTATTTTCTTGTTCTAACGACTTGAAAATACTTTGAAACTATTGATCCAATATGTGTACACCCTAAGACAATTCAGAACACTACGTATTTCGTGTAAAATTGTGGACTTACAAGAGATCAAGTAATTTGGAATGATATGCAAAGTAAAAGTGTGATTATTATGTGCAAAGGTGCAGTCCTCTCATTTTATGAGTAATTTTGTAATATCTTGGATATTCGCGCGGAGTTCCAGGACACAACGTTATAAATAGTACATTTTTGAGAAAACTATGACACTTACATAGCTTTGCATTCGTATGCCCGCCGGGAAGGCTCTCGTATCCATTAAATTGAGAGAAATACAATTCCTCCTCAATGTTCCTTGAAATCAAAACAATTGAAGAATGGGTGTTCCTGACATTGGCGAAAGGAAATTCGATTTCATGTCCATGGCTTTTCCTGGAAATAAAAGTATGTTTCTTTCATATATATATATATATATATATATATATATATATATATGTGTGTGTGTGTGTGTGTGTGTGCGTGCGTGCGCGTGTGCGCGTGTGCGCGTGTGCGCGTGTGTGATATTCAAAGACTTGTTCTCGCAACATCTATTTATGTTCAAGAAGAAAGTAACCTGAGAATATTTTTAAAGGTACCGTACAAATATTAAAAATAAATTTAAAGAAAACTTTAATAAGAATAACTGAACATCCACAAAATAAACACATAACAGTTCGATATCTCACGAGTGTATGTTAATAATCAAACGTTGCGAATTGTGAGCATCATTTGTGAGGATAATCGATTCTACCCGAAACCCAGAAAAGCTACGTCCAAATATGGCAGCGAAGACTAGTGAGGCGAGAGGATAGCTTGCTTCTCGGAAGTGAGAAGAAAGAAATGCCTTCTGGTTAGACGTTTAACATTAGTACAATAATAAAGGATAAATAAGAATAAAGGATACCAAAGATCCAATTCCGTTGTTAGAATGATAAATTTTGTTTATTCAATTTCTCTCTAGGTTGTCAACTACAGTACACTGGAAAAACGAAATGCAAATTACATGAACGTGTAAATGAACTTAAATGTAAATGTAACATTAAATAAGAATCTACCAAACAAAATTGACTTATTCGACAAAGAGTTAATACTCAACATTTTATAACTTTAAAAACCCGAAAATACTTAATATAGAATCTAATTATTTTGAGAATAACTTCAGAAACTATTAATATTAAAATCCATAATGTTTTAAATTCCGTTCAAGAATGCAATTATTTCACATGTAACTATGTCTTAGTATCAAAGCTTAAAAAGTAATTAATTCAAACATATTCATAGATTTTCAAAAATCTAATCTCGTTCCTCATTTCCCCCCCCGTTTACATCCTTTTATTCCTCTCCATCCCCTCCTTACTCACCTTAAACCTCATTTAAAAACCCTTCAGTTAATTACAAGGTTTCACAACCGTCCCCAAAACATCTTTTTTCTAGTTAACTTATCTATTGAAGACTCAACTTAACCATTATGATTTCATCAAAATGTACACTCTCCTTAAACAAGTAACATTGTTACACAGGTTTAAGTGCCAAGTAAAATAGTTTATGATGTATAACTGTTTAACTGTTTCTGTACAATTAGAGGCCATACTGAGAAGTGTTACATAATGTATTAGTAACCATTTAGACTACAATTCTAAAAGACTAAATATGACTGTAAGAAGTATAATACCTCAGCTTCTGGGTCCACGACTCACCCCCCCCCCTTACATCTGTTTTTACTTCTATGTTCCCTAAATTTTGAGAAAATGCTGAGATGGCTCCTTTTTCTCTTATGGCCATAAATGTAACTTCACTATCTGGGTAAGTTTTCATGAGCTCTTTCGTAAATGTAAATTTTCAAATAATCGTTTTCCATTTGTGTCGCGGGAGTAAGTCTATTCCTTCACGTAAAGCACTAATAGCCTAAATCTGTAATTTAAATTTTTAAATAGTTTTTTCTAAATAAAAACAAATATTCTCGAATCAATTCTTGGCAAATACGCTCGTTGCTATGTATTCATAATTCCATTTAATATGTATACGAATTAGAACAGAAATCCCACAGCTCAAGGAACCACTCACGTTTTTCACTTCTCCTTATAGTGCGTGACAGTTTTTAATTGTTTTTGATGTTCAATAAATAAATTAAAAACCGAAGGAATCGTGAAATTCAAGCGCTGGCAAAGCTCTTCCACCCACGTTTAATGGGTCGATTTTCGATTCCAACCAACATCACATTCTGTCAAATCCAGGTATTACCCTGACAACGGGTCTTTGCGTTCAGTAAATTAATTTTCCGTCTAAGTACATACAATTCATGTAAATAAATATGTTTCTGGTGCCTATATTGTATCCACCACGGCTTTAGTCTGAAGTTTGTTCTTCCTTGGAGAATGAGCGACGCCCAAGATGGGACTCGGCGAAAGGCATGCACCAATGAAATCACCAGAAAAATCATGGTAGATATCATTTGATCTAATCTACGGACCGATGTTTAAAAAGTGATGAATGTGCATGTCCGAAATTCAAAACGAATCGCAACATTATGCTAGATCTTCAAAGGAAAAGGTTTTCACACTTACAAAATAATAATCTTAGTCTTACCAGAAATCAATGAAAGCGTGAACATTCGCAAATCTTGAAATAACTCTTCGCAAATTCCAAACATCGCGAATTAACAGATACAAGTGATTAATTTATTTCCTTAAAATGTAAATAAATTTTTATAAATTTTAGAATATTTGGTCGTACAATATGTAGGCGGACGTAACGTGTGTATTGGAAATCTAGACAGTACTCTAAAGGTCATTTTATCTATTAGAAATAACTGAATGATGGCCTCTCTGTCCATTCTACAGGACGCTAGGAATGTTTCTCAGCAGTGGCACCCTGCTGATGAGAGTCATAAAAAGTTATGTTGGTAGCGCCTCACCGTCCGATGAGTTGCATAGAAATATCTGAGGAGGGGGGGAGGCGCCGTCACTCAAGCGACACTAGCGCCGCGTAGGGCGGCGAAGCTTAAGGCTGCTATACAATAGCCCGCGAACGGGAACGGCAACGCGAACGCGAACGTAAAGAAAGTTGAAATTCGGACTTCTCAGGCAGACGTTCACAACATGACGGGAACGCGAAGCTTAACTGGAACGGGAACGTGAAAGATGGTCAACTTTTATCTCGCCCCGGGAACGGGAAGCCTCTCGACCAATGAGAGTACAGCAAATGGAGGCGACGCTTTCCAGCTGATCGAGCGCGCGGCCTGCGCGCGAAACTGGTCTGGAGCGGTGTTGAGGTTACAGCGTGGATTTGCGAGGTTAGGGTTTGAGGAGTATTTAGTTAGTTGTTGAATTGTTTTATTATTTTTAGTGATTTCAATATTTTTTGTTTTCTATTCATATTAATACATAGAATTAAAATTTCCCACAAAATAATTTTTTTGTTTCGTTTAAGTACATTGGAGTTTTTTCTTTATTGATTAAATTTTTGTTAGTTGTATTTTCCATAAGTTCTTAGTAGTTTTTGCATTTTTTCATTCTGATGAATTATTTTTTTAATTAATATTCTTTCGTTAAAGTATTCATTATTCTTACTACCACACGCAAAAAACCGGCAGATGGCAAAGCAAAGAGTGAACAGAGTAGCGCAGCTAGAGGTGCTTTGGTTTCGGCAACTATTTCTTAAAGTTCGTTTTGCCACTACAGCTTCAAAGCGCTATCCTTCCTCCAGTCGGCGTTTATTGTGAAGCGCACGTATCTCGCGTTCCCGTTCCCGTCCTCACCTTCGCGTTGCCGTTCCCGTTCGCGGGCTATTGTAGAGCAGCCTTTAGGGCGGAAGCGGTGGCGGGGGCAGCCCCTGATTCGGTTCGGTGCGGGAGACTTTCCTCGCGCGCTCTATAAACTTTTTTTTTTTCAATTGCGGGTCGAACCATTGTGGTAGTCCAGTTGTGCAATGTCGGTTTGAAGCTATAAAATCGAATGCCTTTCCAATCTAACCAGAGGGCATGGCAAAACGGGCTAACATTCGGACTTACATCAATAAAACAAGGCAGGCGAAAAAGCAAACCATTACGCGTGAGAGACAAAAAAAGCTGCCTGTTTTTTTCTGCGCTTAAAAAGGAAATACAATGACAAATATAAAAAAATGCATATTCATTTCGTCAGATATTTAAGAATGGTGTTTCACTATATTTGGCATTTCCATGCAAAAACGCTAAGTGATAATTCGAATTTCATGGTTGCTAGGTTGACTGAAAGAGAGCATGAATAGTAAGTAAGGAAGCAGTTTCTTTACAATGGTGACAAGTGGCAATTCAAGTGAGATGTAATGTTTCCCTCTGGACTTCTGTAGCGGCTAATCTGCTGTATTTAGAGTGGTTAATTAGTGTTGTAGTTAACAAATTAATTGTGTACACTAAACATTAGTTAATATGAAATCAAGTGATAAGGATAAAAGGTCTAAAGGATCTAGAAAAGAGAAGAATGAGAGAAAAAAGTTAAAAATCATCAGGAAAAGAGCATATAACCCGAAAAAAATAAACGTATGCCTGCAGTAAAGTAACCTTCATTAGAAGTAGGGCTTAAATATAATTCAAAATGAACTAAATGTTGCTTAATGCATGTAATGCATTAGCCAGAACAAGAATAGGGTCCTGATTTTCTTCTATGAGTATGCGAACACTTGCTAACAATGTGATTGATCAAAAAGGTAATAAATTTCTTTTGAGTGGACACGGAGTCCTGCATTGTGTTAGGGATTGTGCACTGTTTGAAAAACGGATATTATAAAATGTGACATTCTCTAGTATCTGTACAATGTTGTCAAGTGTGCAAAGCTCAGCAATCCTTTCACCGACCTGGAAATGAATGAATGTGACTTTTAACTTTCAGGTGGTAGCTTATGAGTTTATTACCAGTAAGAAATTCAATATAACTTCGGCAGTGTGGATACATGTAAAATCAAAATTCCTTGACATTTTTTTATTATTCATTTAATGAGGCCAGTCAAAAGAAACTGATCTCAGTTCTCAAAACTCGGTTTCCTGCAGACGATCTGAGAAAGTCTGAGCTTGATCGATGTGGTTTGTCAGAGTAACAATTGGAAGAAACGTGATCTGATATCCATAATAGAACGTTTACCTAAAAAGGAGCACAAAACATTTTACGAGTTTCTCTTTTGATTTACTGTATAAAGTGAATCATTCAAATATTGAACATTTAATACAATATATTCTAATATGGGTGTTATATTCTTAATCAATAATAATACTCGGAATTTGAATATCATTTTTTTGAAGTTTATTGTGTAATGTAAGAGTTTGGAATATATTTAATTTTGTAGTTATCACTTTCGTAAGGAAAAGACATTACACACTTGACTCTTTCCTGAATTTTTATTTTCATTATATGATACAACATTGAAAGGTTAGATTTACAGACTCAATTTCATATCATGTATTTCTAACATGTATAGTTCAAGAATTAAGTTTTTTAAAATAGTATAAGTTCAAGAATTGATTTTTTTAAAAAAAAAGAATTACTTTTATGCAGGAAAAATTTTGTTTAATTATCTGAGAAACTTCATTTTGGCGCTTAGCTCCTTTGCAAGGTTGGATATTCAGTTGCAAAATAGATTAAAATGACTTTATGAAGTACAATAAATTCTTCAAATCTACCCACATACCATAAAACCATAGGAAATAGAACAAGTTTCTGAACGGACTTGTATTCTCTCCTATAATAAGTAGTAGAGTGGAATTTATTTTTTTAGAAAATACAACGAGTAGGCGTAACCATATTTTTACTTTCAATTTATAACATATTATTTCAAAAACAAATATCTTTAATGATTAGAAATAAATTGAAAGTAGAATACAATACTTTTTCAAGGTAACTTCCGTTAATAACATGACAGAACATTTATAAAACAAATAGTTGAAATCAACAAAATAATAAATACTTTTTAAAGCAAATAACTAAAACAATATGGAATAAGATGAAAGATGTAATTTATAATAATTATCTTCGAGATATTTTTGAGCCAGTCACCAGCACAACATTACTACATTTTGTTGAACATTTCATAAGCTTCCTCACTTTCAGGCCACGCCGCCACCCCTGGCCCACACCTCCCACATATATATTGTCTTGACTACCTATACCAGGGCTGGAGAAGCTCCACCCTCTCGCATGCTGAGTGAAAGGGAGCCCAGCGTCACCTCTGCGGACAACGGCTGTACATTTCTCAGAGGTCCGAAATAGAACTTATGGTTTCAAACTATTGGGCGTTCACCACCCCTGTTAGACACACCATTTCGAATCCGGGAGGTCCTAGGTTCGAGTCCCGACGGCGGCAGGATTTTCTACACTAGCTTGTACGCTAGGTTCAATTCAGTCAATGTCTGGATGAGAATTCTAGCGGCTGGCTTCTCAGAGCAGTAGTTTTCCATGGTTTCTCCGATCAACACCATGCGAATGCCGGTGCAGTACCCAAACAAACGGGTCATGGATTGCGCTCAATCTTTCCTTCCTCTTCTTTGCACTCTCTTCAATTTACCACTTAAACCTTTACCAATTTACCCCTTAAAGACTACAATCTAACATCCCTTACACACTAACATGCACTACACTACCACACATGCAAGGAGACCGGTCGGGGGCTTAGAGTTTGTCGCGGCTGGGGCGGTGCCCCGCTGGTGGGAGGTACCTGGTTGGGAAAAAAACACTAGTCGATGGTAGGTCGGCGTCGAATTTCGTCATCCAGCGGGGGAAGATCACCACCACATCCCGATGAAAAAAACATGCAAAATACACTTACGAAACTTATGACTTCTGTAGTTGACGTGCCAAGAATCATTAACAATCAATCAATCCATCCCACTAACCAGCTGCAAGGGCACGCGAGACGTGGGAGGAGCGAGGCAAAGTGTAAACTGACAACGGATAGTTCTTGGACTTGATTTCGGGCTTTGCCGGTGACCGGACGCGGTTTTCGAGATTCAACTTATGTACGCCAAGCATTTGAAATTCGCTACGCGCGCGCCGTGGGCAGCGCGCGCTCTTGGAGGCGGTGGAAGTAGCAGCCACAACGTCTACAGGAAGATGACTCAACTCCGGTGGTGGGAGTATGTACCAAAATGTCGGCAGCTACTTGAAAAACAAAACAAAAATAGACCGCGTTTGCTCCTGTGACATCAAACGGCGAATGAAAGAACCGCCAAGGAACATTTCAAAGCTGCCAATGGTAGCAAATCCAAGCGTTTCCGCGGAAAGCAATAATATATTTATTTATTAAAGGGATACGTTCTTGACAATAATAATAATAATTAATAAATTATAAATTTCTTACATAAAACAGCGTGATCTGATCTGCGTGAAGACCTGTCAAGAGTGCTACAATTTGCTGCCTTACGATCTTCCATATGAAGGCAATACTGCCTCGTTACTACTTCTCATTTGTCTTATTGTTTTGTATTGAGGCACGCACAAAAACCGCCTCAGCAGGACCGAGTTCTCGCCAACTCGGGCCAGCTGACCCAACGAATCTTGTCCTAATTGGCCAAAAAAGAAGCCGAGATAATTTACTACATTCATCTCGTGATGTCGCTGAAGTAAAGTGGTCTAGTTTTGTTTTCTCAAGTAGCTGGAGACGTTTTTCGCACCCCCACTTTGCCTCTAACACCGAAGTTGAATCAACTTCCTATAGAATTTGTGTAGCAGCAATCTCGAGAGACACGCTGGCGGCTCCAAGCCGTCGAGGCGAGTCTCAACGGGCAGCGGCGGCAGATAGATAAGGGTGCTAGCCAGCACTTCGACAGCAGATTGGCCCGGGAGTTATTCGGAATAGAATGAGCTTCGTTGAATGCGAACTGTTAAGCCAACCGTGATTTCGTCCACGGAGTTTTGTCGTCTCTAGACTTTGGTGACTAAGCAATGTTTTTCGAGCTTCAAACCGGTGCATGACTACTTTGGAATTTAACTTGGTTTTCTCTTCTGGCGCTTCGATTCCTTTGACATTATTCTGATAGAGTGAGACGTTTGGAAACCATTGTAACTGAGCTTAAAATAAACTTGTATTGTTACGTCTTCCTGTTCTTATTTTGAATACATTAGCATCTCCAGCCATGCTGTTCCGGAGCCCCCGGGTAAAGTGCAGCATTAAATAATGCTGGATTACGATCCGTCATGCACGGTACCATCTGCGACGGCTAGAGCACCGATCGCCGCGGTGTAATTTTCTTGGAAGCCAGTATTTTCGTCGGCACATCCCGATCAGATTCAGGCGAGCGAAAGATTACGGGGCAGAAAGTTACGAGGGAGTCAGCCACCAAACCACTTCACGAGCGCGTGGAAGAGCGAGTTGTCGCGACCCTGAATGAACTGAACGCATTTCCGGGTGCGCCTCGAGTGAACTACGACAGGGCGTGACGAATCGCTGATGAGGACGAAAGACGCGACACATAGCCGCCACCTCGCGCCATCCGCCGAGCCGGGCCGGCCGAAAGCCTAAGAGCGGGATTTATGCCGCCTGTACCTCCCGCCAGATCAGCAGCAACAAGTTTCCAAGAATCTGCAATTTTGGAGGGCCTTCACCTAGATGTCTTCTGGATGCAACCGAGAGGAAATAATGTTAAAAGTAAGACGAACTGAGAGCGGATACGCGAAATAGCGTGTAATTTTGTAATAGTATGTCATTTCCCTTTCCTACTTTTGTTTTATTAATTTTGTCATAATTTTTGTAAATTATTTACAACAACAAAATATTCTTGGTTATGAAGATTTAATTATTTTTTTAATTAAACTCTCTCTTTAGAATTTAATGTAACCCCTAGGTTATCCTTCGTTATTATTGACGTTGAGTGGTAGATTTTTCCAAAGTTCGGTTCAAGTGGTAAATTTTGATATTCTAAATCAACAGGCATCAATCCGATGAAAACTAGCAAGGTATGCCAGAGCGCGCTGATGAATCGAGTCTTGCTACATCAATAAAGTTATTATTATTATTAATTTTATTATTCCTCTAATTCACTACTAGAGATGTTATAAGTCGATTGATTATCCCAGATATGCCTGACGTCCTAAATTTAGGTCACTTGTGTTATCGTTAGATTTTTAATTATTGAGTTGGATCCTTTTGTTCCCGAGAAATGGCAGTAGCTCAGATCGCGTCTGGAGGCCTCAAATGACCGATATATGTTTAAATCTTATCATTTCTGTAGTGGTGTTTTCAGTTACACACCCTTGAAATTCAGTATCCTCAAAAGTGGCTTCATCATCGCGTACTAGAGAAGATAAGTACACGTAGTTCGTGTATTGTTAATGAAATTAGTTTGCAATTGATTTTATTCGAAAGAAAACATTTCAGTTATCATATTAGTGTATAAGTATAAACAAATTTAGTATTTATTTGTTGGATATTATGTGTAGAAACTAGGTGTCCTATATGTAGGTCGCTAGGAAAATATACCACTTTTTCCGAAATATACCACACTAATGCGGATAATTGTCTGATTTCAATTTTGATTAATTTTTTAAACGTATTTTAACACATCTTTGCAAAATAATAGTAAATAATGTAAATTTTACATTTTTGCAGTACATTTACACTGTATGAAATTTTGACAATTTGGAAGAAAAGACATGGGGATGAGGGGTATTGTTATTGAGTGGGTATGTGCCTGTACACAGAAGAATTATAAATTGGGAAAATGCACTTGACACTCGAAATGAACTCGTGATATCGATTACTAGAGATCGTTTTGAGTTTATTATGACAAATTTTCATGTCTGCGACAATGACAGTCTCAATAAAAAGGACAAGTATCGTAAAAGTTCGTCCTCTGTATGATGCATTGAATAGTGAATTTTCAGAGCCAGAGAAAGAGACGAAGAAGACGAAAACGGAGGTGACGAAGAAAACGAAGACGAGGGTGACGAAGAAAACGAAGACGATGATGAAGACGACGAAGAATACTAAGACGAAGAAGACGAAGATGAAAATGATGACAAAGAAGACGAAAACGCAGAGGAAGACGAAGATGATAAAGATGACAAAGAAGATGAAGACAACGAAGAAGACGAATTTGCCTTCTATCGAAGTTTTCATTATTACAGTGCCCGTGAACATTTGTGTTGTATCGTCCGTGTACATTTGTGTTTACTTTTCAAAACAATTACTCTTATTACACTATAAACATTGCAAAAAATTAATTTATTCAATTTTACAAGTAATATTTTACAACTGAGAGATTATTAACCAACTTGTGTCAAATAAAATTTGTTAAACTAATAAAATTTACTTTGTTCAACAATATGCCTTCTTCTGTACCCCGTATTTGCCTGACGACCTATATGTAGGACGGTCGATTTTAGCAAAATGAACAATCTATTAAAGGTTTAATTATATTTTTTAATGTTTTAGTAACCTTATACATAGAAGAATGTAGACGGAATCCAAAATTTCCTCAAAAAAAATAATTCGGGGCATATCTGGGTTAAAAAGTCTACTTCGGGTTGCAACAAGCTACCTAAGGAAGTCAGTACATACTACCCACGACACATCCGTATTTTCAATCCTTAACTAATACAAAGATCTGAAAATGCGGAAGGATGGAAAGCGGAGGTGAGGAAAAAAACTGCAACAATTTTGTGAATATTTGAAATACTCGTATGTTTCATATCTTCAAATACTAAGATCTCTTCCCTTCCCCGAGCGCGCGTTTGCTGTTGGAGGGCTGTGTGACCTTATGTGACGGACTGTTACATTCAAAATATTCGTTAAACACTAGTCGCAATAAAATCAAGATTACTTACTAAAATGCTTATCTAAGATATGACAATCATTGGATTAGTCTTTTTAACACTCGTCATGGTAGGCTGAAAATATGTATAATTTCATTTGTGAAAACAAATTAACCTCAAATATCTCGTAAAATACCAGTAATAAAATAGAAATGATTACACGTATCAATTAGCCCCTTCCCTCATGCACTTCTGTGAAAACTGCATTGCAATAACTTCAAACGTTCAAAAGTTACAGAAGGTCCTAAAGTTACGTGACCTCCTTCACGGACAGCAAGTTAGTGGTCGTAGAGATTCTTGAACCTAAGAAAACCGCAGGTTATATGATCCCCTGATTTTTTCTGAAAAATCAAATCTACAAATACAATCTTTATGAATGTGTCCGCCACTGTTGAAATGAAAATATTCCTCTTACTCAAAAATACAGTTTTATTAATTTTACAATTGCATGTCTGGTGGCATATATTTCAGTTTAACTTTATTAATACTGGATATTAAAGAAAAAAAATGTTAAGTAAATTACAGAAATCTTGCGCTTTAGAACACTGCAGTAACATTACAATCCAATCGTTACAGGTTACATAAAAAATTATTACACTGCAGTTGGGAAATTACTCAAATTCTAATATTTCACTTAGCTATGTTTTAAGTGTCAGTCGTCACAGACTTTATAGCTACTAAACCACAGGTAGCAAGCAAAATTCGTTCTCGATGGATGTCCTTCATTTGCGGATTTTTGACCTCAAAAAACGCCGTTTCTCGCCCATTTGCCAGGGCAAACGCTTGATGGAAAGATACGATCAGAGCGGTTCCCATCGCCAGCGGCGCCTCCCGTAGTTTCAACGCGATTTTTATCTGCCGGTGGCCATCACGGCCTCGAGCAGGTGCGTGCCCTGGCATTTGTCCGCCTCTGGCTCGTCCCTCCTCCTGCCGCTAACAGCGATGTGTGTATCAGTGGCGTACAATACTAACATTGAAAATAAAATATTAATTGAAAATGAAATATTATTTTCGTGAAAAAAAAATCAATAAAAATACAAAAATTGCTCCAAAAATATACATCTATCCTTTTCTATTACTTTATTAATTTTCTTATTATTTTCAATTCCATCAATCGACGAATAACATTAGACCGTGGTTGATAGTCCGTCATAACATGGAAATGACAAAGTCGTAACCTAAGCAACCAGGAATCAGAAGCTTTCGCATTTGCGCAGTGTTGTCAGCTCAACATACCAGAACAAATGAATCACATGGATCGTTTGTCACAGTTAATCAACTGAGAGTTTTAGCAAATACCGGGAGTGCGGTCAATAGTGGGGAAATTGTAAGTTACATGTTCAGATATTGTGAGTAGCGAGTGACGGATTACTTTGTGTTGATGTGAATCGCACTTCGCGCCGTGGCAGCCAAGTCGAAACGTGATCAAGCGCGTAGAACGCGGCTACGCAGACCTCTTCCACACCAACTAACTGTCAGCCACAGCCACATTCCTATTTTATTACGTCCTTACTGTTACTAAAAGTATCTCTTTTCCTTCATCGAAACGAACGTGTAGGAATTTGCTCTCTTCCGCGAGAACATTGCAAATGACAACACGAGCCCGTGAGCGGAATAGCATCACGTCCAAAACTCCAAACTTCAAAGCGAATCGATTCTTCGCAACGTGTATCCTATTTCTTGGCCGCCTCAGCGATTGCTATAGGCCTGTGTTGTCAAGGTCGATGCCACGAGCGGAAGTCCGTGGCACGAGTACCACGACGAAATCGTCTCTACATGCAGTTCATAACTCCGCCGCAAGAGACAACGCCATCACTATTGTAAAACGGCGGGGTTACTAATAATTTCATCTCCCGACGCTAGTAGCGCAGAGAAGCTCGTGCATGGCACGGTGTCGCGAGGCGTGTCACTACCACCAGTAGGAGACGTCGACACCACTGCCATAGACCATCTTTAAGTGTATCCTAAGCAATACTTTTAATGTACTTTATGCCGTAATAATGCTTAACGAATTAAAAACAATCCATTCTCATTGAAACTATACAATGGAAAGCCCACGTTCCCGAAACTCGTTCTACTCGTTCACCGATCTAGAGTCCCGCCGCAATCGACTCGTTACGATACGAGATGGGGCCCCTAAAGGACAACAACGCCGAGGTCGGACGCTGTGTACGTAGCCCAGGTGGGACAGCAATTGTTCTGTCAGGGATGTGAAGGGGTGACCCCTGTGGACTCGGCCGTGTAGAGAGAGCAAAGCGAGGGCACTGGCCCAGTTGCACCTTCATACGCGCGTCACACGCCGCCCCGCCCGCTCCCAGAGCACAGGCGCCGGCGCGGCGGGACACACGGCAGGTCAATTGCTGCCGACGGTGCACCTCGGGCTCGCAATTACGCGTCACAATGTCGCTTTGTCTCTGAAGCGCGACGGCCACTGCAATCCCACGTGACGGCTCCCTCCCGCTTCTTCAATCCTCTGGTCATCCCCTCGGACCTGGTCTCTGATCACCTGCATTCTGCCTTCCTCGTGTAGTCACCTCGCAGGGGACGTAATCCCGAGTTACCACCCTGCCTTATCATTCAAAATTTCTCTGGTATATTCTACTCGTGAAATTAAAAACCAATAGTTTTTAACTATACATAAAAACTGCCCCAGTCACGGCAGTGTACCTCAAATGTTTATAGCTTTTTCTATCCGATTTTTCTGCTCGCTTCACTCTACTGGCCAATCATAAACTCTGATTCATCTATCTTAGGAGGCAGTACACATCGATCGCTACGTCAATGTCCAATAAACCGCATATGTACTAAAATATCACGTCTTTGATTTTAACATAGCAAACAGTTATGTTTAATATTTGGAGCACTTTGGAACTCTGTTGGACATAATTCATTCGTGGAATAGTTCTATTAAATAACACTCGTACTTTGGAAAATTATCAGAGAAATTCCTTCCTCACTTCGCGTGTTGAGTATTTCTCAACAATTTTCCAATGCCCTCTTGTATTACATAAAAAATAACTTCATAAATTTTAATTTCATTAATGATTTTTATAACATATCATTTAGAAATCTAGGTTCATAATTGTTTATACCACTTGGAAAATAAAGGGGATTTATAGATTGTTCATCCATTTAAGATGTACACCTCCATTTATAAGCACAATACCCATCATTTTACTAAGCAGTAGATATGTTCACTTGAAATTTCAAGAGTGAAAAGTGAATCCAAAAGAAATTACTATAGCAGTATTTATTCAAGACAGGGATATTCGTTTTAAACCTAATGCCGACAGTGAATACTGGTGGAGTGCATAACATTTCTGCAGTTAGTATCTTAAGATGGCAGTATATATAATACATCTCTGCTTCCTGGTTTCACCGCGTCTGAGTGATGTCATGCGAACTCTCGCATCACTGTTTCAATTTTCTTGAAAAATTTTCTCTAATGGTTAAATGCTAGTTATTCAGAAAATATGAAAATTTTAAATAATATGATGAGATGAGTTGTCATATCAGTGACATTTATTATAAATTAATTAATAGAATTGCGAAAGACGATGATACATTTATATAGCAGTGGGAGAAATTAAATAAATGTGACTTTACTAGGATATACGTCGCTCATTTAAAATAATATGAATTTCTTTTATGTGTTTATACTACATAGGTATTTAAATTAAATATACGAGTATTAATAATGTAATCATAAGACATTTTTGTGAAAATAACAAAGGAGCTGAATGTTGTGCAATGTGAGAAGAACATAATAGCATCGAATATGCCAGTGAAACAATAGAGACAGTACACGATCGGGAGAAGGAGGAGGATTATTGGCAACTGAAAATAATCAGACCTCGAGCGAGGGCAGATGGCCTAAAACCGCAAAACGGAGAAGATAGTGTAAACTTCGAGCGAGTACAGATGAGTGTTAGGCGTCATATGAATAGTTGTGATAAGTAATTATTTAATTAATGTCGTGCCAGAAAGAATCTATTAACAAGATAGTGATGAACCCATTCACAAACGTGCGAACTGTAAACAAACGCACTGACAAAATGAGAGCTTGGACATGACCTGCGGGTACCTTGCTAACAGAGGTCAAGCGGTCCCTTTTTGTAGTAATTTCTCTGTACATACCGCAAGTGAAGTTGCCAGCATTGTCTGGGGACCTAAACGATAGTGTGTGGTTCCCCCTTTGCCGTCCTCAAAGCCTCCACCCCTCGCCAGCTCACACTAAAATTCTCGCCAGCTACGACTCACAAGCGCAGATGGTGGTATTGTCGGAGTTGGGATCACACGATAAAGTTTTAGATTTCCGTTGTTTCTTGAAACTCTTAAAAGCAGATGACGTTCAGTTTCCGAATGCACAGTCCTTTAGTGATTTATTTTGCAGTTTGAACATGGTCTACTTATCTGTACTGATTAGTATTGAAAACAAATCTAGAGGTTTTATTTTTCATTCTACTGTGCGAATATAAAGATAAGTAAAGTATTTGTTAAGATGACGTCTCAATGGTAAGGCAGATTTCGATATTTCATACGACAAAAATTCGATGTGGCTACTCTTGGAATTAAGCCATCTTACTTGAAGAATATAATTTCATAATAAATAATTGGAGTTTTAGTGAATCATGTAAAATGTTTAGGAGAAAATCGTATCACCTTGAAATCAATCGTAATACCAAACTCACTTTTCAAGGCTTTACAAATCAATTTAATGTTTTGCCTCTTAAAAATTTGGTTTAGATGTTTCCTTCATTACATATAAAAATATAAGGTAACGCTCTGGCCTGTATATTATCAGCAAACAAGCTAATGAATCGTTCGCATTTCAACACAATAAATAGAATGAATGCGTTCCGCCAAGTAGGTCCCAAAAAGGTTTTCAGGTTGAAATTAAGGTATCGTTTTCCGTTCAGTTTTCATTCAACAGAGCAATTCACTAATTCATTGAAGCAAAGTTCTTTCGTTTGTTTAGAAGAATATGCACCAGCGCTCGATAAGTTTATATAGCGAATGCCCGGGCGACATGCCAAGGATTTACTATTCGAGAATTATACATGTATTAATAGTTAATTTGACGGAAGAAGTGGTATTGTGATATCTGCTCTTATAGTGCGCACTACTTGTAGAACAATTAGGTATCATTGGTGGGTTTTATTTTATTTGTAAATATTAGTGTTATTGTAATATTTTAAGCTTTACTACATAAGAGAATAAAAATCACGCCATCTGTAGTCTTGATTGCAATATCTATATATTTCTCGAACACTATCAATATATTTCTCTAATCATAATTCACAGATTTTGTTACGGTTTCCTGGCAAATATGTATAAACTGTTTGAACCAACTGTTGGTTGGGTGAATTTGCAGTGCAGGCCAGACCGACCAAATGCAGATTGTCAGGCGCGTAGTACCCTTTAACCTTTTCAATCCCTTGTAAATTGTTGTCGAAATTCGCTTTTCCCAGGCATCTGCGCGTTTGCTTTTCAAAGTAAATAACAGCTCTAATAATTCGTGAGTTCATGGGCGCTCTGTCTATCACGCGCACAGCGCCCGCAGTACCAAATTTTCCATTTAAATTCTGGAGAGATTTTTTATATTTTAGGAATATCGAGGCAGAAAACTCGCCCTGTAAATTGTTATCAAACAGCCGGGGGATGATGCAGAGCCGTGCAAATAAGAATCGCGTAGATGGAAACGCAGCGTATTGAATTCCCGATGTTGTTTGTGTGGATTTCGTGCGCGAGAAGCTTCAAGGTCGCTCTGGTCAATTGCTGATGAATTGCACTGACGGCCGTATTGTTCGAAACGAAATGCGCTATTCAGCAGCGAGGAATAGGGGGGGGGGAGCATTCCGTGGTGTATGAAAGTGGAATAGTTGTTGGTTATTTCAAATGCTTCGCTTGGAAATGAAGTAATTTCCATCTTTCTGATGACACACCTGTGAATATTATTTTGCTGAAGTATATTTTATTTTTTGGTAATGACTGAAGGTTTTAAAGCATTGTGGTTGCGAAAAGTACGTTTTATTGACTTGGTTGTGGCACTTCTGTGGTTTAAAAAGACTATCAGTAGACCAGTTTTAAACGTTTTTTGTCATAATATTATTAAGCTCTAACATATTACATGCTATACATTCGAAATTGATTTGTCGTCTAAATAATTTCATAGCAATCGATTTGCTTTAATTACCATTATATATGACTGAAGTGCACAATTTAAGATACAAAAATCTGTTTTGTATACACCCCAACAAATCTTTGTCTAAAAGGACATTATTGTGCCAGAAGGCAATTTTGAGTGGATAATGACAAAATTAGAATTTAATTGTGATATAAGGGAGGCTGAGAATATCTCATTCAACTGAATACGTCCGCGACTGTAACAGAATTCGAACTCAGAGAGGGTGAAACGTGTAATTCGACTTGTCCTAAAACTATGCTTCAGGTTGGCTAATAAGTGGTTCATTGTCAGCGTTCGAGCCAATATCACCAGCTTTGTTTCGCGCCAGCGGCAAATGGAATACGTGTACGCTCACTCGACCGTAAATACAGCGGCTGCCGTGTTTAGGTTGCGGCACAAACTGTTTGGATGAATCAATAGCTGCTGCATTCAATGACTTACAGGTTGAAACTCAACAACTAAGAATTGACTAATGAAACGTTCAGACCGCAGCACTCGTGTTATTGGTGCATATGGAATAAGAGAGTTTGAATGGGTCAACATAGAAAAATTGTGACAATCTAACTTGCGATCAGAACAGGAAGTGTAATTTTTCTGAACGTGCCTGAGAAGTTGTTTTAGCGATTACCAATCGCTACCCGGTCTGTTTCTCGTTTGCTCAGCATTCAATAAACACTGTGTTAATATGGCAGAATTTTATTTCATTCTTCTAAATATTTTATATTTAAAAAAGTTTTTGTATTTTTTGAAAGAGGAATGTAGCAAAATGGTGTATATATTATCTCATAGAGCACATTTAGGCACTATCTCTACCAAATTTTTAGTGAAAAAAAGAGCCGGTTTTGAGAAAATATTGTTTTTATATTTTTTAAAAAAAATGCACATAGTGCACGCAATATTGCGCGAAAACTACTACACTTTTCAAAAAAATGTACATCTCCTTAAAGAAAGTGCTAACTATGAAGAAAAAATTGTATTTAAACGAAAAATCTCTTTCTGCAATTTTGTAGTTGGAGGAAGACGCCTAATAAAATTCAAATTTTCGCAATTTCGAAAATTCAGAGTTAACCGGGAAAATTAAACATAGGCCACCTTAATAAGTGTATTTTACTGTATTCTTACAATAAATTTAAAGAAAATTTGGAGTCGTTGTTTGAGATAATTTTGAAAATGTCCGGGGGCTTCATTTGTAGTAACCCCAAAAATTAATGAATGTTTTTCAAAATCTCAGAGCTTTACTAGAGCCATATAGACAGGGGGTTCTTCAATTTGGAGAAAATACTACGAGTGGTTAGACGTTAGTAACGTTCACAGACGGACAGGCGGATAGACAGATGAACATTTTCTTTTAATTGACTTTTTGGTATCAAAGACCCACAAACAGGTATTCTCGGTACACCATGTGTTATGGGATTGGTTTTATTAATTTAGGAAATGGTTTTATCACTTTTCGTTATCACAGTCTGGCAATGACTTTTTTTCTGCCGAAAATTCGCAATTTTTACGCGCGGCATTATATAACTTTTCCTATACTACGTATATGCGTGTGCATACGGGAAAGTAAAAATGTAATCAGACGGCGATAGATGGCAGCTGGAAAAATAATATGGCGAGAGAAAAGTTAGGCCACACCAAAGAAATTAAGAAAACTAAACTAGTACGAGGAAGTGTGTGCCGTTCTGCAGCACCTCTAGTTTTGGACTGTAACCGCTTTCCAGGCCCGAATGCGGATATCGTATGTACTGCCTATTGAATGATCTTTTGGTGATTATTTTGTCGTCGAAGGACAGAACCGCTTACTTACAATGAAGGAGGAAATGTGATACTGTACGCAATTGAACATGCATACGGCACACGAAAAGTAGCGTTGCACCAATCGTTTCTATCGATTTCTGTCCTCTTGTCATTTCTGTTCCTCTGTCATTTCATCCGCTAATATGTATCTCGTAATGCAATATTTACCTCCTTAATTACTGTTAATTATGGTTCTTAATTTTAAGAAAATTTGTCAAGTCAGTTACATTTAATGCTAGTTCATTTATTGGTATACTCCGTGATTTTAACGTGGCCAACTTTAATCCCGCGTAATGCTAATGAAGCTTTTCATTCAAGAAACGATGAAAGTTTCCTTTTGTTTCCCTCTCAACTCGGGTTTTCTTTATTTTCAGACCCGTTTCCTTTTTTTCAGTGAATGTGAAATGTGTTGTCTCAATTGGAGATCGAAAATCGTATTCCGGACGAGAGCTGCAATTATAATAACGTTTGAACAAAGAAGTCTGGACAAGAAACTATCGCAACGGCAACAGATCTAAACGCTGCCTTCCTTGATTTAAATATTTCGCTCTTCCTCACTTCCGTGTGCTTCTGTACTCGAATTTGCTTTTTTCACTACATTCTTTGCTGCTCTGCCCGGGGCCTGCATGCATTTGCATTCATCTTAGCGCTACGGATTACGACTTATTTCTGATGCCGTCTTTTCTTGTGCAGTCCGAAGATGTTTCTCGTTTTTTATTTCGTAAACTTTGAGTTCTTTTATTTAATTTTCTCATTAAAATTCTGAAACCACCCGTTCTCTCCGAGAGCTTGGAAGCTTGTCAAGAATATAGGTCACGACGCAGGAAGAGCTATAAAGTGACACTGCTGTTTGCGCAAACAATTCTCAATATTCATTGATTTTTTGTTGTTGTCATTTAAGGTCACATCAACTACTAGGTCATTAGTGATCACTATTAGATTTAACGTTATGATATGAGAATGAAACGATATGGTGATGGTAGGGGTGAAAGGACAAACACAACCATGGCCGAGGAAGGAGACTCGAACCCGCGACCCCTCGTCCGAGATCAGTACGGCACTACTATCATAGCAATCTCGGCCCCTGGGCCGACATTTATTGATTTGGTAATACATTTAAAAGGATTCCAGGAACACGGTATGTTTCGTGTCGGTTCTGACATCATGAAGATTACATAAAATTAATTAATTTGGAAGATAACAAATTAACTTACTGTTTCTGTTCTCGAATTTTCACTTTTCGAAAATGCTCACGCTTAATTTCTTGTGGATAAGAATGAGGAATGTAGATACAGCATTGTGCTAGTATTTGATATTAACTTTTCAAATAACTATTTTTTTGGTGGAATTGATGTATAATATACAAAATTTAATATCGAAGTCTTTCAGGAAGTAGTTACACACTAATGCTGTGCTGCACACTAATTTTGTGAATTGTATTTGATTTGGTCACAAACCGAAAGCCATATTGGACCTGAACAATCAAGAATCAACGTAAATTAACCCGAGCAAATTCAAGTTGTGATTTGACTCATTGTAGTCCAAGGATGACACGTGATGTAAGTTTAGTACTCATTCATTTTCAATATTTTACTCCTAGTATTCAGCAATCCAATATAAAATAAATTTTCTGTTTTCCATGTTATAAAAAAATATCATTTTGCTTTACAACAGAAGAAACTTTTTTAAATGTTCCCATTTTCATAGTAAATTTTTTTCGTTTTTCTAAACTACAGTTTTTCATATTTTTTGTAGAAAATGTTCCATCTGATTTTTTAACATTTTCAACACATTTACTTTCTGATTATTGCATTTCTACATTTTTGTGTTATTTTTTCTCCAATGTGTGTTATTTATCAATTTAATGGACACCTGTCCTTTCAACTAAAACTGTCACACGGGAGAAGTACAGAAATACGTAGATGTGTTACAGTTAACAAGATTCAGTTACAGAGAAAATATTTTAGCAGTGCAAAAATACATAATTGTTCACAACATTGATACTTACTATTTTTACAGTTTCTTTGTTATGCAAGCACAATGAAACGACGATTAAGGAAGGGAAGAAATCTTGGCCGGAGAATCAGGAAGACTTGAGAACAGGCGATTGTTAGGAAATAACAGAATAGGTAAATTTATCACAACTCTGACGTTATTAGTACTTTGTATAATGAAATAATGCACAAAATGAAATTACCAAAGATGCGCGAGTGAAGTGTTTTTTCACGAATGGTTCCACAGCGGACATTGAAACAAGCGCAGGTATTTCTAATGAGCAGTTTGGGCCTGAACTAGATGAACCTGAAACGTGGGAGGGAGTGAATTCTATTCTAGTTGCAAATAGAAGGGAATTTGTTGGCGTGGACAGCATTACTACAAAATGTATTATGGAATTATGAGAGATGGAACCAGAGTTTATTCTGAATTTTTTTAATGGCAGTGTAGATTCGGGAGCGTATCCAGGAACGTGCAATACAGCTCTCCTCAAACGGGTTTTTAAGAATAAAGGTGGTACGGCTGCGTATCCTGACATTAGTCTTTTACTGCACAGTAATTGTTTTGTAAAATTCTGAAAGGTCGTGATGGACGGGAAATAAAGTAAAATATCAAAATTTCAGGTAGGTTTTAGGAGAGGTTTCGTTACCCCTGACAACAATTTTGTATTATATACGCTAGTTAAAAAGGTTATTCACGTAAAGCCCCTTATGTACGACAATTTTATGGATTTAAAAAAACTTTAACTCAAGCTTTAACTCCAGGGAGGCTAAATTGATTCATATTAGGCGTCTCACGTAAAGTTTTAATTTATGTTGCAGAGCGGTACAGATAAGTAAATTTTTGCATCAAGGTCACATCAAGGTCACAAAATTATCGATATTTACTGTGTATTATCTCGCCACATTTTATTAGCGCATTTCTTTAGGTCAGGGAAAAGTCTGGGGAAATATTATTTTTTATTAATACCTTACATTGGAAGACAGGAATCCATGTTAAATGTTGTAAAATCTTCCTGAAATACAAGACTTAATGTCTGGATCAATAGACAAAAACACACTTAAAAACAAAATTACACGTTTATAACAATTTTTATTTTCCCTGCAGGAAGTTACATATAAAAGGATCCCCAATTTTGTGATGGATTCTGTTCTTAGTCTTTGGCGTAATAACTTAATAATATTACATATAATTGTGCCATGCATTTCCCAAGTACAGACTATAACACAGGCACAAAAGAAAACTTGTCAGACTCAAAGACTTCACACGTGTTTCTCTATGTATTTCGACACCATGAATCCGAATCTGAAGCCAGAATTCCGCTCGTCACCCCCTCCATTTTTTTAAATCGAGAAACACCACCGTGAAATTGTATTTTTTGTTTTTGGAGTTCGTCAGCCCCAAAGGCTTGACACATGTTTATCTACGTATGGTCAAAGAATACAAAAAAAATTTAACAATTTCACAAAACTCTTGTGTTGCTATGAAAACACAAAATGAAAGGTACACACTGACTAAGCGATGCTACCTGACTAATACAGTAAGAAAAATTAAATAAATGTAAACATTGCAGAATGTATTGAAGGTTACGAGGCACACATGCCTAGATTTTTTAAACCAGACTACTCTCATAGTACCACAGCTCTTCCTATTTACACAGCTGTCTAGTAGAGGGTCTAAATGCAGATAGGAAAAAATGCCTTTCGCCGACGGGAATGCTTCACGCCCAAGTCCAGCGCACTCCCCGTTCCGCCGTGGTCCAACTCCTCCAGCATTCACTCCCGCCACCACCCAGCTCTGACACACCGCCCCGAGTTTTACCCTGGGCGGATCGCAGAGGGCGGTTAGCCGGCCAGCCGAAGGAGGGGCGGACGGAGGCGGGGGGAGATACGGGCGGCGACGGCGGTGGTGGTCGTAGCGGGACGGTGGTGATGTCGACGTGACGTCATCGGTGTCGGCGGCGGAAGAAAGCGCCCCATGCTTAGGGGCGCGGGGAACAATAATTAATTAATGTCTTAAATTAATTAATTTAATTTTTTTAAGTGGGACGCGCGAACTTTGGAGTTGGCGCCCCCATAACACACTGGTGTAGCATGGAACTCCCATAATTTGGCGGGGTACCACAAAGAGTGCCCAGGTGGGCGGAAGTCGCAGGAACTGTCCCCGCCGACCAAAATGTGCTAACAGTATGTCAACGCGTTAAATCCGAATCTGAGGCCAGAATTGCGCCACAACCTTTCAGTTGTTGTTTTTTTAAATTGCGCAAAACCCGTGAAATTGTAGATTGTAAATTTCAGTGTATTTTTTTTTGATTAAAAAAACTGGTGGGTGTTGGCGAATTTCTGGATTCAGTTCGGATTAAAAGTGTCACCATACGTAGAGAAACATGAGCGTCACCATGTGTCAAGACTTTGGGTCTGACGACAACTCTCGAAAAGAAAAAATACAATTTCAGGTTGTTGTTTGCGATAAAAAATGGAAGGTGATGGCGCAATTCTGATTAAGATTCAGTGCGTTCAATTACATAGAGAAATACGTGTCTCCACAATGCACCTCCATTCTTCCTTCTCCGTCTCTGTTCTTTCATCACAATGCATATCCGTTCCCAACTGCCTCTTTCCAGGCACTGCCCAGGAGCAGACTATCCATTTCGTCCCACGAAATTAAAAATCAAATCCGGTTTTTACCAGAGGCAAAAGCCGTGATTATGCGATATCATTCCAGACCGTCGTAGCGTGGGTTAATTGGGTGTAATTATGATGTAAAAAAGGCTTTTGCGACATTTGAAGATCCCCCAAGACGGTTGTTAGGTCCCTGTCACTATTTTTTTCTCTTTTCATCTAGACCTCTCTCGCGCCCTCATTCCCTTCCATTTCTCTCAATCACCTTCCGCCATCTTCGGTTCGGAGCCGCCCCATTCCGTCTTTCCGCTGTCTCTCAACTGCGCCACGCGAAAGCTTTGCCGCCTCGGCTTCCATCCTCACTAAGCCTTATCTTTTGTTTTCCCATTACTCTTTCTTCCCCGTTCGTCTCACTCCACTCACTTTCCTCAAAGCCCATTCTCCGACTCCCCACCATTCCTCCGCTCCTCCTTCCCTGCCTACCTTTTTGCTTTGCCACATCCACTTCCTCGAAGCACCGCCTAGGTGCCTCACGGCATCAAATGCTGTCACTGCAGTGGCGCCGACTGAGATGTAACAGAGTTCCAGCAGTGGAAGGATTTTTGTCATTAGATTGTCGAATTCAGCAGTCTGGAGGAAACTTTTAGCAGCCGGCTGCTCTAACTGGTAGTTTTTAGTAGCATCCTCAATCAATACAACAATGTGAACAAAACACACAAATGAGAAAACAATTACTTGCGGAGATAACGTACTTAAGTTTCAATTTCAAACTGGGAAGAATTGAAGAGCTTTGCCTTTTCAGTTGTCTCTTTTTCTAGAAAAAGGGGCTACCCACATTTTGTGTGAAATTCATTATCATTAAATAAAACTTTAAATATTATTCTTTTATTGCGATAAGTTATTTAAATCCATGTTGATTTCCATGCAAGTGTTCTGTATTTAAAAGTTTAAAATTGTACTGAGTATGTTATGAAGTTTCCAGTAAAACTCTCATATCTCAGAACTAGGTTAATGTCTAAGAGCCCTTTGTTCTACTGAGATTTCAAGTTTTGCGAATTGCAATTAGTTTTGCGGTTTAAACTAGTTTATCAATTTTTCATAGCTTTTACAAACATTACGAGTAAGAACATGCTGTCGTAACACCACTATTATTTGTGCAAAGAGCCGTAGGTGGAATGAATTACTGATGAACTGATAGGATTTATAACGGTCACCTGTTGGCCTAAAGGGAAAGTTGTGAAGCAAAAGTAAGTCTGAAGTTATCTGTACCTTCTCAGGCAATACGAACACAATATTGCCTCAGCGAACTCCAACTAAGTAAGTGCATGAGAGAAACCTGCGACAATAAGCAACCCATGCTGCAAACGTGGCACCCCGTTTACATTGTGTTAGTTGTGTACACAGCTTTACTTTATCGCACTCTACATGTGTAGTAAATAATCGGCAAAACATTCTTATTGTGAGACCCTGATATCGCAAAGGGGATAATAACTTTCCTACGAGTAATGAGTAATTTACTTTCTCTAACATTTGTGGATATTAAAGATCCACAAAATATATTCTGTCTATACAGTGTGTTAGAGGAAGGAATTTACATATTGTATAGCCCGACCAACCGAAGAATGAAGGATGTGATTGCGGCGCGTCGTGGAACTATCACTATAACACGGGTCTGTACAGTCAGTTTCGCTAACAAAAGTCGCCAGGTGCGTGAAGCGTATTCAGAGACTGCT
>JAHLJT010008756.1:15622107-15682048 GCA_031308135.1 Acheta domesticus | reverse complement strand
GCGCTCCACGTGGGACTCAGCGGAATCACAGTAGCTTTACCTACGAAACGACGTTTCGTACGCAACCAATCCAGTCGATTTACATAGGGGAGGGCTACCATGAGAAGCACAAAATGAATCCCAGTAAGTAGACGGCTGCTTGGTCAACGGAACTCATTAAGCTTGTTTTTGAACACCGAAGATAAAACATGACACATGTCTGTCGCTCGGATGACTCTGGCAGTATTGGATGCAAGAAGGAATTAGAATCACCGTCAGTCACTCCATTTTGCGTGGTCAACTCTGAATTGGCAACTGAGGTAAGTATTTGAGGGTGGTGGACGGTTAGTATGCTTCGCAAACCATGCCTTCTACTTGTTTTATAACAGTGGAAGCACCTAATTGGAACTGTGAGAATATGTGAAAAAAACCTAGCTCTAATTGTGTTATTTGGATAAAGTTGGAGTTTTTAAACTATATTTTCATGTTATGCGTTTTTATTTTTACTCAATAAGTACAAAATACCAAACGTTTTCTTACACGTTCGCACTTGAACAACTCGAGCACGCTATTCTTAGTTTTGGTACTCCTTTGTTTTTCACGTGAGTGTTTGTTCCTAAGTGTTTGTACTTAACTATAAGACTTAATTATAATCTAAACTCAAAATTTAATTCACACTCAAGCATGAAATTGATCTTGAGTTATCTGAAACAGAATATACGTCTCGAGTTAGCGACAAAATATATCTGATGCTTATGTACTCTTCCAGTGCATCCCGTCAGGATATTGAATCAACAGTATTTACATTGCTATTCCGCTTCTAACAGTGTTATGGCTAAAAGTCGCAAAATTGTTGTAACGTTGTGACCGTTTAACACAAGTTAATGTAAAAAATACCCCCCCCGCAGGATTGGGCGACCACTTAAAAGAGAATATTTATACCTCACTTAAGAAAAATGTCAATCGGTTTCTCGAAAACTTGACCACCAAATGAAGTAGCTTGTTTGCCAATTTGAACTGTGTTTTTGATCTTGTTCTGTGTTATCAAAAATATTTAACTTTAAACTGAATTAAGTCATGTCTCAAATTTACAAATGCTATTCTTTAAAATATCGTACATTTTTCTCGGCAATTATCTAAAAAGTTTGCAATAAATAAGCACGTTAGCTTCTTTCTATTTTTCTCATTGATTCATTATTAAATCACGTGAAACCAGCTTGTAATGGTTGAATATGTACGTTTATTCAAATCTAAATGTGGAAAACATATTAATTTTTTTAGAGTAAATGCTAAATCTTGAAATAGCATGTTTTTATTCTCCCATTTACTTCCAATGTTTATATTTGGGTAAATTGTTCGTACAATCACTTACCGTTTTGTGACAGTTTTTTTCATTGTCTCTTGTGCGAAGGGGGATATTTTTTTTATTATAGTTGCATTTCAAGTCTGATTTATGTGACTGTGTAAAATATTGTTCATTAAAAGTGATTAAATTGATTCAATATTGATTAAAATTTAATATTTGAATGTATAGGGAAAACAAAGTTAATTTGTCGCTGTTAAAATAGTATCCGAGCGAATATTGTAATCGTTATATAAATAAATGAATTTGAGTTCAATTCATCAATCATATTGAGGCTGTAATGCTAATTGCAAAAATGAATTCTATGAAAATAAAAATGACAATAACAAAATTGAATGAATATATTACTAATCAACTTTTTAATGAAATGTAATGATGGTGGTTGCCTTTTTACTTAAAAACAAAATCTCTCAAAACGTGCATTGTTCTTTGCTGAACACTTCATCATCACCCACCGCAGCACCCAACGCGAGTTATCACTTCATCTGGGTTGCACTCCTCGAAAAAATTGTTATCTGTCGATGGGTAACAAGCATTGTCACATTGTATTAGATCAATATGCCTCTAATTACTAGCATCTAACGCAAGTACATCTATTGTAAGGGAGAAATTTAAAATCGGTGTACTCGTGTAATTTTTCTACAAGAATATACAAAGCAGGAAACACGAAATGTTCCTGCAGTGCATCAGGAGAAATTAATCTAGCAGTCATCAAATTGAATCGCCAATTAATTAAGATCAACTGGCGCGACCGCCCTCCATTTCACGGATAACGAAGCAGCATTTGCACTCGTTACGATGGGCACTCAAATGGATGCTGGACCGGGATTACTGTGACGCAAATCTAGTTATCCATTCACATTTCATGCAGACATGAAGATAAGCTTTGCAATATTTGCCCAGTGGTTTGCATAAATCTTGATTTTCAGAATTTGCTGCAAAGGGATGAACATCGACAATGATACGCGCAGTCAATAAAATATTATGTCCACACGCTCGTGAGAACGGAATGAAAGGATATGGTCTGTCAAAGCAAAGTGGTAAACATGAAATCAAACAAGTACTTCTTGTTGCTAAACAATCTTTAATTTTGGAATCACTTTAATATTATCAAATCAATAAATTATTCATCTTCACGGGTAAGTAGAAAATTGTGGTAATTACCAAAGTACTCATCAAGAAGCAATAAAAAAGCATCTGCATATTGTAAAATGGAAGAATTGCATCTGATCGACACCAGTAAAGTACCAGTGCAATAGACTCCAAAGTAGTATTTCTTTGAATTTACCTATGACAAGTACCTCTGTAAAATCAAACAATATTAAAAGCCGTTAATTTAATTTATCATAAAAATGAGTATACCTGAAACACGTTTTTTGCTAATCTAACTTCATTTATCGTACCACCTGAGATGGCTTAGAAACAACAACTGTTACTCCTGCAGTATCTGTTATGGGCATGTCCTAGGATTTTACTTCCAGCATTGGTGAATTTCGACCATTTACAGTAAGTAGTGGAATTCAGCGACTGTCTGGAGAAGAAATGTATCGACCGGCTGCTCTGATTACGTTTCACTTTTCTTTGGCTTATGACGCTACAAACTCATTCTCACACTTACAGAACCACACTCATTAGGGCAGGGGGCGTTACAGCTTATCTCGCGTGGGCGATGCCCCTCTGGAGAAAATACCTGGAGGGGCAAACCCCACAAACAGACTGCAACCGGCCGAGATGCCTCAGTGAATCAACTGCTGTCACTGCAGTCCCTCTGACCGGGAGATCCTAGGTTCGAGTCCCGACAGCGGCAGGATTTTCGACACTAGCTTGTCAGCTAGGTCGAATTCACTCGCTGCCTGGAAAAGCATTCTAGCAGCCAGCTGCTCTCATCGTTAGTTTTTGTGATTTCTCCGATCAACACCAGGCGAATGTCAGAGCAGTCCCCCAAACAAAACGGGCCACGGGACCCGCGCGCATACTTCCTTCCTCTTCCTGTCCTATCCTCACCCCTTACACATACACTCACACTAATATCCACTACGCTACCACACATGCCGGGAAACTAGTCGAGAGCTTAGAGCTTGTACTGACTGGGGCGGTGCCCCGCTGGTGGAAGATGCCTGGTTGAGGGGAAAATCCCGCTAGTCGACGGTAAGTTGGCACCGGATCCCGCCATCCAGCTGAGAAAAGATCACCGCCACCTCCCAAAAAAAAATCACGCCATACACTTACGGAACTAATGACCTCGTAGTTGACGCGCCCGGCGACTATACCTACGGGCCTACCGACCAAAGCAGTTGACGTGCATGAAAAACATGAAAAATAGCGGCCAACTCTGGAAATAATTTTCTATTCTTTCATTTCCGTATTACAGAATGCGTCATGTATTACCCCTCCCGATATTAATAGAAAGTTTAGTGAAAGTTATTTTCGGTTAGGGGGTGCAGGAGACATGTGTCTTTTGTCCAAATCTTCATTTGTGGTTTCTTTAATTTGGTGCATTTTTTTCACCATCCTTGAACGAATTTCCCAAACCCAGGTCTTGCCTGTTTTGAGGAACTCTTATACGAACGCATTATTACTTTCTTGAATGTAATACATTCTATGAATGCATTATTGCATTATTCTGCACGAAACTCTTCCAGATACGTTGCCACGACCACTTTTGCCAACAGATTTCTTCGTGATACCTTTGCCAAGCTTTACAAAATGTGCACACCAAGCTTCTCAAAACGATGTTTACGTTTATCTAAATTTTTCTGGCGCCCTCGCACAGTTAAACGCCTCCGTACAAATCAGCTACAAATCACTATACTTCGTTGAATCTGCATGTACTCCAAGCCCTAAATAAATCAGTTAAGATGAATAGTGTTGCGGCGTCCGGATGTTAATCATTTATATCACGTTCCAGAAAGCCACCCTTTTTCTACCACCGCCCACCGTGTTATCTTTCTGCGTCAGGGCTTCTCGTCATAACAACTTCTCCAGCTTGTCCTGATGCACCTTACAATTAGGTCAATGCAGGCAACCCGCAGAGCACATCAGTGTTGCAGTTATTGATGTCCAGATCACGGGACGGAGCGAAGAGCTAGCACAACACACAACACGTTAGTAATTGATAGCCATTGGAGATGCTTACGCTACAACCCAGTTCGTTTATTTATGAGTTTTGGAAGCATGGTAAAGATTTCTTGATTTATATTTATAAAATGTGTCTCAGCACGTGATCAAGGTTTTAATCAGACTCATACACAACTCGAGAAATGGCACTTGAACACAATAAGCACTACTTCCTGAGATCGAATTAATGACTGTTACGAGATACAAGGGACCAAAGTCCATTGGAGCAGAGAAAATAATTATTGTCGAACGAGGAGTTGTAACGATGTCGAAGGTATGCGGGCAACCAAACGAGGCCAATGTTACCCGGAAACGTAGCGAACAAAAATATTGGGAAATATGCACTAGAGCATATTCTTAGGAAACGCCTCCTTGACACGCGTCTCTCACTCTTCCCTTCCCCATGTGTTCTTCCTGAGGGATAAATAAAAACATTTAAAATCTGGATTCAGAAGAGATAAAGTGAGAGATTAGGACTACGATTCGACTCGTCAATACATCAACTAGCCGTACAGATTCGCACGCGCTGAAATGAGGCGGTACTATTTTCGGCGACTGATTTGCTTTGAGTGATGGCGCAATCCGGAGCTCGCCTTGAGGAACGTTATTCGGGTGCGACCAAGGAGAAGAGTGCAAGGTAAGGGTTAGGAAAAGAATAGTAGTTGACGTGCCCAGAATCACTAATTAAAGTCCCGTAAGGGTAATGAATTTTTTAACGAGGGATGGTATCGGTGATCTCCCCCTGCTGAATGGCGAGATCCGGTGGCGACCTGCCCGTCTGGATAGTGGGAATTTTCCTCAACCAGGTCTCTTCCACCAGCGGACATTGCCCCACGCAGGACAAACTCTGAGCTCCCGACTCTTGTGATGTTGTGCGGTAATATAGTGCATGAGAGTGTGTGTATTTGTGTAAGTAATGGGTGGTGAAATGACAACGAAGAGGAAGGAAATATCTGGCGCGGTCCGTGTCCCGTTTGTTAGGGTACTGCTCCGGCATTCGCGTGTTTGATAGGTGCAACTACGGAAATCTACGATCAGAGCAGGCGGCCGATAGTATTCTGCTTCAGACCAGCGGGTGAATTGGACCAGCGTCGGACAAGCCAGCGTCGGAAATCCTGCCACCATCGTGACTCCTACCCTAGGACCTCCCGGTCAGAGGCACTGCGGTCACACTAGTTGACGCCCTGAGTCACTTTTTCGGTGTTAGAAGGACTATATGGAAGTGCTCAGAGATCGAGGTGCGGCGGTTCGGGTGGAGCTATCTCACGAGGTACAGTGTGCGAGGGGCTGAACTGGGCGGGGCACTGGGCGGGACACTGGGCGGGGCGCTGGCGCTGGCGGGTTGCTGGGCGGGGGTTACTGGGCGGGGTTGCTGGGCGGGGTTGCTGGGCGGGGTTGCTGGGCGGGGTTTGCTGGGCGGGGCGCTGAGCGGGGGTGGCTGAGTGGGGTTGCTGGGCGGCGTGTCTGGGCGGGGTTGCTGGGCGGGGATTGCTGGGCGGGGCGCTGAGCGGGGTTGCTGGGCGGGGTTGCTGGGCGGGGTTGCTGGGCGGTGGCGCTGAAGCGGGGTGACTGAGTGGGGTTGCTGGGCGGGGTTGCTGGGCGGGGCGCTGAGCGGGTGGCTGAGCTGGGGTTGCTGGGCGGGGTTGCTGGGCGGGGTGCTGAGCGGGGTTGCTGGGGCGGGGTTACTGGGTGGGGTTGCTTGGGCGGGTGGTTGCTGGGCGGGGTTGCTGGGCGGGGTTGCTGGGCGGGTTGCTGGGCGGGGTTGCTGGGGCGGGGCGCTGAGCGGGGTGGCTGAGTGGGGTTGCTGGGCGGGGCGCTGAGTGGGGTTGCTGAGCGGGGTTGCTGGGCGGGGTTGCTGGGCGGGGTTGTTGGGCGGGGCACTGGGCGGGTTGCGGCGTGTTTGGCTGGAATTGCAACTGAAAGAGGTGTAGTGCTCGTTGGTGAGGGCGGCAAGCGGAGGGGGGCGATATGGGGAAGCCGGTGGCGGAGCGGGGCTGTTCCACACATTAATCACGCGGCCAGTGCGCGGCGCGATGCTGTTTGTCACAGGGCCCGCGGGGTTCCCCCCTTTGCCACCGCCGTCGTCATTGGCGTCCGCCCGCCGTTGCGATGCACCCGCTTTGCAATTTACTGCATAACCCGAGTATTGCACACATATCGTCTTTGATGCTGCAATATTCACGATACCTACGTGGTCTTCGAGCTGACATTAATATCAGAAGTCGGACAGACGTTTTTAATCCAAGAGATATTATAATTAAAAAAAACCTAGAATATCACTCGGCACACGCTCAGCTGCCAAAAGGGTCGAAACGGAGTTCGTCTGTGGGACTGCACTGTTACGTGGTTACGTGATTTTAATGCTATGTGATTACGTAAAGCGATAAGAACCGAGACATTTGATAAAACGCCAAGGCATAAGTCAATGATTCTGATGAAAGTAAAAACATTGGTTCCTATTATATAAATTTTGTAATCTTGCTTGGAATTTTACCTTGTGCAATGAAGACTGCTATAAAAAACATGCCAAATATTTTACAAATATACGGAAACCAGGAGTTGCTTTTCGATCGAAGTGTTTAACGGAAAACTACCGATCAAAGCATCTAGCAGTTAGACTTTCTCCTTTTTAACAGTGTCTGAATTCGATCTAGCTGTAGCTAAGTTAATGCCTAAAGTCAGCTATCGTGGGCACCGAACCCTAGAAACCAGTGATGCTGCAAATAGCAACAGATGTTACAATGAGCTATCTCGGGTCAATAGATGAAGGGCCGAGGGTGGTAGAGCAGAGGGCGCTGATGTCCACAACCCTTCTGACGACGCCCTGCACTTCGGAGACGATGCCCTCTCCGGCTTTTACGTCCTTGCCCGATCCTCGTTCCACCTCTCGGTCCTCCCCAGCTTCAGCACTGCCTCTCCAAGTACTCGGCGGCTAAGGCGATTCCAGGTATTTCTCATATGCAAATGTTTTACAACCTCTGATTTATAACTTTCATTTCATATTGTAGAAAGCTGTGAAGTAAAAGAACTTAAGATGTTTTTGCCTTCAGTGAGTCAAGTGAAATACACAAAAATAAAAAAATGTGGTTGAATTAATTTTTATAGCAGTAACTACTATTCCTACATCCATTGCCCTGTATGGTTGATAGCTTGATCGCTTGATATAGACAGTGTCATGTTTGGATACGGTTTGACTTTCGGTCAGTTGTGTTCAAAACCGCTAGAGTGAGGTAGTGTTTACCCTTGTTTGTCGCGCATTCGTGAGTTTTGAACAACGCATTAACATTAAGTTTTGTTTCAAGTTGCAATAAAGTGCGCAAGAAGCTCATAAAATCTCATATCAGTGTAAAGCAATTATGTGGTAAACTCTGAAAACTGCTTAAAAGTGGATGAAGGATTTAAAAGCAACCGAAATGAGTCTGTTTGGAGACGAGCCACGGTCGGGACATCTTAGATCTGTTAAACCTGAAAACGTTGTAAAGAGTGTCAAAACGTATTGCTTCAAACAGACGAATAAACTTCTCGAGATTTTTCCGGCGAGCTCAACATCCCGTGCGGGTCCGTGCAAAGCATTTTAACCGATACTTTCTGGACTAATTGTCGTGCTGACGTGCATTCGTGCTGTCGTGCATTGCCATTTGTATTTGGTTTTCATTTCTTTTCGTTTTGTCATTTTTTTGATTGGAACAGGAAACATGTTATAAAACTAATGAAGACAGAATGAGCCTTACGTCAATGAATGTTGACTTAAAATACTTAGGAGGTATTGGCTCTAGGGTAAAACGGATTTAAATAGAATTGCGCTGACCAGCAAATTTGACCTTTTGCGGTATACCAGAAAATATCACCAAAATAAATGCAAGTATGTAATTTAAGCAGACGCGTTGGTGCCACTATCTCCGCGGACGCTTGCAATAGCGGCGTTGAAACAGAGCGAGATATTTTCACTGATCGGAGTGTGCCTAAATTATACGAACGTATAACGTCAAGTGAAGTGAATAGGGCTATTCTACCACAAATAGTTAAGAACGTAGGCCGCGTGGACGGCATTCCGACAAAGTTTATTTCGGAATTGTGGAACATAAATCCAGACTGTTTTTCTTAATTCGTTTAATAGCATTGTGAATTCCGGATCGTATCCAGAAACGTGGAGTTACAGTGTCTTCCAACCGGTTTTTAAGAGTGATATACGTGATGGTGATACGAATTGCCCAGAAAATTATCGTGGAATTAGTCTTTTACTAGCGCCTAAGCAAACGAGCGATTGAGTGAATGGTCGTAAAAAATACAGTAAAATTTCAAAAATTGTAGAATAGCTTTAGGAGAGGCTTCGCGACCACCGACAATATCTTTGTGTTAGATACACTAGTAAACAGGCGTTTTCACATTAACAGGGAGGTTTATACTGCAGTTTTGTGGATTTCGAAAAGGCTTTTGCCTCAATAGGAAGCTTTATGGCTGAAAACTAAATGAATTGGGCGTGTCATGTAATGTTTTAATGTGTTGCAGAGCATGTACAGAGAAGTAAATTTTTGCGTCAGGTGCGGCGGACGGAAGTACAACGCACAAAATAAAATTGATACTAGGAGCAAGGACATGGTTGTCGTTTGTCACCGCTATTTTTTATCTTCTTTATAAACAAGTTAATGACTTGGGTATTGAAGTCGATACATAGATTCGTAGGCTTCCGCGGCCGGAGTCATTATATTCTTGGCTGTCCGGGATGAGCCGCGTCTCAATCGGTTTTACTGACGTTTCGGCCATCTTGCTGTGGCCTTCTTCAGAGCTATACTGCTGCCGAGAGGCTAGCGTGTCGCATAGATATAGGACGGGGTGCAGGAGCTGATAGGTCGCAGCGGCGACCAATGGGAGGAGGGCAGGTGGCCCGCGATTGGCGGAGAGGGAAAGGAGCGATACTGGGAGGACCTGATAATGTGGGGGGAGGGAGGGTGGTTGGAAAGGGAAGAGGATAGAAAATGAACAGGATAGACATCTGGAAATTGCAACTGCGTGGTCGGAGACGGTGAGAAAAGGCCGAAAGAAACCGGGCGAATAAGCAGCCCCGTCATTGGCCGACCGCGGGGGGGTGTCTCCGTGGGGCGCGACCGTATTGGCGGGGAAGCGCCGACCCGCCTCCAGGTGTTGCTAAGGCGGAGCCCCAACATCTCTGTTGAGGTTTTCGGGCCTCCTGGAGATTTCCAAAGCCTCTTTGATCACACGAGGCACCACCGGTCTTCAATAGATAGAGTGCGAGTCTCGTGGTAATTGACGAGGTGACCGGTTTCGGCGGCATGTTGGGCTAAGGCCGATTTGTGGATGTTATGTAGCCGGTCATGTCGCATGTGTTTCCCGCATCCGCTCTTCTACCGTGCGCCCGGTTTGGCCTATGTAGACAAGCCCACAACTGCATGGGATTTCATATACGCCGGCGTCTTGAAGTGGGTCCGGGCGGTCCTTCACCTGGACCAGGCTCCCTCCGATTTTATTGCGCGCATGAAAAACGGGGCGGATATCAGCCCTTGCGCAGCAGTCTACCAATCTTGTCCGTGACCCCTTTGATATAGGGTAACCGGGCTGTCTTGCGGGGTGGACTGGAGGGCTCGTTCCGTTCACTCGATGTAGAAGAATCGAACCTCGATAGCGCACGATGCACGGCGGAACCGCTGTAACCATTGGCCAGGAAGGTCCTCTCTGAGTAATGCTTTTTTCCGACTCTAGGCTATTGTGGTCACATATCAGGGAGGCGCGGTGAGCAAGGGTGGAAAGGACACCCCGTTTCGTGGCAGGGTGGTGGTGTGAATCGGCATGTAGGTAACGATTGGTGTGGGTGGGTTTCCGGTAGACAGAATGGCCGAGAGTTCCATCAGGACGCCTGGTTACTAAGACATCCAGGAAAGGGAGTTGTCCGTTCTGTTCCGTTTCCATGGTGAACTTGATGCGCGGGTGGATGTTGTTGAGGTGCGCGAGGAAGGTTCCGAGGGAATCGGTGCCATGGGGCCAGATGACGAATGTGTCGTCGACGTAGCGCAGCCAGAGCGACGGTTACAGCCAGAGCGGCAGGTTTTTCCCTCTTCAGGGGTTTCTTCCTCAGCTGCCACCTTATGTGCCTTTTTGTTGCGACAGAGGTCATTTGAGGTGAATACCACAATTAGATTGATGATTGATTCATGTTTTCGGGCGCGTCAACTTAAGTAATTAGTCTCGTAAGTGTGGTGCATGTTTTTCTCGGGAGGTGGCAATGATCTTTTCCCCGCTGGATGGCGAGATCTGGCGCCGACCTACCGTCGACTAGCGGGGGTTTTCCCTCAACCAGGTATCTCCCACCAGCGGGGCACCGCCCCAGCCGGGACAAGCTGTAAGCTCCCGACTGGTCTCCCGGCATGTCTGGTAGTGTAGCGCATGTTAGTGTAAGTGCGTGTGTAAGAGGAGAGGATAGGACAAGGAAGAGGAAGGAAATACTGCGCGCGGTCGGTGGCCCGTTTCTTAGGGTACTGCTCCGGCATTTATTTATTTATTTATTTATTTGTCAAAAAACAGTAAAAACTGTATATGACGTGTGGGGAAAGAAATTATCTGCGCACATTTTCTTGAGGGCCAGAATTAAAAAAAAAATTCGCCTTGTGTTGATCGGAGAAACCACGGAAAACTACCGATCAAAGCAGCGAACAGCAAGAATTCTCCTCCAGACAGCGACTGAATTCGACCTAGCTGACAAGCTACTGTCGAAAATCCTGCCGCCGGGACTCGAACCTAGGACTTCCCCGTCAGAGGGACTGCAGAGAAAGGTTAGAACGTGGTAGGATGTATGTATTGTAATGGATTAAATGCCTTCGGCTTAGCCACATTGTATCAAGTTATTTAATTTATGGGTGTAAGAATTACCTATTAAATAAAAATAAGAAAATAAAAATAAGAAAGAGCCAAGAAACTTCCCCATGAAGAGTTAAGTGCATTATAGTCAATTCTTTGTTCATACGTAACTTAAATGTCATTATACATGGTTAGGCATCGTAGTAGAGGGATAAAATATGATTACTTTTTGCTGATAAAAGTGTAAGGGGAAGTTTAATTTAATAAAGTTTTAAGTGATTGCGTCCCTTATGGTTGATCACTCATTCTGCTCTCGTGACAAACGACCTGCTCACTGTTAACCATGACTTAAAATTTTATCTTTATTGTTCAGCCTTGTTTATAAAACTTTCTCAACGTAAAGGCCGTAACGTTAAATGCAATTTTGGTATTGATGACGCATGTTGTGTCACACCTTTCTATAAATAACTCGTATAACTTGGATGCAATGGTTAAAAATTCTGGCCATCAGATTTTTCCTGATAGTCACTGTCATTTCAAATTCCTGTCATGTGACTATACGAAAAAAGAGTGGACAATCTGACAAACTCGATGATAACTTGACCGCCCCTGCACATTACAGAATCACCTTGTCTCACACTGGCATATTTGATGGAGGCATAGCATTGTGTCGGCGCCATTCGTGTAGTAGCCATATAGTACTATCGGCGTACCGCAAAAGGCTACATCCTCCTGGTTAATAGGAAGCGACTCTTGTAGAATCGTAACGTACGTCGGGGGCAATGAGGAGTGGTGGCGAAAGGAACGGTTCAGTAAACAGGTCTCCGATGATTCTTTCCCAAACGTTCCCACTGAAATATATCTGATAGAAGGTAAAAGATTTGGGGATTTTGCGAAGGTGGACACATGACAGTTGGGCAGCCTTCGAGGCTCACGTGTTGTCCCAGATGAATTTCCTTCCAATCAATGACGCGGTGACAAAAATATCGCCTTTAGATCTTCGTTATATGAAATTTCTCATCACATAAAGAATAAACTCTTTAACAAAAGTTAATTACCTTTGCTCCCCTACATACCCTAAAAATTTGTTCAATTAATTGCAAACCGCAGATATTATTTAATTTGTGTAACATCTAGGAATGTAAAAATTCCAAGCACACAAAAACGACGTCAAATGGAAATTTGACACTTTCATTCCGAACCACCCTGTATTATTTGTTCTGAAATACCAAGTAGAAAAAATCAAAGCATACAAAAAGTAAAATCGAGAACAATACTTGTATAACAATGAATACTACGAGGTTCCTCCTCCGGCGATGTGCAGGAAACGTCGTTCTCCCTCTTTCCTTTCCTCCCGCACTTTCTGGGGACCAACAGAGACAAAGAACAGCTTCTGGCATCGCCCTCTCTCCGAGAGGGGCCTTTCGCCCAAGGACAAACGAAGAGAGGAAAAGAGAACGGCGAATTGCTTTCCCGCGGCGCGGAAAGAGGAACCTTGGAGCGGTGAAGCCCAGAGAGTTTCAGAATCACTTGCAGAAACGACCATATTCAGAGGGAGACTTTGGGACTGCCTGGCTGCTTGGGAACATGCCGAGTCGAAGCAAAGGTGGTAGTTCAGGGGTAGCTCTTCGTGGACATGAAAGAAGCATGTTGATTGGAACTCAGAAGCCAACAGTGTATTCTTGCATGTGATCCGTCAAATTCATATGATAACAAAAGTCACGTGATTGGAAATATTCCGTTTTCGTCAAAATGCATCAATATATTTGAGTTTATTTCCTGAAAAAAATCGCTGGAATGAAGATTCTGCTAATCGCCAAAGATTTTATGACATTATAATTTTTTTAATTTATAAAATGTTCGTCCAATATAATAAGATTCAAATGAAAACTCTCCATGAATGCAACATCTATCCTTCAGTTCTAAATTCAATTTCGACTTGAATAAAAAAAATTAAGGAGGGATGCCATTTCAAAGAAATATGACATGTACCATTGCTACTAGTGACATATATGCTGTCAACGATGGACTTTGGAACCTTCCTATTCTAGCAACAATCGCATCGCGCATTTTGCCTTGCGTAACGAACCATTGGCCTGTACACATCTGCAGATAATTGATCGAACATGACCGAATGCGATTTCATGATACAGGGTTTATCGTGCGAATGGATGTGGGAAATAGCGCTTGAACCTGATTTAATGAGGCGAGTTATTGTATTTTGGACGCCGCCTCTACCCCATCCATGAATCTCTCCGCATGTGGAGGAACGTTTGTGTTGTATGGAAAGCAACACTACCTGTAGTCGGCGTTAATAGGTCCTCCATTGGAAGTGAATTTCTTTTAGGAAGGAATGATTTTCTTTTTTATACTGCGATTTTTCCATTGCTGCCTCTCAAGGCCCGTCTTCACGATGGAATATATCACGGCATTACGCGTCTTTCTTGGTCGTGTCGCAAGATGTCGCATGATTGCGACCATATCGAGAACTGTTTGATTATGCGACATCTAGGGGAATGACCGAGGAAGACGCGAAATGCCGTGATATATTCCATCGTGAAGAGGGGCCTTGAGAGGCAGCTATGGAAACATTGAAATACACGTGGGGAAGGTTTGTGAGGGCCTGGTCCAGAGCTTGATGACCGGCGGACGAAGTTTGTACACACGCTGCTTATGCCATTTTTCAAGAATGAACTTAATCTTTGCAAGTGAATACTCCTTAACCCGGGAGTGGTACGCGGGGGTCTGTGGACCCCCACGATCCTTTCTTCCCGCTTATTGTATTTCTCAGGTTGGCTACTCTGACCATTGCTTTAGTACCTTTCTCTTTTTGTATCATGATATTTAATGTGCTCTCAGTTTGCCACTTGAATGAGTTTTATCCGTGTAGCAAGCTATTGTTTTGTTTGGGGTGCCCAGAGACCCCCGCGTTACCTTCTACGTTATCAATGGTGTCTTCAGTCTCGTACATTCTATTAGTTTGGGAACGTATTACATGCTGTATTTTTACGTTAGGATTCCCCTTCAAAATTAATACTGATGTACTACGAACATTTTACGTCACTTTATTAGTTAAGAAAGGAGTAGAAGAATACGCCAACTTTTGCTGAAAGCGGGAACAGAATATCGTTACTCACCGCCATGGAAAAGCAGTCTGCACGCAATTCCAAAATACCAGGATAATGTTTTCCTTGTTTATTGATTTGGATATGGTTAAAAGAATGACTGAATCCTCCAAAATCGAAAATGAAATGGATTTAGAGAGGAATAAAAATGATCGCAGCACGTATAAGACTGACAAAGAGGAAATGATGGCAGTTTTTGTGCTACGTATTTTGACTGAGTCTGTGAAATCAGGGCACCAAAATCTTGCTGAATTGTGGAATGTGGATAATACGAGTATTGAAATTTTCCACTGTACTTTGAATTGAAAAGATTTCAATTTCTGCTACGAAACATGGGCTTGGATGTGACAACACGCGCAGACCGGTAGAAAAATTAACTCTAAATATTAGATGCTTTCCTGATGAATTCTCAGAGTTGTTTAGCAACTAAATTCTTAGTAAATTGTTTAATTACACGCAAAATAATATAACAAGAATATTATATTAATTTATTTTTTAATAATTTAGCATATTTCATGAAAAGAGTGTGGGGGTCTGGAGACACACCACGTTACCACTTTTGTTTAAAAAATTCACGTTACCACAGCCGGGTTAATGTTCCGACACGTAATTTAAAACGTGAAAATTAATTTTAAACACGAAATGCTAGTCTTAACATCTTGAATTAATTTGTGTTGTTTTGTTTGTTTGCTACTAAAATCTTTGCATTTTGTAATGTAGTATTTTATGTTGTAGCCTATGCATTTCTTTGCCAGTATAATGTCACTTTAGTATATTGTGTATTCATTTGCGCCCAATTTGTCTTTCAGTAAGATACATCCTAATTGAAATTCACCCCCTCTGCACTCAAGGAATGGCCGTTAAAATTTATCTCGGTGCAATGTCTATCGACACTCAGGTACAGCGCCCAAATGTGCGCAGCGAACTTAGAACAGTACTAGGAAAACTCGGCAGACGTTTCAACCCTTCGATTCTGCCCTTCCGTTTTTTGCCCTCCCATCTCCCTTTCTCACTGTCTCTCCCTCCCTGACCCTGTCCCTGTCTGTCTGTCACAGTGTGTATCTGTCTCTGCCACTCTCTGTCCCTTTCATTCACATTTACTTGCAGATTCTGCACGTCTCTGAACAGGTGAGGTAATATCGGAAAGCGCCCGGACCAGCGAAAGTGCAATAGAATGTTCAAGAGGAGCTCAAAAAGTTTAGCTTTCAGCCTCAAAATTTTAGTTTTTAAGGCCCCAGAACGCTTAGTTTAGGAGTTAGGCAGTGTCCGTCCCACGTGTTAATCATCCACCACGTTTCCGTCTGTAACACTTTACTACTTTCTTGCACTCTCTTTGTCTCGCTTCACTTTTCCGCTAATGCGTTCACTTTGGTCCCACACTTTCTCCGTCACAACTCCACTCTGGTTCCACTCTGTCCGCCACTATTCGCTTTTCCTTCCACACGATACCTTACGTCCATTCTCTTTCTCCGCCATTGCTCTACTGGGCTCGTGCTCGATTCGTGGCTCCTGGTTCTTCACGTTGAACCGGCTCTGGCCCCCCCGACTCCGCCGGCGGGCTGGCCTCTGCCGCGCAGTTCAAACGTACAAAATTGGTTCGAAACGCATTGTTATCGTCTTAGTGACAACGATTTGTTTCTATATATATATATATATTGTAATCTACCCCCCTTTTTTAAACTGCTGCTTTTCGGTGGTAGGACTGGTGATGGGTTCTTAAAAACACACACAACACAACATTTAGATTCTAACAATAATCATTTAATCTAAAAATGTGAGACGAAGGATGCAATTTTTACAATGATTTTACATTATGTGATACTGGCGGCTTAATTTCTACTATCTGACAATTGTTGGTTGCCATACCCAAGCACAAATTAATTACAAAACATTTATGAGTTTATGCCGCTGGATTTTTCTTTCACACTTTTACGCTGAAGGCGTAATGAACCCCTTTTCTCCTGGAGTCTCAGTCCTTCCGCATTATTGCGGTCACAACAACATTACCATTCTTGGTGTTTGAAGGCGTCGGCTCCCAGGCAGGTAAAGTGGGGAGGGCGCTCCCTCGCCTTTGTCCTGAAGTCGGCCGTCCCCTCAGCTGCTCCGTGGCCACCGCCAGCAGGTCAAAGCACCCAGTAATGATCGCGTCCAGGCACCCGGGATACGGTCATTGACTGACAGCCGCGGCGCGTGCCCCTCTTCCTCGAAACTTTCGCCTCGCAATCAACTTAGGCGAATAATGCAGACGCGTAGGGCGTGCAACTCCGATTATTACCGGTCATTGCGTCGGTAACAATCGCGTTCGACAAGTCGCGGATAACTGCCCGCTAACTATGGCGAGTACAAGCCCTTTATGTGAACTGGTTAGCGAATACGTCTCGCGAAGCTCGACGAGCAGTGTCGGCTCGCAGAGTTCACGCAGAAACGAACTCTCGTGAATTTAGAACTGAGTGTTCTCTCGTGGCGTTACTTTCGAAGTCTCGCTCATCGAAGTGTTGCGTTCAGTGTCTACCTCAGAAGTTTTTTCGCCGTAGCTTTCCCGTCGGGACGAGAGCTCTCATGCCCCCCCATTTACATCTCCAAGTCGCCCCGATTGCCTGAAATTGAAATTTTGGCGGAGTGGCGGGGCGAACCTCCGACCAATGTCCGCACGCGTCGCGTACAAAAAATATCCGTTGGCTTTGGAAAAATTCGTTGGCCTACTTTCTCCGCGGCCCGTGTGAAAAAAAATACGTTTGGCCATAAACGTGGAGTGGGTGGTCATTCGCTTTGACGCTCGCGCCGCCAAATGGACAAAGCGACCCTTCTTACTTCCCCGCTGCCCCTCGTCGGCTCCGCGCCCCTCGCCGCCGCGACCGGATGAGCGTCGTAAAAAAAACAAAAAGAGACCCTAGCCCCTCTCTCTCGCCCGTGGCCCCGATGCAGGTATGCGCTCACATCCGTCGTCGATTCTGCCTTGACTGACAATAAATTAGTAAAATTAATATTAATTTCATTGTCTCCCGTTCGCGTCGGGTCGTACCGTTACAATATATATATATATATATATATATATATATATATATATATATATATATCTTGCGTCCCATCAGACACCTAGTGACTGCAGCAGGAAAATTTGGATGTAAATCCTCCGCCGACCGTTTCTCTCAGCTGTTTTAGGAAGAGCTACGCGGGAGTCATGTCAGGCACTCGTTCCTCCTCTCCTCCCCCTTCCACTCTCTTCCCCTCGCGAGGAGAACGCTTCATCCGCTGAGGGATGTGGCGATTAGCGATCTGATGGCTAGCGTTTAGCCGCCTCATTTCCGAAGCCGCTATTTTAAGCGAACGAGTGCGCGGGAAAGGCAGAGGCAGGATGGCTGTGACGGCTGGGAGGGGAGGGGGGGGGAAGCTCGCGAATTAGAATTGTAAATATGGCGGCTGGCGGTGGCGGGTGGGGGAGTGCGACGCCGTCTCCTTGGCCGTCCCTTCCACCGCCTCGTCCTCGCTCTCGGGAGAATTTCCGAGTGCGAGCGCGGAACCGGAGCAGATCATCTCTGAAATTTGCACGCTCCTCCTTCGCGCTCGCAAGCCCAGAAGGCGATGAGCGGGGAGAAAGACGTATGTCGGAAAGGCACGATGACTCTAGTGTTGTTTTGTGTTCACTTTTTATAATAGTAATATTAATTCTGCCACCGGGCAACATCTGCCCACTTGTGGAATAAAGCTTATATCTATTAACGAGAAATCAGGTATTGCTCTCAATATTTTGAGTTGATTATTTCCTATGGTGTTTTTATTTTTCCAAGTCAATATACATGGAAACGAATTATAGCTTTTGACTTTAATAGGGCCCTTTAATAATATAACAATAGTAATAATAATAATAATAATAATAATAATAATAATAATAATAATAATAATCACAATGTTGATATTGACTCAATTTCGCAAGACTCCGGTCTCATCACGAACTTGTACATGCGTAGCGAAACATCAATTGATTTATAAACGTTTCGCTGGTAATAAGACCCCATTTCTTCCGCAAGTTGGCTTGTCATACTGTGTGGCCTTGCGGTAGTGAATCAATACTTTCACAAGAGGCAAATTACGGGGTGTCATTTAACTTGGAGGGCTGAGTCATCGATCCAAAAACAAACAACTACTGTCAAACTGAAATGAAGCACATAAACGTATTAGTAGGCAGAATGAAAAAATACAATTATTATCTCCAAGAAAAATCATTTTCATCATTTAATCCACATATTTATGTACATCTAATAATTTCTTATCACATTCTAAAAGACCTTTAATCACCGAAACATATGATACAATCACATCGAAACAATAATGAAATTAGTCCTAACAATGGGGACATTTGACAATGCTATACTTGAAGTATCAACGGGGCGGATACATTGTATTCGGAATCCTAAACAAACAAGATTTTAATGGGTGCAAGAACGTACTTCATTCAGAAACACGAGAAAGCGATTTCCTTTTTAATTTGAGTAATTATCTGTAAGTGGTCAGTAATGTAGCCAACATGTTATGGTAATATTTGAGTTGTACAATATCTTTTAGTTTTTCTTTACATACAAATTGGAAGTTCATCGATTGATACAATTTTTTTTCTGAATTGTAATAATGTTTACCTTGTTTCAAAGTTGAAATGGGTAACGTTCAATGTTTAAACTGGGCACAGTGAAGTATTTTTTATGACAAAAAAATGTTGGTCGCTTATCATTTTAACAAAACGAAAGAAGAAAACATTTTGAAATGGCTAAAGCTCTTACTTCCAAGACATAATGTACGTAAACGCCCCCAAGATTCCGCGTATTGTTTAGGCAGCACAATACTCATTAGTCTTCGCTTTGCGTGAGGCGCAACTTTTGCCAACTTCCTAAAGAACTCGCCAAAAGGACGTGTCTAAAAACCTCGTGGGCGTATTTAGCCCGCCAAGGAACGCGTGCGGAGATGAAAGGAAGATAAGCTCACTCCGCTCGTTACGCGCAAACTTTCCTGGGGAGCCCTGGACTCTTCAACCTGACACCTTACGGCCTCTGACGGTGCATGCGCTGCAGGCGCGAGACCGGGAGCAGCTTCCTCCCTCCAGGCCGCGGGGCAGGAGTTCAGAATTCAAGTTTTAAGTCATATGATTCACATTTCTTATTCCAGTTTAATTGTTGTGGAAATGAATATTAATGCTATTTTCATTACAGAAAGCATTTTAACCCATAACATTTTACACTCTGTTAATCAACTAAAACCTAAATTTTATTCTTACGCTTTTTAAGCCATGTCAGGGTTTGTTCGTGATTTTATTTTTCTAAAAAGTTGAATGTGAATTTCGAATTATGGGGAACTACATTGTTCGTGCTTTGTAGACGTTTTTGAGTCTCTTCTCCAATTGTCTCGGCGCTAATTACACTCACAAGCCATCTTGTAATCTTACACGCTTTGAATACGAAACACTTATCAGAAATGAACGGATAAATTATCCGTCAAAGAATGTAACTCACTTCGACATTGCAGAAAAGAGTTTGTAAAGGCAATATCGGCTTGTTTTTTGTAAGTTTAAATTTTTGATCTGTATTTTAATCGTAAATGACTACCTTATGATAGACAAGGCGGATTCGTGGCATTTTTTTCTCTGCCTCCTGTTCTCCTATGATTATTGTATTTATGTTCCTGAACTTGCACTAACCATTTTCAGGTCAATAATAAATATATGCTCTGATAATAACGCCATTAATCACGTATTCTTGTCAACTCGTCATACAATAACACAATCTAATAGAAATCTGTTGTTCCCACTATCTACTGCCTCTTCGTCTATGATGCATTGCTTCGAAGGATTCATTTAGGGGATGAATACTCCTCTCAATACGATTTTTAAACCTGTGCACTAAGAATAAAATCTTTGTTATCTGTAGGAAATGACTGCCTGCTCACGCTTCAATTTCCCTGGCTGCGACACTATCTGAGTGTTATGAAATTGCCCCTTCGTGTCACGGACTCCATCCGTGCACGAGTCGGTTGGCTTGAAGGAGAGAGGGTGTCGAGGGCTGGGGGTGGGAACGAGGCGGGTGCGATGGGTGAGGTTCAAGAGCGGGCAGTGGGGAGAGGGTGGGAGCCGTGATGGGGTCGGGGGCGGAGCCTGGGCGGGATGGGGCATGACAGAGACAGGGATAGCGGGGTCAGGGTGGAGCTAGAGCGGGGGAAAGAGGGGTTGCCGGGACAGGGATGAGGCGCGTCGGGGCGTCGTGGGGTCGGGGCTGGGACGGGGTAGGGGCGGAGACGGGCATGGTCGTGGGCGGGTCGTGGGGGGTCGTGGGCGGGTCGTGGGCGGGTCGTGGGCGGGTCGTGGGCGGGTCGTGGGCGGGTCGTGGGCGGGTCGTGGGCGGGTCGTGGGCGGGTCGTGGGCGGGTCGTGGGCGGGTCGTGGGGGGGTCGTGGGCGGGCCGTGGGCGGGTCGTGGACGGGGCGTGGGTGGGGCGGAGCGGTGGCCGGTGGCGGGGCGGGTTCGGAGCCGGCGTGGGGCGGGGCGGGCGTCACGGCACCAGGCGCGGGGCGGGCGGGGCCGGGGCTGGGGATGGGGAGCGGGCGTGGTTTGGGCGACTGTGGAGGCGGGTTGCCGGTCGCGAGCGTGCGCTTGGCCCCTTTAGCTGGTCTTCCGCCTCGGCATTAGCAGCAAACAGCCTCAACATCCAGAAGCTAAAAGCCAGGAGCTGCTGATCCAATTTCTGTAAGCGAGAAATAAAGCTTAGGCGGCAGCCGCGATGCGGAGCAGAGGCCGGAGCCGGGGGCGGATGGGGGAGGGCGGGTGGAGCGCAGGTGACGGCGGGGGCGGCGCGGGGCTGTTGTTTGGCGATAGAGTAGTCAGAGAAGGGAGGGTGTAAGGGTGGAGGGAAAAAGATCGCAACACATGAAGTTCGTGCCTTGCCAAGCAGCCTCGCTCGTCCCCTCCTATCCTCCTCAACCTTTTCTCCTCTCCAGCAACCCTCTCTTCTGAGTGAAAGAGATCCGGAAGTTCTATACCCATTCTCTGAACAGAACTGTCTTACGAACACGAGTGTCGCCCAAAGATTAAAAAATTCTTTATATCAATATTTGGTCCATCATTAAGAACTGGTTGTTCCATCATCATGTGACAAAACAAATTACAAATAACAAAAAACAAATATTTGTTTTGTCCTGATGGGGGAAACCACTTATTTTTCGAAACGTTGTGAAGAATGTGTTTCATTTAAAATTGTATAAAACTGTATATTTCAAGAATTTTTTCAGTATTTTAAATGATGGACCAACATATTGATATATTTGAAAATATAGAGAAAAATTAAAAATATTGTTTACAAAAAATGCTTTAAATTCAATCCATCTCTTGCGGTTCACCAATTCAATTTAGATTTGTAATTTTACGTACTGGCAAGAATGTTTGCTGATTGTTAGGAGGCCGATCGAAGCGAGGTCCTGTTCCCATTCGCTTTTTAGATATTCGCCAGTCAATAAATTTGATTCTTACAGACTCATGAATAAATACGTTGGAAAATTTTGTTCGATATTAACATACGTGTTCGTCATTGAAAGTAACATATCTATAACGATTTTTTGTAGAGAGGGTGACTTCAAAAGTTCACAAAATTAGCTTCAATTATGACGTGAAAAAATTGTTTTTCCTATTATTCAAAGAGTACTAATAATATTTGATGACAGAAGAACAAAAACTACATTTTATTTCATTAGTTCCTTTGTATTCATTTTCTTTTTTCTTACCATTGTTTTTTAAGTTAAAGTTTGAATATTTATTACGTTTAAAAAATAAAATTTTATTGATTGTTAAAATTCTTTCAATATTGTAAAATATTACTTCAAATGAAAAATCTATTCATTTATTTAATGTTTAAATGTTTGAAATAATCTGTGCAAAGGACTCGTCAGATCTGCTATTGGCTATCCTTTCTTGTAATCATCATGAGAGACCGGTTGTTAATGTATGCACTGACCGTTGTGGCTCCCAGGGCGCCAAATAATTGTTGCTTCTTACTCCGCAATAAATTACTCAATCTGCCATTAATACGAAGTGGCAAGAAATCTGAAACATCTACTCTAGGATTGCACGTAATGGCAAATGAAAATCAGCTTACTTTCAACTATGAATTACAGTTTATTAAAAATGAAAGATCAATCATTTAACTTACAATGGCTTGTTTTAAATTATCATTAGGCCATGAGCATCTTTCTGTTATAGAACCTTTATCCGTTCTTCCTTCTTCGCGCGCACGACACTTCCCATTGGACGTCGCCACGTAGAATATTCTTGTCGCTGTAGTCTAATCTTCACTCTTGCTGAAGTCCACAAGGATCCAAGACCAAGTCGAAACTTTGTTAATTCAAAAGTAAAAGTTTATAAGTCCACACTTGTAGCTCCACCGCGAAAATATTCTAAGTTCACTTTCCAGCATTCACTCCCACGAAATATTACAAGTTTCAATAAGTAATACTCGAACTTAACACAGCTCTCAGCGAACCGTTCACCACCACCATACGAGACGGAATGAATTAATATCTCCCTGGTCAACCCTTGAAACCTCGCCTTATTTCTCTTTCCATTGTTTTTTCAAAATTGTTTCTAAACGTCCGTTGACGTCACCCATCCTGTCCCATTTCTCTGGACCAATGATACTCTTGTGGTCACATCGGTGCACCCCCGCACCCGTTTTTAAACAAACTCATCTCCCGTGTTGCTACGGTAATACACTGTATGTTCGCACCATAACAACCCAGCTCCTGCAGTATCTACGGTGTTACTTACGCCCATCTTCAAACGAACTCGAATTGTCCGCGTTGTTACGGTGCCATTTGCGTAACTATGGTGCACCTCGCACCTGTCTCATAGTGAACTCGCGTTATTCACGTTTCTACGGTGCCACCTGCGTACCTGCACCATAGAAACCCAAGGTTTTTGCTGATACCCCGAATATTTTGTTCTTTATTTACTAAATAAATGTTTTGCTATTTATGGTATGTCACAATATCGTAAATTTATTGTTCATAGAGAAGCATTTTATTTTAGGTAATACTTCAAATTCTTTGTATTGTTAATCAAATGGTTTAATAAATAATTTTGAAGTTGCTTATACCGGACATTATTTCAATAAATTTTAATTATTTACATGAGTTACTGTAAACAGTAGTATAACTTTATTTACAAATTAATAAATACCCAACATTTTCTTTCTTTATTAATAATTTCTGATAGTAAGACTTCATCTTTCTGATATTCATGCTGTTTTAAAACAATTACTGAAATACTGCAATTGCTGTATTTAAGCAACGGAATATGATCACCTCACTAGTGTCACGATGACAATAAAATTGAATTTATGTACGAGCATTTTCTGGCACAACGTATATTCTAGTGTTTTACCCATATCTGTAAATAGATATTCTTAATAGAAAAAAATCAGTAACATATTACTTTGAGGAAACGCAAATTGGGAACACCGTTCTCATACAGTATACGTTTAAGCTAAATCCGAAAGCGGCGGATGAGAATTCTCATTCTTTGTGAGCCTAAGTTATGGTAATTGCTACTGCCGCGTCCGCCCCCACAACGATTTCGCAAGGCCCCGGGCGCCTGTGGCCTCGGCCACTGCAGGGTATGAAAAATTCACAGCCGCCACCGTACTCTGAGCCACGGATTCAACCTCCCGACGCCCTCGTTCATACCCGTCCACCTATGCATTTTCCATATGTTGCCTCATCTCTCACCCTTTCGCAATCCCCACCCCCGCCCAGCCCACACATTCTTCTCCCTTCTAGTTCCCCTTATCTCAATAGTTCCTCCATTTCTCTATTTGATCCTCTCACCCTTCCCTCCTTTATCTCTCATTGTCCCTTTTGCTCTTCCTTCTTTGAACCTTTTCCTCTCTCGAATGTTTACCCCATCAGCTATCTCGTAATTTTGTCACCTTTCAAAGTTGCCTTCTGACCACATCGCCCTTTCGCCATCTCGCCCTTTCGCAATTTCACCCTCTTGCAATCTGGCCATCTCGCCCTCTCGCCACATCGCCCTTTCGCCATCTCGCCCTCTTGCAATTTCGCCCTCTCGCCGTCTCACCTTCTCCAGTCTCGCTCACTCGCAGTCTCGCCCTCTCGCAGTCTCACCCTCTCGCAGTCTCGCCCACTCGCAGTCTCGCCCTCTCGCAGTCTGCCCACTCGCAGTCTCGCCCTCTCGCAGTCTCGCCCTCTCGCAGTCTCGCCCTCTGGCAGTCTCGCCCTCTCGCAGTCTCGCAGTCTCACCCTCTTCCAGTCTCGCCCTCTCGCAGTCTCGCCCTCTCACTGTCTCGCCCTCTCGCAGTCTCGCCCTCTCGCAGTATCGCCCTCTCGCAGTCTCGCCCTCTCGCAGTCTCGCCCTCTCGCAGTCTCGCCCTCTCGCAGTCTCGCCCTCTCGCAGTCTCGCCCTCTCGCAGTCTCGCCCTCTCGCAGTCTCGCCCTCTCGCAGTCTCGCCCTCTCGCAGTCTCGCCCTCTCGCAGTCTCGCCCTCTCACTGTCTCGCCCTCTCGCAGTCTCGCCCTCTCGCAGTCTCGCCCTCTCGCAGTCACGCCCTCTCGCAGTCTCGCCCTCTCACTGTCTCGCCCTCTCGCAGTCTCGCCCTCTCGCAGTCTCGCCCTCTCGCAGTCTCGCCCTCTCGCAGTCTTGTCCTCTCGCAGTCTCGCCCTCTTAACAATTTCTCCTCGCAATCTCGCCCTCGCAATTTTTCGCTCTCACAATCTCTCCTCGCAATCTACCCCCGCAAAATTTCGTCCTCTCGTTCCCCCTCTCGCGATGTACACCTCTTTACTAAAATCTGTTTGCCCACAGGCCGGCCGCTCGCCCCAAAACTTTCTCTCCTCCTCGCCCAAACACCCTCCGGACACTGCCAAGCTTTCAAATATCCACAACTCCACCTGCGGCGCAGGCAGTAGATGTGCGATAATGCCTAAGCGAGAGTATTTGTCAAACTGACAATTTCATCTACTTCCGTCCCAACGTCACTGTGGTTTCCGAGTGGACTAATCAAACTAATGTGTCGCACTCGCGGAAGGTAGCTATTTAAGCGTGCCTGTCGCAGACTTCCCCTTCTGCCTCTGCGGCCCTCGAGCTCTCTGATAATTATTTGGCCTCTCCTGTACCTTCCAGCCCTCAGGTACCCTCTAACAGACCCCAACTAGAAGCCCTAATGTTTTTCTTATTTTCCACTCCTCCTTTCTCCACTTCTCCCTGCTCCCCTCCATCTATATCCGTTAGGAAAGAAATTTCTGCTTCGAATCCACTTCATGTGATTTCTCTCGGGTGGGAAGGAGAGGTCGTTCAGTGAAACATAGCTGTTGCTCCGACCAAATTTATACTCTGTACACTCTCATATCTCGAGAGCCGCTCTTCTTGCGAGGATAATGAGGAGGGTTACTGCGAAAAAAAAACCCTGTAAGAGCGAGTGGCTGGCGCTATCGTAATTGCGCTGAGGGGCGTGTTTTACACAACGCGACACGCACGCGTGCTCAGTAAATATCAAGAGCTCTCATGCTAGAGGACGGCATGAAGGCGAGATAGCGAGCGCTTATGGGGGTTGAAGTCTTTTAGTAGAAGGTAGAGATAGGTTCGTTGAAACTGTACTCAAACGAAATTATTGCACTTTATTGTACCAAATAGCCACCTGAAAGAATTATTCTGTACCCACAATTACATTTGTATGTATTTATTTAAATGTTCGTAAACAATTTGACCTTGAAAAGGCAAAAAAGGGGTTCCGTTAGAATGAGACTGAATATTAAAAGCATATATAAACAACTAGAACGTGTTTGATTCGTTAACAAAAACGTTTGTTAAGTAATAATGTTGTAAATAGTATTCCACAATATTTCACAAGGTGCGAATTTTAATGTATCGCATACTAGACTCGTGAAGTGGAAATATCTTTTAATAGTATTCCGTTTTAAGATTTCTTACTCAATGCAGAGAGTACAAAACAAATAAGAGTTTTTTTACAAAAACGACCATAGTCCAAAACGACGATTTTTAGTTCTCTAAACCATAGTTAGATTCTATGATGATCTCCTTAGGCTTCACCTGTACTCACTAATGTAGGAAAATTAGCCATAGTTCAGGAAATACGGAGCCTTGAAAATATCACTAGTTTAGCAAAAGCAATCAATGTCCACTCAGTTTTCGACAAAAACGGCTGTTGTTCATTGACAGGAATGGACTACAGTTGGATTTCCCAAAATGGTGGGTTATTGTTGCGTGCTGATTACGTTTCCGTAACAATGCCAGATGATTTGGTCATGTTACCGTTGAAAAAGGTAAATTCTGGTGTTGAGAAATTAAAATTCTGAAAATAACGCAAGAAGAGCCTCCTTGTTAAGTATGAATATCATTGTGCTTCGAGTAAGATACAAATCAGAAACAAACTAGTGGTGCAACAGAATGGCACAGACATTCCCGTATTAGTTTTCTATTTCCTTGGGTCTTCGCTAGCTATTCGGAGTTGCCACATACTCTTTCTTGTCAGCTACCATCTATCACCGCCAAAGTACATTTTTTTTGTCATTTTCTTAATTTTTCGGTTTCCTATTGGTAGAACGAAAATATTAATTTTAGAATATGAAAGAACACATAAACTTAGCCTTAAATGGCAATTTTCTTTTAAAAATTATGTGCCGTTTTAAAGAAAATTGCGTTTTAGCGCTACTAAAAAGTCGAAATTTGAAGCTCATTTTCACAGAAAATGTTTGAGTTTTCAAAATACTTTATTTGAAGTTATTTGAAGCACTTACACTCACAAATATAATAATGTTTACAAATTGCCAGTAATGTGCATATTAAAGATGCGAGAGAGCCTTTAAAAAATTTACATCTGTGAAATTTTTTAAAAAACAAAAAAAGCACATAGTAAACTTTACGTCATATTAAAGAGTGCAATTAGCACTATCCGATCGAAAAGTTTGAAGACTTTTTTAGCCATTTATGTGAAAATGGCGTTTGAGCGTTTCTGAAAATGCGGAAATTTGAGCTACTTTTCACAGAAAACGGTTGTGTTTTCAAAAAACTTTACTTGACATTATTTAAAGCACATGTACTCATAAATATAATACAGTAAACAATTTGCCGCTAATGTACCTATTAACGACGTGAGAGACAAATAAAAAACATTTTGGCAATTTTTGAAAAAACAAAAAAATACCTCAAAATAAACTTTACGTCATATTAATGAGAGTAATTAACACTATCCGATCGAAAAGTTTGAAGAAATTTTTTGAGCCATTTATGAGAAAATGGCATTTGAGCGTTTCTGAAAATGCGGAAATTTCAGCTACTTTTCACATAAAATGGTTGTTTTCGATAAACTTTATTTGACATTATTTAAAGCACATGTGCTCATAAATATAATGTGAACAATTTGCTACTAGTGTAAATATTAACGATGTGAGAGGCAAGTGAAAAAATTACATTTTTGCAATTTTAAAAAAAAATAAATAATACAGCAATATGGCGTTTATGTCATCTCATAGAGTACATTTAGCACTACCTATACCTACTAAAATTTTAAAGAAACAAATTGGAGCCGTTTTTGAGAAAATCTAGTTTTTGTGATTTTTTAAAATTGCACATATTGCACGCAATATTGCGCGAAAACTACTAAAATTTTCAGAAGAATTTACATGACTTTATACAAAGAAATCACTTTGGAGAGCACATTTTATTTGAAAGAAAAATCTCTACCTTGAATTTTGTAGTTGGAGAAAGACGCGGAAAAAATTCACATTTCATAATTTTCGAAAATTCAGAGTTTTCCGTGAAAATCGGACCTATGCCATGTTAATAAGTGTATTTTACTGTATTCATACAAAAAATTTAAAGAAAAAAATAGGAACCTTTTTTGAGAAAATTTTGAAAATGTCCGGGGGGCTTCATGTAAAGTACCCTCAAATTTTGAAGAATCTTTTTCAAAATCTCAAAGCTTTGACTAGAACCAGATCGACCGGGGAATATCTATTTTGGAAGAAATCGTACGTATGGTTTAGGCGCTAGCAATGTTCACAGACGGACGGACGGACAGACGGACGGACAGACGGACATTTTCCTTTCAATTGTTTTTTCGATATCAAGGACCCTAAAAGAGAGTTTCTGGCTACACCACGTGTTAGGGGATTTTTTTCTTAATTTAGCAACTGGTTTTATCCACTTTTTCGTTATCATGGCCCAGCAATGATTTTTTTTCCGCCAAGAAATTGCTTCGCCCAGCATTACATAACTTTCCCTATACTGTAGTGGTCCTGAATCCGCTCAGGTAAGCTTATAAGTTGGCAAGTGTGTATACGTCGCCGGCGGAACCCGCCGCGCCCTCACGCGGTCGCGACGACGACCTTGTCGCCTTTGCTGTGGTCGCGGAGGGGGGGTTAGGAGGGGCGATCCGCCGCCCCTACACGGGGAAGAGAGCCGTTAGATCTGTCTCACAACGTTTTCGGAACTCGGAGCGGCAGGTTATATGCAACTAGTCTGGTCGTAAACTTACGTTAGCGAGGAGAAAGAGGTTGCTGCGAGCACGAGCTGGGGCTCACGATAGTACGTGCGCCACCACGTTTCTTCGCTTGGGAGTTTTGTGCTAATAGCGAACGCCACGGCCACTGGATTCAGGTATTTCTACGCTCATTGAAAACTATTTATGCAGTTTTTGTGATAAATGAACACGTGTAGATTGTTTCATGCAATTTGTGATAATATTTCGTGTTCGTAAAAACTATTTATGCAGTTTTTGTGATAAATGGACACGTGGAGTTTGTTTCATACAACTGGTGGTAATATTTCGTGTTCGTAAAAACTATTTATGCAGTTTTTGTGACAAATGAACACGTGTAGATTGTTTCATGTAATTTGTGATAATATTTCGTGTTCATAAAAACTTTTTTTTGCAGTTTTTGTGATAAATGAACACGTGTAGATTGTTTCATACAACTGGTGGTAATATTTCATGTTCGTAAAAAAATATTTATGCAGTTTTTGTGATAAATGAACACGTGTAGATTGTTTCATACAATTTGTGGTAATATTTCGTGTTCGTAAAAACTATTTATGCAGTTTTTGTGATAAATGAACACGTGTAGATTGTTTCATACAATTTGTGATAATATTTCGTGTTCGTAGAAACTATTTATGCAGTTTTTTTGTGATAAATGAACACGTGTAGATTTTTCATGCAATTTGTAATAACATTGTGTGTTCTTAAAACTACTTATGCAATTTTTTGTGATGAATGAACAGATGGAGTTTGTTTTATACAATTTGTGGTAATTCCAGTGAATTCTTTGCAAAGAATCAACTAAAGAGTGTTTATGCAGCATCAGTGGGGGGATGGTTAACTGCAATTTCCGTAAATTGTAAGCACCACGGCATTTTACGCCTGAAATACTGCTGATATTTTTCCTGTAAAGTAATTTCGTTGATATTTGATAGGATCCTTATTAGTGCATCTTTAAAAATTCATATTTTGCAGTTAATTATCCTTTCCAACGCATTTCTTTTTTCTTTTTGTAATGATCAAGGGTTTTTTTGCTTGTTTTTTTTATTCTATGACCACTGTTGATGTCATACTGTATTTTTTTTGTGTTTTGCCATCAAAGCTTATTTAATTAAATGTTGTTCTGTGGTAACGGCTTTGTGTTTATTTTTCCAAAATTTCAAGAAAAGAGCCACTTTCCCACGAATTCCCAACGACCGACACACACACGGTTGGTCACAATACTACGTATATCACTCCGTGTATACGCACGTATACGGGAAAGTAAAAACAGCTACTTGGTAAAATTACTTTTCAGACACTATACAAGAAACCTCTTTTTCTGAAACCAATGAAACGTGCAGATGTTGAGGGACTTTCTCAGTATTTCAGGAACCCTGAAAACAAACTCTTCTATGACAAATTACTTACAGACAATTTACTGGTTCTTTGCTATTCTTTAAATAATATTTCCATTCTACTATTAAGAAACCGATAAATTAAGAAAATGTCAAAAAATTTGATTTGGGCGGCGATAGATGACAGGTGGTAAGAGTATGTGTCAAGTTGGAATAGCTAGCCGAGACCAAAGGATATACGAAACTGATTTGGGAAAGTCTGTGCCATTCTGTAGCTCCACTAGTTATTTATGAATTATTTATTTCATTTGATTTATCAATTTTATTTCATAATGTTGCTTTATTTCTCTTTGCTTTCTTTCTGTTAATTGTTATTTTTTTCCTTGTGTGTTATAGAGGCCCACTGAAGAAGGGAAAAGTGTTTCCCGAAAATTAACTTTGGGCATGTTATAATAAATGTTATAGCGGTGATTGTTGTGGATGATTACCCCTCTCTCTCTTTACCAAATTAGATTATTTTCTCCTTATTATTAACATAAAATACAGAGAAAATAAAAGCAGACTAAATGCTATGGTCTTTTTTCTTCGGGGTGAAGCAATGCAACGCAAAAGATTAAGGGATGCTCAGCCAAGAAAAATCAAAGATAAATGAAAAATTAAAAAAAAGATAAGGAGCTCTGAAATCTCAATGCAAGTCTAATGAATAAACTACCGGATCTTAAAAAATGAAAAAAAACTTTGAAGACAAGTTCTGAGCAATCTCACGTCACCAGATTTTTAATTCGAAAAGACATAATAATCAACACTACATCAATCTTTAGAATATTGTATTACTTATGTACTTAAATGAAGATCCAGATTACTATATAAAAATCAAGATTTTCCTTCATTCGCTATAAGAAACCAGTCAAGTTTTTCTACCAGTTTAATCACAATTTTCAAATCTCAAATAGAAAACTAAAGAATGTAAGTCTGCGCAAGTACCTAGTGAAGATTGTGTAAGAAACTAATAAAAAATTGTTGCTTTCTTGCTCTTATAAAACCTTCTAAAAATTTTCAATAATATTTGAAAAAAGAATAAATACAATGAAATTGAACTTCTAATGCGGTTACACTTCTCTAAAAAGAAGGGAAGGGACGAAATTTATAGCACATTTCCCTGTCACAAAACTGTTAAATGTTTCCCTGTTACATAACTGTAAATAAATATATAATTCATGGGAATGCAATTACCTTGCAAAAATATTTATGATGAAAAAATAATATATATGAAGGTTTAATTTGAAATTAATTGTTGAAATTTTATGGAATTTTAATTATAGTTCCATTATTTTACTACGTGAACATTACTGTGCCTCTTTTTAATTGAAATATTTGCGGCTCGGGTCGACTTCACAATTTAACCAGTGTTGCGTGCAACCATTGTTTTAGCTTTGCACGAACTCCAAAAATCGCGGCGTATTCGCTTACATTACAGTAGCTGCGGCTCCTGTTATTCTGAAAGAGGTGTCACTACTCAATATAGTCACCTCTCATTGTCTCTGAAATTTATTAGATATATTTTCTTACTCTTCGCCATAACTATTGTTTGAGTAATGTATTGCGTTGTTTCCATGTTCTTTCGAGGATATGACACAAGACTACTCTATATATTGCAACATAATGTGTAAGTATGTAACTATCCACCTTTCTGTGTCTGTAATTATCAAGAAAATTTGTATCTATTTTGACAAAATGTAAAAATAACTCAATGAAATTTTCTCCTTCGACTTGGTTCGTGCAGTTCATCTACTTATTTGAGGGGAATATTCTTCACGCAACAAGTACAGAAATTGATGATGATTCTTGTGGCATGAAAAATTACCGCTAATGGCAAGGATATTTATTGATCTTATTAAATTAGGAATGTCATCGAAATCAAGTATGCGAGTGGTTAAAAACTAAAGACATAGAATTATTATTAGAATATTATTACGATTTTAAATTTTGTTTTGTGAGATTGAAAGTGGTTGACGTTTCCTAATAGGATTCTTCTTAACACCAAAAGAATTAATTTCTGAACTTATTGCATGAAGGATATATATATATATATATATTATATATATATATATATATATATATATATATAACAAAATAGTAGTGAACCGAACAAACACGAAGTCAAAGGAGAAAATTTCAAGAGATTTCATTTTTACATTTTTCCAACATAAACAAATAATATTTCTTCAATATGCCCTTTGTTTCAGGTTTACATGTTTGTGAATAGGCGAATTTGAGTTATGTGAAAACTTTAGAAGAGTAAGTTCCAAAATGCAATCTCAGCATTTCTCTTTAAGTGTAATTTAAAACTTAACCATGCCAATTTTCGAAAGCAGCAACGAGTGATAACTAAATATAACTAACACACATTGCAACCAAATAGAACACATTTCTCGTAATGCATTTTGTCGCTTTGAAACCTGGATACGATCGCCACAAAACGCATTCATGTTCTGTGTACACGGCTGTTGGCTCTGGCACGTGCTGAGAGAGGCAATTGAATAGAAGGGCAGCATTACGCGATCCCATCGCATATTCTCTGTCCTTTGTTATTGGCCTTAATGCTCTATGGTCAACTGCTGAAACCGATTGATACACGCTTCCGCGTTTTCGTGTTTAAAGAGGAATATTGGACAGACATATGTGACCTACTTGGGTTTAACATCCGCTTGTTGGCTTACAAACGTACGCTTCACCTGCTTCATTTGTTTTTTTTCTTCTGCATGTTGATTGGAGGATGATACTTTAATCGAACCATGTGGTACGTTTAGAAATAAATTCACATTTTCGCAAATTTAAAATACTGTACCGAAACTAAAAAAAATTTGAATTCTCCCCCCCACCACCAAAATATTGAATAAATTATGGAAAGAAGTCTTATCAACGGATAAAATCTTTACATCCTTGGAATATATCAATTTAAAATTAAACAATTTAAAATGGATTCAAAATAATGAATGAACATTAATGTTGAATACTGTGCCTTTGGTCAACCCTGACTACACTTAGTTTATTACCAAGGGCGATGCTAATAAGGAGCCTGCACTGAACATCAGAAGCACTCGGGAGCAGTGCGTGAGATTGCTACCAGTCTTATTATTCCTTATTCAAAATGTGTTGGGACAAATTCCTACACAATTTCCCGCAAGTGGCTGGTCCTACAACTACAAATTGTTGTCCAGCTGGGACCCCCAAACCCGTTTTCTCTCTGCTCTCATCACTAACGACGTGAATATCACCTTAAATCTATGCACTCGGGTGCGAGATTTCTAACACACATCACTGCTTATATACTTTGGACTGCGACGCATGTCCCAGTACTAACCACGCCTATACCTAGATTGGCGTCTATACCTACTTTTACTTGTTCTACCGGGGGAATTGCTCCAGAGGGTGGGCAGCTAGGCGTTAGCTCCTCTCCGCACCCTCGCAGGCGCACAAGTATACCTTTGGGTTGGAATTCGAATCCCGCCGGAACGCAGTTGTTATTCACTAGAACCTTCCCAGTTTAGCCTGGCTGGCGGCACTGCGTTGGACTCTGCCACGACGATGCCAATTGCCCAACTGGGTGTTTGTCTAAAGGACCCGGGCTAATGCCAAGGTGGCTGAGGCAGCAAACCGCCTCCTCACTGCCTCCAACTTGAAGCTGTGGACGTGAGTATCACCGGAATCTAGACAATCTGACAAAAGGATCCATGCTTCCCTTGGACTTTTATATGTTGGTTTGGGACGAGTCCTCTTACCCAATCCTGCCCAAATATCGGTGGTGAACCATCTCCTCACATCCTCCCTTCGAAGCTAACAACGTGAGTACCCCCACATAACTCGGGTCCGCGTGGCCGTTACGTTCTCCACCAAGAGTCAAAGGTCTTGCGACCGTCTGCCCCCTGCCTACGGGGAGACGCATGAACAGGCGAAAGAACGAGTGAAATGCATTGATGGGGTGTAACAGCGCATTTCCCCCTCCCTCCAGGCAACCACGCGGTTCACACGCCCGAGGCCATGCGCTTTGAGTCACGGGCTAAGGCGCCTCTAATCCGCAGTTAAGTTAATTAAAAGTTACCACTCGCCTAAACCTCTCGTTACTCTGTAACTCGCGGCCCATCCCCTCTGTGCGCGGCGTCGGCCTAGTTGGCTACAGGCCAAATCTCCCCTCCAGTCATGATCCCTCCCGCTCTTCCCCTCTTCCTCCTCCACTCCCTTCCCTGACCCCTCCACAATCGTCCTAGAAAGCGCGCTGGTCGTGTTCCCTCTGTTTCCCTGTCCACACTTCTCCCCTCCCGGCCTTCTTTCCCGTGAATACCCAGGCCCTTGCCGCTATCTCAACCTCCGCTACGTCTACCCTTCGACATTCTTTCTTATCCCGTCCCCGCACTATTGGCGCACTCCTCTCAACCCTCGCTCCGGCCGTCGTCAATATCGAGCCTCGCGCGCTTCAGTTCGGTGCTGAGGATTTCAGGGATCTTTCTTTCTGCCCCCTCTCCCTGTGGGTGAGTTTTTCGTGCATCGGTGCGCGCAACTGATTGGTTTACTGGACCCGCGTGTGTAGTGCATGTAATAGATGGCAGGTGGTAGTGGTCGTCTTCCAATTGAACGTGCGATCCAGCACCAAACGACGATTCGGATAAGTTTTTCCCAGCCAGGTATCTTCCCGAACGGAGTACCACCCGAGTCGGAATAATCTAATTTAAATAAGAGTTAATTTTTAAAGTTAAGATTTATAAGATATTTTAATTTGTTTACTTTTTATTGTTTTCTTTCTCCCCACTGTTTTTGCCCCAATTTCTCCCCATTTGCTCCCTTTTTATTGTTTTCGGTCTCCCGATCTTCGCGGTAACTGTCGTTCTTGCAGTTGTGAGTATGTTTAAAGAGAACTTGTACTAGGATGAGGAAGGGAAGTTTGCGTGATTTTTAGGGTACTGATCTGGCATCTCAGGGGTATTGATCGGAGAAACAGTGGAAAACAACCCATCAGAATAGCCGGCCGTTGGGATTTCCGTCCAGACAGCGACTGAATTTAACCTACCTCTGTAGTTAATGTCGAAAATTTTCCGTCAGGGATCGATCCCTAGAATCTTCTGGTGAGAGAGGCTGCAGCGGAGTAGTTGTCACCATCTCAGCTGATATCTCCACCTCGACGATTCAAGCGGCCTCCTCACTGCCTTTCATCGTTTCCACTCGCGCCTCACTGGCTTTCTCTGCACCCGTCCATCCCTCTCACCCATGCTTCCAAGGCAGTGCGTTCTGCCTTATTCCTCTCACGGGAGTCTGCCTCAGCGACCTACGACAGGATTAATTTCTCTTATATTTCTCACAAGATTTCCCAAAATTACTTCCTGTAACTTTGTTACTCCTGTCATTGTAACCTATACCTTTATTTTCCTATTTTCATCGCATACAATATTGATTATTGAAGACTCCAGTAGGAGTATCCTCACTCTCCTTTTGTGACTATTAATGCTACGCGTACTAAGTGGCAGTTCTATTCACTTATAAATCGCTTGCCTCACTGTATGAGAAAATGTAAAATATAAAAAAATGACTTGTATCCCCGCTGAATCGCAGTTCTTTTATCCCACTCCCTGTACATTTTTGGCTGTCTGCTGCTTTGCGGAGAGCGTCCCACTCGTCGTAATGACATCGTTAAATTTCCTTCTTTATTATTCTCTATTGTTCACAAAGCTCGATCATTAAAACGTGATATATTAAACCTTCAAATTTTCCTGAATTTTCTGCATAAATAATTCAGTTTTATTAAGTATATTTCAAGCTTGAGTTTTCAACTTAAATGACCGTAGAGAGTAAAAGAGAGGTTATTTCTATTATGTATTTAAGCTTGTTTTTCAACAAGTAAGATCTTTTTCTGACTGGAGAGCGATACCATTAATCAGTTAAATCCCAATTTCTCTAGCGTTAACGTAAGCATGATCAGCGTTAAGATTAATAGGCACTTGTCTGTGTTTACATGTTTCTTTCCATAATACATATATAAACATACATAAAAAGTAATGAGAAAATTGCTGTAACTTAAAGCCGATGATTCGGTGTGCTGCCATCTGCCATGACAAAAGGAATGACTATTAGACGAGTATGTACAGAGAGCGGAAACAGTATTCTGTAAGTCCTAGTGCAGTGTGTAAATCATTGAACCTCCTAGCAATAATGCAAAGTTCGTACGTTATGTTTAGAAAGGTAGAGCAACGTTCGTGGCTCAAAATTGAAGTGTCACGAGATCGGAATAAGCAAGGATGTTTTCAGGAACTGTAAAAAGCATGTAATGATGCAAAGTTGCTATACTCCACAGTAGACTGGGCTAACTCGATGGGTTAAATCGTTCCACTCCACGATGGATTAAAGCGTTCAGATTAGGCAGAGATGATGTGAAGGATAACCCATGTACAGGTCGACCCCCAAGTGGAGATTGCGTCACTAGCAATGGGGGATTCTGGAACATCCACTTCACTCATCCTACATGAGTCCCTGTGATTATGATCTCTTCAGTAAAATAAAAGAACCATTGCATAAACCAAGTACGATACCAGAAAATAAAATATTCATGCAATAAGACAGTAAATATGGGACATCAGCAGAAATGGACGCGCAGATGGTGTGCGACGCCTTCCTGACATTTGGCAAAAAGTCATTAATACGGAGGCGGTTATGTTGAAGGTGTGTAAATGTAAATGCCTCTGTCAATAAAGTAATTTCAGAGAAAAAATCTCATTACTTTTTCTCCGAACCTTGTATTACTCGTTCACTTTACATTTGCAGACGGAGCGCTGCGATCTGTTTATAAGAGGTCACCGCCGACTGAATGAGAAACGCGCGTCTGCAGTATATACTGACCGTTTAATATGATATAGATGGCGGTGAGCAGCACACACCAACCCCGGCGGGGCAAGAACATAACCATTAAGCAGTAGATAAGTGCAAGAAGAAATAAAAATATTGTACGTGAATGTGTGAATAGCGTGTGGTGTGATCTATTTTATTATATATTACCTTAATTATTAAAGGGCGCGACTCCAGCTCACTGTCAAATAGTCATAATTCGTCAGCTGTGTCCGTAGCGCTTGTGCTGCCTTCGGAGACAGCTGATTGGTCAGATGCTGATTGACATCGGGACCATTCGTGTATTCTCGGTTGTGTGTTCGGGCCTTCACTTTCAAAACAACATTAGTTCCTAATTCTGCCGTCTGCAAATGTAAAGTGAACGAGTAATACATGTTATTATATTTATAAACATGAATGTCACGAGAATTAAATGTTCGTGTTTACGTAATGTAATAATGTAACTATGTTCCTCTGAGTTTCCAGGCTACCTACTCGTTATTGGCTTTAGTTCGAAAAAGACAGTGACAGCTAATGGAATATATTGCTACAGATGTGTTCATGTTGTAATGTTCAACATTACAACAAACTGTTCTTATTGAAAATTATCTCAAGTATTGATCGTAACAGTACATGTGTGTCTAATGTTAGATGCGTAATGTGAACGAGTATGAACTGTAAAAGAGCGTCCCATTGCAATTTACGAGTGTAAAGAGGGAGAGCATGGACTGCCATCCAAGTGCCCCGCTCGATTCGGCCCGCGCCCCGCCGTGCACAGTCACCCTGCAGAGATGTGTCGTGGTAGCTAAATAACGACACAGACACGAGCTCTATGTACAATTGGTTTATTTATAGAATGTACAAGTTTACAGCTCTGGGGTTATGTTCGCCAGTACCTCCCACGCGCCTGCTCCCCGTCCCTAGGGCTAGTGCATCCCCCACCTTCCGCTTTACCGCGCCGGTGGCCGACACCGTGTCCCGCACACGCCGTGCCTCAAGGATCGCACTCCCGTCTCAAGCGAGCATGCACGTCTACTCACGAGGTGCTCTGACAACGAACTGCTCTGCCTCTCTTAACTTCCTTTGGCGGTCGGCTTCCACCCTCTAAAGGCCAACCGGACCACATGTCGCGCACTGGGGGTCCGGTGCCCCTGCCCGCTCCTCTTGCGTCACGGGGGATAGCAAGGAAGTTTCCACTTTCCAGTGCCTTTGTCCGTCCCATGTGTCCAGCAGCCTCCGTGCCCGGCCGTTTGAAAATCTGGCTGGCATGTGCCGACGTTACATCTGTCGGCCCCTCTCCCGGCCCCGCGGGTGTCACGTCCACCCCGCCCGACTGCCCTGCGCCGGATACGAACGCCCAACGGAAGCAGCGTCGTCTCGGGACCTAGAGTTCGCCGGCCGGGCCACGTCCCCTGTTCGGGCTTTCGCGTCTCGCACCATGCATCGCCCCGGACCAATGCATTGACCCCGCCCTGTGCGGTGGCTGCCGCTGTCACTCGAAATCAAAATACCACGCCCCCTGCAATAGCACATATCCGTACATGCATTCTTAGCCACAGTTCTGACACTCTTGGTCGTTTAAAGTAGGCATATATTACTTCTTTAATTATTAAACTAGTAATGTAAATAAATAACAATTACTTGTGACACACAAAAAAAACACTTTGTGTATACATAATATTAAACTAAATGTTTGGAGATTGAAATTGATAAGACGTTAATGAATGAGGCTCTATTCAAGGGAACATGAAGATGTTTGCTAGTATATCAAGAATTTTGTATTAACACGCAACACTCACCGTGCTGCATACTCACTGTGGTTCTGTGTTCTCACACACCGCGCCGCCACTATCGGCGACGACCAGCAATTTCCGCCCTTCCACAGGGCGATAAGGTCATGAAAGATCTCAATACTAATTGTCGCAAAACACTACTTGCAATGATTCATAGCACGTAAAAAAATATATGTAGAGGTTTTGAAAGGTGCTGCACAAGCTGGTAAAATTTTATGTCAATCCGAGTATCCAGCACAGTGAGTGTTGCGTGTAAGAGGACCTTTTTTCCACAAAATCTTGAATTGTATATCTTGCACTTCCACATTAATCAGGAAGCGCTCAACGAGAGGAGAGTTTACTCGACAATACAGACATTTTTGGATGAGTTTTGAAAGAGTTCGGTTCGCTTCTCTGGTTATTTGCGCCTGACACTTATCCCACAAGAGCGAGCCACACTCGAGGAAGGTTGATCGCAAGTAGGGAAGTCCGGCTCCCAAAACGACGTCCTCGCGCCAAGCTCGCTAGTGTCTGGTCCCGTCGAACGGTGATGATCGATGCTTCATCGATCTGATTGTGTCTCGTCTCCTTGCCGAGCGCCCGAGTGATTGTTGCACGTATGCAGTCTGCGGGTGAGTGAGAGGAAAATCGGGGAACCTCCTGTTCGTTTGCTTGCGCTCTCACAACGCCCCCCCCCGCGCCGATTGGGGCAGGTCACCCTCCTCATCCTTCTCTCCTGCCACCCGCCAGTGTCCCACCCCTCCATTTCCACATTTCTGTATTCCTCCATTCCTCCAACCCTCAATTCATCTATCCTTCGCTTCCACAATCCCCCTTTGTTGATTCTTTCGATCTTTGCATCCATTTGTTCCTGTTTCTTCAGTTCTAAATTACTCCAGTTCTGTATCTCAGCATCCCTCGTAACGTCAATCCTCCATTCCTTCAAATTTCTAGTTTGAAAGTGTTGTGCTTCTTCATCCCTGTAATCCGCCAATTTTTCATTCTTTTAATCCTCTATCTCACATATCTCGATCACTTTTTCCCCATATTCCATAATCCCAATCTTTATTTCCTCCATCCCACCATTTCATATTTCTGCTCACTACCGTGTCCAATCCGTCACCGCTTCATTCATTTATCTCTTCATTTCTCCACTCTCTCATTTCTCGTTCCTCCATCATTTCATTTTTTCGTTTTCTCTTCCCTGCACCACCCAATTCATCCCTTCATCTACTTCTCAGGCCCTCCCTCCCCATTTTTTCTCTATGCTCCATACTGAAAAGTCCCGCACTGGAGCAGCGCGGCTGGGCGGTGGCGGCGGCGAAACGAACGACTCAATTGCGCACCCGCACCTCCCGCGGGGCGGAACGAAAGCTAACGCGCGAAGGCACAAAAAGCAGGAGCGGACCGCGCAGGGGAAACTTCGCTCCAAGTGAAACAAAACGGACGCGCGAAATAACAAAAAAGAGATGAAGCCTTTTTTAGCTAAGTAAACAATGAAAGGCTGAATGAAACGGTATGAAAACACGCAAAAGCAGTTCCCCGTGACGGAAATAAAAATTAAAGAGGGAAGTGGGAGGGGGTGGGGCTGGAGGTGTGGCGTGTGGCCCTGTCGGTGGGACCTTCCAGCGAATGCAGGGACAGGGATTCGTGGCGGCTGGTTGGAGCTAGGCTGTGTGGATGAGGCGACAGTACACGAGGAGCTGAAGAAGCGCGCGCATGTGTGGGGGTGGGGGTGATTTAAGAGGCAGCAGGATGGTGGGCGTTGCGTTTGGGAGCTAGCGAGGATCTCTAGATGACATCTGCTCGCTTGTTCCCGCTCCGCTCTCTTTCTGCAGAAACTGTTTTAGCGCATAGAGGTTACGCAGAGAGGGGTTGGGTAGAGAGAAAAAAATCAATGAGGAGAAAAGAATTGTTTTCACTCCCTTATAATCAGGTTTATTGTGGTATGAGACATTTTAAAGCATTTAATAAAATATTTTTTTCTTATTGAGCAATCTGAAATATTAGCTTATTGTTAATTGGATCATAAACTTATGACTCTAAAACTTGTGAGAAGCTTTAATTAAGGCTGTGTTAACTCTAAGGATTTTTTTATCGATTGGGCCATTGTGATTTGTAGCGCTCGAAAGCGCGGGACGGTTTGATCTACAATCACAGCTTTAAAATTATCTCGCAGAAATCTTTAAAATTTCTGGTAGCTGAAGAGTTTGTGTCATTTGAAAAGGCAGTGCTAGGATATCCCCATATCTTAAAAATGACTGTTACCTAGAAACTAATTCACATTTTAGTTTTCCCTAACATCGAGAGTAACGGAGGGTTACATTTTTAGACCGGAAACATGTCTTTCTGCGGTAAACGGCAATATGTTGCAATTTATCATCTGAGAGAACTCCCTTTAACCAACAAACATCCAAAGAGGTTGCGAGAATTTGCTTCATGACCTGGTGAAACGAACTTGTTTCTGCAATCGGCCGTAGTGTCCACCTTTCTGAAACTCTGAGGAATTTGATTGCGTGACGAACGATTTTTACACGATTCTAAACGAATGCCCCAAACGCGTTCATATTATGTGAACAGCTTCGATAATTCAGCTTTCAGCGTTTTCACACTTCGGCGCGTCTTTTAAATACAGGCGAGGTATGTACGAAACGAACATTGCTTGAGTCAAGTACAGAAATCCGACGTGACTCTCCATGACATTTCATAATAATTTCAATACACATATTAGCAATAACCTTTTTTGGTTTCAAAGTGTATATGCGGGGTCTTTTTTTCACTCCGGACTTTAGTGAAAGTCCGCCCTATCCAATCCGTTAAAGACATGAATTTTATGTTGGAAATACACTAGATAGTTCTGATGACTTATCTCAGCTAGACGGTAGTGCATAGATATTATTTTCTCAATAAATGTTAAAAGAACACAAACTTTTAACAAACCGATCCGGTGGCCGACATCGCTAAGGCAGTAGTGCTGTAGCGATCTCGGACCGAAGGATCGCGAGTCTATCTAGTCCAGTCATACTCCGTAGACCCGATTCGTCGCGTTCCTTACTGACCTGATCTGACCTGACCGACCCGCCCCATTTCACCTCACCCACCCTCCCCGCCCCGCCCCGTACCACACCACCCCCATACTTCCCACCCCGTCCTGCTTCCCACGTTAGTCTCGACCACCCCAAACCGCCCAGTCTTGTCCCGACCAGCGTCATCCTGACAGTGTTGTCTCGTTCCTTATCTCTAGCTCCGTCCAGTCTCAACTAGTCCCGTCCAGGCCATTCTAATACCGCCCCATTTAGTCCCCGTCCGTCGCGTCCCGGCCGCGTCCAATCGCGTCCAGTCGCGTCCCGTCCCGTCCCGCCCCGTCCCGTCCGTCCCGTCCCGCCCCGCCCGCCCGTCCCGCCCGTCCCGTCCCTCCCGTCCCGTCCCGTCCCGTCCGTTCTTTTCCGTTCCGTTCCGTTCCGTCCGTTCCGTTCCGTCCCGTTCCGTTCGTTCCGTTCCGTTCCGTTCCGTTCCCGTTCCGTCCGTCCGTCCGTTCCGTTCCGTGTTCCGTTTCCGTTCCGTCGTTCCGTTCCGTTCCGTTCCGTTCCGTTCCGTTCCGTTCCGTTCCGTTCCGCGTTCCGTTCCGTTCCGTCCTTTGTTTCTGCCTCCCCGCCCTTTGAACAGCCCGGTCCGCGAGCGACCGCCCGCACATCCAGCGGCGCTCTGGCAATTTCCCGGTAGAGGGGAGGGGAGCGGACGACGCTGGCGCCGCGCGGCGGGGTGACGCGCGCGTAATTACTCGCGGCGGCAGCTGAGCATCGCGCTGCGCTGGACTTCGCTCAGCCGCGCCGAGGGGTTAAGTGCGGGGCTGGCGGCGGGGTCGCTGCGAATTGGGCGTAGGGATAGTTGAGGTGAGATGAAGGGCGGTGCAGTGGTCGCTGATGTGCAATGAAGGAGCCGCTCCCCCACTTCCCCTTCCTTACACACACCACTCCCCCTGCGCGAGAGCTCTATGACGACGAACAGTGAATTAGGCCTTCAAGTGCTAATCTGTGTTCATAATCATACAAATAAAATCTATTAGTTTTTGAGAATTACAGAAGTTTATTTCGATGCGAATTTTTGAGGCGGTCGGTCGCAGGGGATTATTTTGTGTACTGAGGTAGGTGAGTTCGAATATTGCGAAAGACAAGATGCTTTTACCTTGTGATACAACAGGGCCGGAAGGTGATGGTAAAACACCATTTGTAATACGTATATAGTTCATAATTCGTATCGTATTCTTCAATTCAGGAGTGTGAAGCAGTGAGAAACTACTAAAAGGCTGAGTGGACCGTTGAATTATAATTGAAATTCCAGGCAACTTCTGTATATTTTGTCAATATTTGTAATAGGGATATTCTATAGTTTTGTTTAGCCTCCAAGTGGCTTTATTGGCAGCCCCACTCTTCGGGCGACAATGTTATTCGTCGGGCGAAAAAAATCACTTACCTGACTTACCAATATTGACCTCGGCAGTTTGTCCCAGCTGCTCGGAATGGTGGGAATGGAACCATTCGTGATATCAGGCCCTAGCATGAATAACGCAGTGGAACAAGTTAGGTTGATTTTGAGTTAATGAGACCTGCTCGAGAAATAATTCTAAACTTAAAACTAACTAATGTTACATTAAAGAGCTGACTCCCCGGCAGATAGCGTGCGCAAAGCGCACAAATAGGCTCGTCCGACATGGCTGCGTCGAAACGATACCGTTCGAAAACTATTCACTATTCACTGGTCTCCGTTGGTCCTTCCGCTATCGATTCTCACTGGAGCAGATCGTGACGGCGCGGATCATCTCACTGCAGCGACGCGTGACTGTTCCATCACACGCGGGGTATCCTTGAGGACCCGCAATGAAACGATTGCTTCTCATGGCTACTAGCACATGGAGTGCGTGGCAAGTCGCACGAAAGATGCAAATGATCTCTTGGCTACTCGTTCACAACGTGAACTTCTAGAAACGCAACCGCTCTCTCGTTGTTAGCAGGCCGACGTGTAAGTCGGCGCTGGATTTCGCCACCCAGCGGAGGAAGATCATCGCCACCTCCCGACTTAAACGTTTGCACTACACCAGTGGGTCAGGTCTGCTACTGGTGGCAGTGGCTTTGCGTTGTGACATCGTAGCATGCCACGAGCTTCTCTGCGCAACAGCGTCGGGAAAGGGAACTATTAGTTACCCCACCGTTTTACAGTAGGGGATGGCGTTGTTTCTGGTGGAGGGGTAATGAACTGCGTGGAGGGACGATTTCGTTCGTAGCACTCGTGCCACGTACTCCCACTCGTGGCATCGACCTTGACAACACTGCACTATAATTACAGCAATAATGACCTTTGCAGTTGACGTATCCGGAAACACTAATCAATTAATCAGCCGTTTGCGACCGATGTGATTTCTGCCTACCTTCAGATTTCTGCTTGAGCGATCTCTGCGATCGGTGGTCACGTGATTCATGCCCATGGCCTCCACTCATAGGTGCGATTACGGTGGCGTAACACGCAGACGACGAACAGTACGGCTTCGCCATCTCTTTTGATTTTTTTCCGTCTCTCTCTCAGGCGAGAGTTCGGGGTGGCGTCGTCTGAGCCACCAGCGGCGCGGGGGGCCCTTAGGGAGTACCTGCGGCGTGGTGGTGAGAACGATAGCATCCGGCCTGTCTGCATGCCTGCAGGTGTTAACGTCGTTAAAGGAGCGTTTGCGTACAATTACTGCACTCTTCACCTCAACCCACTACAACGCTGAAAGAAAGATATTCTAAACACGCGTGACTTTGGGGCCACCCCATTAGAGTACGTAATTGCAGAGAATCATGACACCATGACTCATAATGTTACATGAGCTGAAGAAATGTGGAAGTTGTGCAAAAAATGTCTGCTTATTCTTCTTTTATAATGGACTCTTTAAATGTCTCTCTTGTATGATGGATATAAACAACCAACAGTAAACTTTATATAAGCATCTTCTTAAAAAGGACACTGAAAACCTCAGTATGTATGCGTGAATCAACTCAACGGTAATTCAAAAGAAATCACAAATGATATTAAAGAATGTAGGAAATACGAGATGAGGTGTAATAAACAAAAGTGAATAAATATTTCCACAAATAATGAGACCGAAATGTTAAACCCGGGAACCGAGGAACACAGGAAGAAATAAAGAAGTGAGTGGAACAATAGTAGGTTAATTCCGTCTGATATTCTCTCCCCATCTCCCAGCCAAAGTAACACGGGGAGGCTCCACACAAAGCGCCGACATCCGATTCCGCTTCTGATACTATTCCACCAACATCCTTCGCCGTCCTCCTCGTTGCACCCATCGTCCTCCCCGGCCACCTCAGACGCTGCCCCCCGCATCGTTCTGCCACCAACCCCGTCTCCCTTCTCTGCTTTCACCCTCCACCCCCACCCCTCACCTCACTTTCACTCTTCACCCTTTCACCCCTCCACCCTTCCTCCCCTCCTTCCCTCCTCTCCCTCCTCCCCTCCTCCCTCCTCCCCTCCTCCCCTCCCTCCCCCTCCCTCCTCCCTCCTCCCCTCCTCCCCTCCTCCCCTCCTCCCCTCCTCCCCTCCTCCCCTCTTCCCTCCTCCCTCCTTCCCTCCTCCCCCCGCCTTCCCTCCTCCCCGCCTTCCCTCCTCCCCTCCTCCACTCCTCCCCTCCTCTCCTCTTCCCGTCCTCCCCTCCTCCCCTCTTCCCCTCCTCCCCTCCTTCCCTCCTCCCCTCCACCCCTCCCCCTCCTCCCCTCTCTCTCCTCCCAACGGCAACCGCGCCTCGCGCCATCACCACGTGCCCTCTTCTGCTGAACAACACAGATAATGGACGCGCGGCCTGGATCGAGAACAAAGCTATCAAGCAGTAAATAAGACGTAATAACAGCTCGCGGCGCCCTCGCGGCGTCTCCCCTACCTTGGCGCCGCGCGCATGCGCAACATTTCCTGCGGCTCGGGGGGACGAGGAAGAAGATGCAGTCTCAGCCGCTAACACACATTGAGCGTCTTCTATTCGAAATCATTTGCAATCATATTTGTCAGCACTACACAAAATTATAATTGTATTTAAACATATTTGTTTCTAACCACCAATTCTTTTCCTCAAATTTGAACTCAGATTCTCAGGTTAAGCACACCATTCACATTACCCTTATTCCAGCAACCTAACAGATTGCTACCAGCAACTCAATCTTTCTGACGCTATAAAAACAGAGTTTAACATATATGAATTTGCAATTCAGAGATTTTCATTGACATTATTTCAAGATATAATTTTAAGGAATCGATAGAAGAACTGAAAGAACTGAAAACCTCTAACTTCAATATTCTAGTTGTAGGAAGCCGCTGAAAACATTTTAAACTTTTGCAATTTTGAAAATACAGAGAGGTTAACAAAATTGAGACCTGCACCATTTTTACTTTCTCCCCTTACTTCTTTAAAATATGTATTGAAATATTACGTCTTAAAAGGCGAATATTTTACAGAAAAAACTCTTATTGCCGGACCCTGGTTACGAAATGGTAGACTAATCTTGTTTCTATTCGAATGTGCTATAGTAAATTCATTCCTCTAACACCTTATGTTGTTAAAATCCATACAATTTAATATTCCATTATATTCAACATTTTATAGTGAGTCAAAAGCATTACTCATATTGTACTTTCTCACCTTACTTCGTAAAAAGAAAAAAAATATTGTAACCACAAGCACAGTAACTCCTTTTCTGGACAAAGATACAGGGAGAAAGCTACGTCATTCACCTTCCTCCCTTGGTATGCAAATGTTGCCCTACACTACACAGGTGGGCACCGCACACTCCATTATTTGAGGGAACAAATTCTGTCTCGCAACTTAAATGTTTCCTCTGCGTAACTTTAGATCTCGGGGCACTGTGCTCGTAGACTTCCTTTTCCATCCCTACACCCGCTTCCACCCCTCCCCCAACCCAACTCCCGCGCCCGCCGTGCGCGCTTTGTGCGAGAAACGATTTATGCAGCAACTTGCTGGGATCACGTGACCTCGCCTGTGTTCGGTGAGCGTTTAATTGCCCTGATATCCGCCCTGCCCCCCTCCACGTCCGCCCCCGCCCCGCCCCGCCCTGCCCGCCTACGCGCTGCCTTGGCACTTATCGCGAGATCTCAACAGCTGTTCTCCGCTGCACCCGCCCTCTGCCCTCCTCTCTCTCCCTTTTCTCTCTTCTCTGTGGTTCCCGAATCTGTTTGGCTACGAGGAAAAGTTACCCAGTTCCTTCTGTCACGTTGCAAAGCATCTTCTTCCAGAGATCCATTTCAAAGAAATCTTGTTTCCTGTATATTTCCTCGCCCCCTTTAGAAATTCCTCTTCCAGACAGACATATCTAGCCAGAAAAAATGTGTTACCAAAGAGAACATCAACGTAACGATTTTTCATAATAAAAAATAACTGATATTACTTAATTTCCTTGATTGTGTATTTAGTTGCTTAATCTCTTATCTGTAATACTTTCATTTACCAATGCAATCATTGAACATGCTCTTATTAGTTATGTGATTACGGGCTCGCATATATTTCTCTTTAAAACCAGAGATCAAGCTATGTTGAGATTTCTACCAAATATTCGAAGGATATGCTACTGCAAGAAAACGGTGATTTCAAAGACCGGATCAGTAGCTGAGCGAGAACTAACAACCACGTTTAGCTCTTTGTTAACCCTTGTAATGCCAAAGTTTAATTTGACCCATGCATTCCAGGGAGAGGGGCTGCGGAGACTACTGCTTAAATGCTGAATATATTGATGTTTCTGCCAATTTTGATAAATTAATAAATTCCCCGAATGATCCCAATTTTTCATTCACGGGTAAAGACCGATAACTTAAATAATAACGAACGCTAATGATATATTTCAGCATATTTTGAAGAAAAGGCATATCATAGACAATTATAATGAATTTCAGCTTTTCTAAAAAAATTAAATCTATAAAAATCATAGGCCTCGGGGTCTCTCCAGTTTGGTAATATTATGATTAACCTTATTAAGTGATCAAGAAAATAGTGAAAACGGTGGATCGTATCTTACGTATTTCTGTATTTTACATCCTTTCCTATCATCTATGTAGTTGGTGTCTGTGCAGATGACTCCTCTCTGACTCTTTTACTCTCATATGCATTAAATTTTCTTCTGAAAAATACATAAAAGTAAAAATCTTCATATATTCAACTAATTGCCAGAACACATTTTTTAGAAGAAAAATATTTCGTGAAAACACGTGGGAATGGCTAATTAATATTTCGTATCAAATTGTTTGCATCACATGATCGATTTTAGATGAGGGTTATCTCGGTTTTCATTGCGGATGAAAGAAGATATGAGATGAAAATCTCCGGGAACAATTCGTGAGCTGTGTTTGCCTCATTTTTTGATCTTTATTCATTTCAAACATGTCGAAGAAGATAATACTTCTTTTTCTACACCGTTCTCCATATATAATGAACGAATCTTTGCCTTCTTTTTACATATTGGACAGATTTCCAATATGTCATCTCTGGTAGAATTTGAATCAGAACGTGAACTTTGTTGAAGATGGAGGAATTACTTGGGTGATTAATTCCGGAAAATCTTCCCTCTCCTAATTAAGAGTTATATTAAAATGAAAAGCTCAGGCGAATGTTCCCTAAAATATTTTGTTTATTCTTATGAGTTATGACTTCTTAAGTTATAATTTCTTAGAGATGAAATAATGTTTTTCAGATCAAAAAATTAAACAGAATTATTATTTTATATACATTCGTGATTTGTTGCCAAACTTTCCATTCAACTTTATTTGTAATTCGAAGAAAAATGTTTCTCAATTTGTAGTAAACCTTAATATCAACCATCTTAATTACATTAACAATACGAATAACAAAAATCATGGAACTTACTGTAAATAATGATAGGGGAAAATATGTAATAAAGAACATAACTCATAATAGTTATTGTGAGAAAGAGCAACTATTTTAGTAAAATAATATCTAGCAATAACAATTAAAATATTTTACAAAATGTTTCAAAATTATGTATATTTATGTATTTTATGAACATTTTCATACTATATTCCAGTTAATTGGGGAATACTTGTAAATATATGAAAAATCTTGTTCGAAAAATTATTTGATTTGTTGATTGCAAACCTTGGTGATATGACAGATATAGCACTCTTGTTCTGATATCTTCCAATCACCCACAAATAGTTTCACGCCCCCCCCTCACCTGAGCATGCTTCGTTGATGCAATTTCATTCGTTTGTGGCAGCGCATGCCAGTGCCAAAAACGAATATTGACTTCCAGTCTACCCGCGTGACAAATTCCAAACCGCTTTGGAATTTCCTTGTTCTGCTTGTGCCTGTCACCCTCTGCCGCTCTGCGTTCGGAGTCGAGCGGATGGATGTGCGATGGCAGCGAGCGTTGGTGGCGGCGTCGATGAGCTCTGAGTGAATCCCACGCCATATCAAGTGCATGGAGAGTGGTCCAGGAGGGGGAGGAGGAAAAAGAGGATGAAGGAGAAGGCAGGCGGGAGAAGTATGGCAGAACAGAGAGGATATCATATATGTATTGTGACCGTACTTACCTTTGCTGGCTCACGGTTACACATATCATAAATTTTTTTTTTATGTGTGGGTACAGGAGTTCTTTAAGGGGGTTACTTTAATCTACAGTATCTGGATTCAAAGGCCTACTATCATATAAACAGAATTTATTAGAACAAAAGAACAATAAGACATCATTACATTACCAACATAGCTTGCATCATTGCTTTGATCATAATTCTATGGTTCATTCTGTACATCTCTAACCTTCCCACCATTACATTACCATTCCCGCTTATGCAACTTCCAACCCTTTGGAAAAACTACGTGCCATTCATATGCTACTACGCTCATCATTACTTTCAACGCTACACAGTGAGCATCCTGAACTGGCGTTTCATTTAATTTTCCTTCTATTTGTTCACAATTAGAATTACTTATCTGATCGTTACGATCGTCGATTTCTACGTGACGCGTTGCTGCCCGTTCCGCCTGAGGCCGGGAGGTAACCTTGATGCCCGCGATGCTCCGTCTGCCCACGTGTCACCGCAGCCCGTTTCCAATCCACCGGCGTCGCCTTCCCACGGTTTCTTTCTTCACACGATGACTTTAATCGTATCAGCTCAGCAGCTCCACCGCATAATCACACATCAGCACAGCCGCACCAACTATCATTAACCCGCATCGCCCACGTGTCCGTGCACTGCTCCCCTTTTTTATTAAATTTCGTAATTATTCTCTCTTAAATAAGTTCACCACAATCCTTACACTCGCTTATTGCACAGTTCATCACAATTTTTCTTTCTTAAATACCTGTTGTCCCGATTACACTGGATTTCTTGTACATCAAAGCATCGCTCTCTAACCACCATTGCATACCGTCCTCACGCCATACTGCTCCACCGCCAACTGTCGCTTTTGCGCGGTCAGACCGATCAGTTCCCACTACCCCGTGCGCTCGTTCACGACTCTGTCGATCCGTTCCGCCGCGGTTCCTCACTCTGCGCGCTACTTTTGAATGTGGTGGAGCGCCTATTCTTTGTGTTTTGACCAATACGGTCAAATAACCCCCCACGTTATCAAGATTTTTTTTACACAGTGAAAAATAATCTTCTAATCCATTGCTTCCAGGGTTCTCCTTTAGTTTTGATCTTGTCCCTCATGGTATGCCTTCAAGTTGTAAAAGTTGTATTGTTCGACTGTTTCTCCCCGCTCATTCATTAGTTCCGCCACATTTGGAGCTTTAATTGCCTTTATCTCATATGGTCCTTCATAAAGGAGGAAAAACTTCGAATAAGTTTTAGTTTGGGATTTGACACTCTAGGTACCCTAACCAACACCTTTTGTCCCACCTTGAATTCGTATGGCGTTTTCTTCATTTTTGCTAGTCGTACTTCGCTCATTTTGACTAAATTCTCGCGGACTGTTTCCTGTGATGGCTCCTGCGGTCTTTGGAATACCTCTTCTCTGTCAAGTGCGTATAAGACGTGGGTGGTCTACGTCCAAAATGTGCCTCGTACGGTGTAATACCCGTGCTATCGTGTGGAATGGACGGCAACCACCTATTAATCTCCGGTATTAGCTCTCCCCATCTGTCGTGCTGCTCGTGGCAATATGTTCTGAACATTCTAGATAATTCCCTCATGACCCGTTCCGCCGGATTTGATTGTGGATGTCGGATTGACGTAAATACTGGTTTTGTTCCAAGTCCCATCAATGTTTGCTGCCACTGTCGGCTGGTAAACATGGTTCCATGATCTGACAGTATTCTTTGGTATGGTCCTGCTACGTCAAAAAATATCTTTAACTTCCTCAGACAAGTTTGAGCATTCGTTCTCTTTATGGGGTAAATTTGGACGAATTTCGAAAATACGTCAATAGTTACAAATATGTGCTGGTTTCCATTTCTGGTTTTCGGCAGTGGTCCGTAAATATCCACGGCTGCTATGTCATTTTTCCCAAGCGGAATTATTGATTGCATGGGTCCTGCAAAGCTCTTGTTTGGGTACTTCGCCTTCTGACATAAGTTGCATTGACTCACGACCTTTCTAATTTGCCGGGCCATTCCCCTCCAGTAACATAGTTCTTGTATTACCTTCGTAATTTTCTCCGCTCCGAAATGTGCCATGGACGTATGAACATGCTTAATCAATTGCTCCGTGATACTCTTAGGTATCCACAACCTAAATATTTCTGCGTTTCTTGTCACTCTCCTGGTCACCACTCCCTGGATTAACTTCCATTCATCTTGCTTCTCCTCCATTTCCTCGTAATCCGGGTCTTCCCGTGACATTCTCCCCTCTTTGTAAGACTTTACCTTACTAATGTCAGGATCTTGTTCCTGTAGCGCAATTAGGTCTTCCCAATCGACTAGCGGCGCGTCCGTCACTCCAAGGTCTATCGCTGCCACTTGAAACTGCCTTTCGTTAGCGTAAGCCTCGTTTCCCTTGGGAGTCTTCCTGCTTAGTAGGTCGGGTAAGTAGTTTAACTCCCCTTTACAGTGTTCTACATCAAATGAAAATTGCTGCAGATACAAGGTCCATCTATACAATCGATCATTCTGTGTATGGCATCTGTTTAAAAACGTCAGGGCCTTATGATCTGTGCGCACAATGAAGTGCCTACCCATCAAATAGGGTCTTAATTTGGTAATAGCCCATACAATAGCCCCCGCTTCTTTTTCAGTCGTGGTGTACCGAATCTCTGGGCCTTTGAGCACCCGACTAATGATTGCGATGATTTTCTCTCTTCCTTCCACCTCCTGATACAGTACGGCCCCCATTCCGAAGTCGCTACTGTCAGTTTGTAGTATGCACGTTTTGCTAAAGTCAGGGTGTGCTACCACACAATGCCTGTAAAACATGGCCTTGATTTCATTAAATGCCTCCTCATGGGAATCATCCCACTTCCATCTCTTCCCTTTTTGCAACAGCTTATAAAACGGTGACATTATCATAGCGAAGTTAGGGCAGAACCGAGCATAATAATTACAAGTGCCAATCAGCCGCCGAACTTGTCTGACATTCTTGGGCGCCGGAATTTGTTGTATCTCCCGAATCGTGTCCTGCTTCATACCAATGCCCTCTGTCGTGATCTCGTACCCCAGAAAATGGATAGTCCTCGTAGCCCATCTCGACTTCTTGATGTTCAACACCAAATTGTTTTCCTTCAGTATGCCGAACAACTCTCGTAAATCTCGAAGATGCTCGGAAATGGATTTGGATTTAATCACAACATCATCAACGTAAACTGTCACTCTGTCCTGTAGTCGACCCCCTATTATCCTGTCAATGCACTGAACCAGTGCTGCCCCGCTGTTTCGCAGACCAAATGGTACTCTTCTGAAGACGTAGCATATTCCTTCCACCATGAATCCCGTGTACTGTTGGTCTTCCTCAGCGATTTTCATTTGCCAATAGGCCCTACTGAAGTCCGTGCACGAGAACACCTCGCACCCTCCGAATCCTCTCAGAATTCCCTCCACTTCCGGAGGAGCGTCTCGGTATGGCGAGGTCACAGCATTCAGTCTTCTCGCGTCTAAGCAAAATCCGAAGTCCTCCGTCCTTCTTCTTAACGATGACTATCGGACTGGTGTAAGATGTGGACGCCCTCTTTATGATCCCTTCTTCCGTCATCTCTCTGATCAATTCCGCTACTTCTTTTCGATAGGCTGCAGGTATGGGATAGTTTCCTCTCCCTGAATGGTGTATAGTCTGTTAATTGTATCCTAAATTCGTACTCCTTAATAGGTTCACCGTTTTTCATAAATATTTTCTTGTTCTCTAATAGCAATTCCTTCAACTCGATTTTACCCCTATCATCCAACATCTCAGCTCCGTCAGCCTGTTGCTCTATCCACTCCTCCACGCTTTCACCACTTATTACTCCCGCGCTAATATTGTATTCTTCGTCCTCCTCGCCTCCTGTATCAATCCACATCTCGTCTCCGTTTACAATGATGTGCCCCTTTTCGAGATTTATGACAGCCCGATTGTTCGCCAGGAAATCCATCCCCAATATAACCGGATACAACAAATGCCTCACCACCAGCGCAACCATCTCGTACATATACCCACCAATACATACTTCTAACATCACTTGTTTCGTAATGGGGCTTGACCTCTTCTGGGTGGCCCCAATTACATACGACCTCGTCATCAGTAATGCCGCCACACGTTTTCCCGTCGCCACTAACCTCTCATAATAATCCTCCGAAATCGCGCTCGCCACACATCCTGTGTCAACCAATGCTTCCACTTCTTCACCTAAGCATGATATCATGACGGTTGGACATTTCCGACGAATCTTCTGGCTGCTTTTTCTCTTGATCCAGGGCTCATCCTCGTAATCGACCACTTGAAATGACTTGATGGAAACCTCGTTGCTTACTCCGTGATTGTTCGTGTTGGGGTCTCCCGTCAACACGAACTCCCTTCGTTTAAATTTGGGTTGTAACCCGTCCCGCTGGTATTTGGTCTCATTTCGTTACCACGTGAACCTTCTCCTCCGTTTCCTCCATTAGGTTGTCTCGACCGCTCGCCGTTCCTTCGACTTTCGCTCTCCTGCTGCCTATCATATCCTCTTTGGTTTTCTCCACCCCTCTGATCACCCCAAACTCTAGCGCTTTGCTTTCCTCCCCTCTCTTGCTCTTGAGCGCCCCTCACCATCATTGCATTTACATTCACTTCATTTCTGTTTTTTCGGTGCATTAGCAAACGTCAGATCGAAGCTCCCTAATGCGTCTTGAAACTTCTCTAAATCTGTATGACACGCGCTCCTAAGCAAATTCTGGGTAGTTGTTGGAAATTGTCTGATTAGGATGCACATGATTTCTTGATCGCTCATGGGTGGCGATAACGATCGGAAATCCATGATGCGCCTAGCCGCGTAATCTCTCATTCCGCCCCCACCTGATGGCTTGTACATACTGTTCATGAGACCCATCTTAAAATTTAGCTGGATATCCTCGCTCCAATATCTTCGAAAAAACATCTGCTTAAACTCCGTTACAGTATTGGAAATGGTATGATGGTGTCTGCCCAGGTCCTCGCGTTATCCTGCAGCATCTGGTATATTACCTGCGTCTTACTCTTCTCAGGGAGACAACTAACCGCTAGGTATCGCTCCACAGCTCTCATGAACGAGTATGGATTCTCTTTTACGTCGCCCGAAAATTTTAATGAGGATGGTATTGCTATATTAACTGGGCCCCCTCCCACATTTGGCGCCGTCTTAACCTCTTTTAATTCTTGAACTTCTATTTGCAATTCCGCGATGTCGTCCTCACATTTCCGAACGTCCTTCTGCACTTCCTTTCTACAGGCTGCCACCGACTCCTTCAATTCTACCTTCGTGTCTGCCAACTCCCTCTTGCAGTTTTCTATCTTCCGTTCCATCCCTTGTGATACTCCCTTCACTTGCACATGCAGTGACTCGATGGCTTTATCCTGTGCCTCAATCCGTCCTTCCATCTTTGTGGTAATGTTTCGACTAAGTTCACTGCATATCTCTTGAACTCGCCCGTCTATTCTTTGTTCCCATGACTCGAACTTCTCCACTATAACCTGGTATTGTTCTTGTATTTGTCTCACTTGCTCTTGTTTATGTTCCTTCAGTTCATCAATGATTTTCTTTTGCTCCTCAACCATTCTCCTTTGGGCCCGTTCTTCCTGCTTCTCTAGCTCCTCGACCATTCTTCTTTGTGCCCGTTCGTCCTGCTTCTCTAGCTCCTCAACCATTCTTCTTTGTGCCCTTTCTTCCTGTCTCTCTAGTTCCTCAACCATTCTTCTATGTGCCCGTTCTTCGAGCTTCTCTTGTCCTGCCATGATTTGATGAAGCATGCTCAGTAAGTCCTCTGTTCCGTTTCTCTTCACCATTCCCAGATTTGGTGTCGACGCACTCGCCCCCGATAACTCCATTCTGGCTCTATCCGAATCTTCTAGTAACGACTCATCCCATTTACCTCCATCATCCTCATCACAATGATCTCTGTCCTCGCGCTTCTCTTCCTCTCCCATCATTGTGCCCGTTTGCTTTTCCATTATGCCCCCAAATTGCACCCTACTACACCTATTTCTGACTAATCGCCCTCCTACACGCTTGATTCCACCCAAAATCTATTGCCCAACTTCAGAATGCTCACAGAGGCATACACCGAACACTACAAATTACTTCACTTCACACCAGCGGCATCCTAATTACTCTCAAAAATGACCCTAACACAATCTGAATTGCTTTGAATTAGATGTGAGTGATGCCGCATATATTACGATCCTATACATAACTCATCAAAAACACATACAGAAAAAAACACACATCAAACAAATTATTGACCTCCGTCATCCACCTGGGAACAATTCACAAACAAAATGCACTCAAGCTCAAAACACCTAGAAATACACACAAAATAATTAAATGTAATTACACTGACATCTGTAACAAAATTCACATTGACATAATTCAACTGAATTCAAAATATTCATTAGATTATCATTGAATCAGTCTCAGATAGTCTTCCTGCACAATTACTGAATGCAACTTATTTTTTTTTTTTTTCATCCACCTAAATAAAAAAAATCTCGATAACTCTTATTCAGTTGCAACTACTTGAATTGTAATGTTCATCAAATAATTAATGCTACTATGTCTCCAAAATAGCTCATAACTTCATAATATTCATTTACACACACGTCCAATCAGTGCTTCAAAATGCACTGGGCAGCACCTAAAACCCAAATTTATATTCTAACATGAAGGATTTTGTTCCTAATGTATTGCTCATTGAACTCAATGAATACACCTACTGTAATAATACTTCAGAAATCATACCCTAACACACTGTGTTTATTTAGATACACACTGTAAGGACTCTTCAACAAAATTATACCCTGATAATTACACTCATGTCACACTCACTGTAATACCACTTTCCAATAATTATGCCCTAACATATTATTCATTGCCACATATACATTATGATCTTGTTTCATAAAAATTATCCTTGTATTGTATGATGATATACACATAGGAATGCCTTACAATAATTACCCTGGTATTTACACTGAATTCAGCGCCTTTTTACTGGCCACGTTATAACAATCTTAAAAAGAAAACTACATTCCAATATCTGCACTACCTTAAAACACATTAATTAAAATTCCCATCTATTTGTTATTTAAACTCACTAGTCATCAAAATGTTTTCTAAATTGTAAATGAATTATTTCAAACGACACCTTGACACAGAGATTTGCACTTAATGTTCATCAAAATGTTTTCTAAATTGTAAAGAATTATTTCAAACAACACCTTGACACAGAGATTGGCACTTAACACTTATCAGATATTTTCTGGATTGCAAAGGAATTATTTACACAACACCTTGGCATATGAAATTGGCACTTAATACTCATCAAAATTTCTTCTAAATTGTAATGAATTATTTCACACAACACCTTGGCAAATGAAACTAAACTAAGCATTCATCAAATTCTCTTCTAAATTGTAAATGAATTATTTCAAACAACACCTTGACACAGAAATTGGCACTTAATACTTATCAAGATATTTCTGGATTGCAAAGGAATTAATTTACACAACACCTTGGCATATGAAATTGGCACTTAATACTCATCAAAATTTCTTCTAAATGTAAATGAATTATTTCAAACAACACCTTGATACAGAAACTGGCACTTAACACTCATCAAAATATTTTCTGAATTGTAACTAATGCTCATACAACATTTCTTTTGATTTTCAACTAAATTATTTCAAGCAACACTTCACTAATTCCACTGCAATATGTTAGAGAATATTGATATATTTGATGCACTTAAACTCTCTTTGAAATATTTAAAACTGGAATGCTGACATTATCAAGAAATTTACACTGTCTTCTGCCTTTTCCAGTCATGCAACTAATTCAGATACCTGCTGATTAAAGTATGCACTTATGGGGATTGAATTTTGTTCAATCTAATTACAAATTACCAATCTTTCCCTGTCCCTGAATTTCGGGCGCCAATAATATGTGACCGTACTTACCTTTGCTGGCTCACGGTTACACATATCATAAATTTTTTTTTATGTGTGGGTACAGGAGTTCTTTAAGGGGGTTACTTTAATCTACAGTATCTGGATTCAAAGGCCTACTATCATATAAACAGAATTTATTAGAACAAAAGAACAATAAGACATCATTACATTACCAACATAGCTTGCATCATTGCTTTGATCATAATTCTATGGTTCATTCTGTACATCTCTAACCTTCCCACCATTACATTACCATTCCCGCTTATGCAACTTCCAACCCTTTGGAAAAACTACGTGCCATTCATATGCTACTACGCACATCATTACTTTCAACGCTACACAGTGAGCATCCTGAACTGGCGTTTCATTTAATTTTCCTTCTATTTGTTCACAATTAGAATTACTTATCTGATCGTTACGATCGTCGATTTCTACGTGACGCGTTGCTGCCCGTTCCGCCTGAGGCCGGGAGGTAACCTTGATGCCCGCGATGCTCCGTCTGCCCACGTGTCACCGCAGCCCGTTTCCAATCCACCGGCGTCGCCTTCCCACGGTTTCTTTCTTCACACGATGACTTTAATCGTATCAGCTCAGCAGCTCCACCGCATAATCACACATCAGCACAGCCGCACCAACTATCATTAACCCGCATCGCCCACGTGTCCGTGGCACTGCTCCCCTTTTTTATTAAATTTCGTAATTATTCTCTCTTAAATAAGTTCACCACAATCCTTACACTCGCTTATTGCACAGTTCATCACAATTTTTCTTTCTTAAATACCTGTTGTCCCGATTACACTGGATTTCTTGTACATCAAAGCATCGCTCTCTAACCACCATTGCATACCGTCCTCACGCCATGCTGCTCAACCGCCAACTGTCGCTTTTGCGCGGTCAGACCGATCAGTTCCCACTACCCCGTGCGCTCGTTCACGACTCTGTCGATCCGTTTCCGCCGCGGTTCCTCACTCTGCGCGCTACTTTTTGAATGTGGTGGAGCGCCTATTCTTTGTGTTTTGACCAATACGGTCAAAGTAAGTATATATATATGTATATATATATAATATATATAATATCCGAGTTATATACAAATAGGTTGGACTCTGGCGTCGTTTACACCACTCTAAATAGCCGGTAGTTTATTGAGGTATTCCAAGACACCCCCCAAACCTGTTAATTCACACGTTCCGAGGGTCACAAAAAAATGACATTCTCTCCTGGCTGTTATGACTTTTCCACTCATTAGCTTAAACGAAACAAGTGTGGCCCTAAACAGCCATCATCAATGGACAACAAAAAAAACTTTCTATTAACAAGGGTTATCTACCTGTCTACGAAGAATATCATTGGTCTATGATGAACATTCACAAAAATCATCTCTCTAGAAAAATAATGATCTTTGAAAAGCTTAGGATATATTTTAACCATAATGTTCAAAACATGTTAAAAAACACGAACGGATATGGACGTTGTGACTAGAATCTTTCATTAAAAAATCTTATCTTTGTGTTCTCCTGAATAATTTGAGAATTATTTTTCTTGTTTGCAACATTAAATATTCTGTGAGGTGTTGCTACCACAGCAGTGGACTGTAGTAAGGATCGTGGGGTGAGGTAGCTAACTTCACATCCTCGTGGCTCAGAGTGGTGACAAATAATCCACATTTTATGATCTAATTTTAATTATACAAGAAATAATGAAGTTACAGATACAATATGATGTATAAATGGCATTCAAACCATATGCAATCTGAATAGAGTGATCAGTACAATATCTAAACTGAAAATGAGACAGGGAAGTCACTATAACAAATGTATGCATAATGCATGACAAACACCTGGAGATACAAATAGGAATATGTGCATGTACTGACCAATGAGTAATTAATACATAATGCATGACAAACACCTGAAGATACAAATAGAATGCACATGCAATTAAACAATTGAAAACGTTACAGTTTCCTTGAAGATAGCACAGTTCCTGGAGTTTGCCAGTAGGTCGTACGCAAACATTCAATTTGGCGGACGTGATCCATCCGTGGCTGACCCAGGACGAGGAAATGCCACACAGAGCGGTGGTATTTGAATGTAGTTCTGCTCACGTGTAAGCCTGACAATGGCTTAAATAGCAAGTAGCAAAGGGAAGCATGCCTCCTGCCCATGCGATTTACACGTGCCAAACCTTTTCACTTGGTATTCAAATAAAAGGAGAAAAACGAACTGTCGTGTCCGTTGTCAAAGTTTGCGACACTCTAACAAACATGTAATTAACGTCGCACTCAGTAAAATAAACTAGATGCTTGAGGATAAGGGGCGGTGTGTAGTTCCACCCGAAACCTCGCCATTTTTGCCTCACCACATACGTCGCACGTCACGACCGCCAGTGTCGAAGTGGCAGAACTTCCGGCATGTCGATTGTTTGGCCTCTAAGCCC
>JAHLJT010008756.1:15570600-15622007 GCA_031308135.1 Acheta domesticus | reverse complement strand
TTACTTTATTTCTACTGTGTCTTTTTTCTCGTGCCCGCTGGGCTCCGTCTTAGCCGCTCGGCAATCCCTTGCACACGCTTCTTCTTCCTCCCAGCGCAGATTGGCGGAGATGGCTCAGTGGCTGTATCCATCCGCTCCTGCTGCATCGACGCTGACCGGAAGGTCCTGGAATTTGAGTCCCTGCGGAGGTGATGGCTGAGATAGCTTCCAGCCAGCATTACCAGCTAGAGTCAGCCAGCAGATTCTTCAGGAACTCTGAATGGATTGAATGGTTGAGTCTTGATGGTGGTGGATTGTCGACTGTAGCTGAAGAACTACCGAGGGAATTGAAGCCACTGTCTGGAATAAAATTCCAAGCGCCCGGACATTCCAATCGACAGTTTTTCGTGGTTTCTACCATATATACATGGATAATGCCGTAACAAACAAGCCATAGATCTCCGCGCGATCTTCTCTCTCTCTCTCTCTCTCATCCCTTTTCATTTCCCGTCACATTTCTTTTCCCTTAACACACACACACACACACACGTATACGTACACATACACGAACATCACCATAACTCACATCGGGAAACTAGTTCCGACTGCTATGGAGTCCTTCAGGGGGAGATGCCTGGAGTTAAAAAACCAGCAAGCCGTCAAGATGGATTGGAAGCAAATTCCATGTCCCAGTGGTGGAGGAACACTATTTCCTACCTGCTAGAATAAATACTACACTCACGGAACTAACGATAATGTTGACGCGCTCCGAAAACCAAATACCTCCTCTTTCCTCACAAGAAATATACTAAGCAAGAAATATAGCTCACTATAAACACAACTTTCTAGACGAAGCTGATCACTAAATATTGCCAAAAACCGCTGTGCCTAAATTAAGCATTTTTATCAAAATTAATAAACTTTTGTTAGCGTCATTAAGAAGAACGTTGTTGTATGTTTTTCACGTAAAATACATTGTAATTATATGATAATTTGTGTATGTATGCAAATAATAATAATAATAATAATAATAATAATAATAATAATAATAATAATAATAATAATAATAACTCCACCTAGGGAGTACACGACCTTGCAGTTGGTGGTGGGGCTTGAGTACCCCCATGAGCCTTAAAGCTATGTCAGTGGTAGCCTAGCTACCGGTAGGGCCTCCCTTGCTGAATAGGTTGAAGGTGAGGGGTCAGACGAAGAAGTACTCCATTTTGAGGAGAGTGGGAAGTAAGTAGAGAGGGAAGGGTCATGAACCTTTGGACTTCCTGTTGTCGGCCCATAGAGGGTACAGGAGAGAAACTGGGTTGGCACACCAGGCCACTGATTAGAGTGGAGGCCCGAACCTTGCATTAGCCAGCGAAGGAGGCTGCCTTCAGCAGTCAGTGAAAATCCCGTAGGGTTTAGTAATGCCGACTGGCGATCGGAGGGACCCCTTGCTGGACCCTGCGGGGGGATGCCCCGAGGCCACTGTGGGTCGCAGTAACGAATGGCAGGAAACAACCCGAAGGTTATGTGTGATCTGTGAACTCGAACTTGCATCCTGCGAATCTTCAATTCAAACCAATGAGCAAAATGGATAGAACAAGCAATGTAATGAACCTTAACGTGCCTTGTTCTACCAATGTCCCATACCTGCTCAGAAACCGAGCTAATGTCACCTTGCCGACGTCTGGCCATCCCACGGATGTTAGTCCCAGGGACTCAGAGCCGGCAGTAGCTCGAAGCCATCGTCAGAGATGGACCCGGGATGAATTAAAGGAGGTGATGTGGTGCTTTTACTATGCAAAAGCGAAAAATGGAGGCTCAGAAATAGAAGTTTTTAAGGTATGGAGAGAGCGGAACCCAGATATGAGACCTACCCTAGACTCAAAGAAGCTTGCCAGTCAACGACGATACATACTCAGCAGTGGAAAATTCACAGCAGAACAACTTGCTGACATTGAGAGAAATGCGGAGTATGTACTTCGCTCGAACAACCCACATGACGAACATGTAGAACTTGAAAATGATGATCCCGTGGAAGGTTCATCTCTTTCCAGTGAAACACACGTCAGTGGTGACAACTCATCTGGCAATGAATTACACGATAAGGACATGATGCGAAATCTCCTTCGGCGCGAGATAGAAAGAGTTAGTCAACTTCCGTTTGAATCTCGCGAACCGTTGAGGAGAATATACGAAACTGCCAAAGCTAAAAGAGTGATAGAAACAGTGAATTCTGTCTTAAATGAGGTGGTGGAGACCCCAGGCAGAGATCTAGATATTACTGAAATCAATCACATCATATATGCAACTGGATATCTAGTATCTCAGATAATGTTGGGGCCAGCCAAGAACACCGACGGCCGACAGCAAAACAGAGTAAACAGCTCTGTACCCCCATGGTTGAACAGAATTATGAAACGGATAGCCGACACCCGGCGCGAAATATCACTCTTAGCTGAGGCATCTTCTAAATCAACGCACACCTCTAAAGTTCAACGAAAAATATTCGATGTTGAACAAAAATACCAAATTGAAAATGACACCAGCAGGCTAATGGTAGTTGAAAAGCTAAAAGAGAAAATTCAAGCATGGGCTCAAAGAATTAGACGTTACAAACGTAGAATAGATTTCCGTGTACAGAACAGGTTGTTTGAAACAGACGCGAAGAGATTCTATCGCAATCTGACTCAAAAACCGAATGGCAAAGCTGTCACACCTTCAAAAGAAGACGTCGAAGCGTTTTGGGCAGGAATCTGGGAGGAGAGCAGATCCTACAACAAAGACGCATCTTGGCTTCAATCTGAAGTTGATGCTGCCAATGAACTTGTAGAAACAGTGGAAGATGTTCACCAATTCTCGGAAGAGGACCTCTTCCAAGCAATTAAGAACATGGGAAACTGGAAGTCCCCCGGGATTGATAAGATCCAGATTTATTGGATTAAGAAATTAACAGCAATACATTCTCATCTAGCAAAGGCTGTTAATAAAATTTTTGAAAACCCAAAGGAAATCCCGGAATGGCTCACACGCGGCATCACGTATTTGCTACCCAAAGCGGGAGACAGCTCTTTGGCGAAGAACTACAGGCCAATTACTTGTCTGCCAGTACTGTACAAAGTTATAACTTCAGCCATAGCTGACAAAATGTACAGACATCTAGATAAGAATCATCTAATGCCAGCTGAACAAAAAGGATGTCGTAAAGGCTCTTATGGCTGTAAGGAAATCTTGCTCCTGAATAAAGTCATCTTGAATGATGTAAAGAAACGCAAACGTAATTTGAGCATGGCTTGGATTGACTACCAAAAGGCCTTTGATAGTGTACCACACGATTGGATTTTGAAGACCCTGGAGATCTATCGATTTCATCCTAGACTTATTGAATTTTGCAAGGCTAGTATGAAGTCGTGGAGTACCAGGTTACTAATCCACAGCGGAAAGGAAGCAGTAGAAACCAGAAGTATTCAGATTAACAGGGGTATTTTTCAAGGAGATTCACTATCCCCTCTGCTGTTTTGCATTAGTTTGATCCCACTATCGAGACAGTTGTCGCAAGCTAACTTTGGTTTTAAACTCCATGGTGATGAAAGGCCAGTATCACATTTGTTTTACATGGATGATCTTAAACTGTTTGCTAAGAATGAAGCGATTCTCTCCCAAATGCTGTCTGTCGTGAATGACTTTAGCAATGACATCTGCATGAAGTTTGGTCTTGACAAGTGTGCAAAAATCAATTTAAAAAGAGGGAAACTCACAACGTCTGAGAACATTGAAATTGATACGCACACTGTGATTCAAGATCTTGAGCCAGGTAAAACTTACAAATATCTGGGCATTGAAGAATGTGAAACCATCTCGAATGACAGAATGAAAGAGAGAATTCGTAGGGAGTATTATAGGAGAGTGAGACTGGTCCTGCAGTCCGCTCTGAATTCCAGGAATAAAATTTCTGCAATAGGTAGTTTGGCGGTACCTGTAGCCGAATACAGTTTTGGACTAGTGGACTGGACTGAGCAGGAAATTCGCACCATGGACCGAAAAACCAGAAAACTGCTAACAATGCATCATGTTGCCCACCCTCGAGCTGATATACATAGACTTTATGTGTCACGTAAGGAAGGAGGAAGAGGCCTCAGACAAATTGAGGCCTCCTGGCACAACGCAATAGCCGGGATGGGAAAGTATGTAGTCAGCCATCAAGATGACCCTCTAATGAGGCAGGTCATGAAATCTGACCGAAGAATGGGAAACAGAGGCATTGTTAGTGTAGCTAGAAGCATTGCGAAGAAAACTAGGCAAGACACGTCGAATAACACAGACACTGAACTTCTGATGCTGCTAAACATGAAGTGTGAAACACAAAAAATGTTAAAGAAATCGTGGAGAGACAAACCACTCCACGGTCAATACCTAAAAAGAATGGACAAGGTGCAGATCAATAAAGATCAATCATTTATGTGGCTTAAAAGGGGAAGAATGAAGCCAGAATCGGAAGCACTTGTAATAGCTGCCCAAGATCAGGCCTTGAGAACACGACATTATGATAAAGCGGTTCTCAAAATTTCCCAAGATGATAAATGCCGCATTTGCCTGGAGCAAGTAGAAACCATTGATCATATTGTCTCAGCTTGTCCAATTCTAGCAAAGACGGAATACCTGAAAAGACATGACAGGGTGTGTAGCTACCTCTACTGGCAGATCTGTACCGCCCTCGAAGTTCCAAACACATGCCCCAAGTGGTACGAACACTCACCAAAACCGGTGACGTCTGTTGGATTGTGTACGATATTGTACGACCAACAAATTCAAACTGATCGCACGATAGCGGCAAACAAACCGGATATAGTTATCCGGGATTTGTCGAAAAAATCGTGTTTACTTATCGATGTTGCTGTACCTTGCGATCAAAACGTCGTTACCAAGGAGGCAGAGAAACGTCTTAAATACAAGAGTTTGGAAATCGAGATCAGCCGAATGTGGGGCGTAAAAGCACAGGTCGTCCCGATAGTTATCGGAGCTCTGGGATTTATTCCGCAAAATTTGAGTAAGAACTTGTCTAAACTCCCAGGTAATTCAAAAGACTGGGAAGTGCAAGAAATAGCTTTATTTGGAACAGCCCACATTTTGCGTAAAGTATTGTAGAGGCACTGATAGTCACCGGATCTGCTCCTTAGGTAGCTGGTTGCAACCTGGAGTAGATTTTATATTCAGCCGACTCATAACATCTTTAGTCGTGATGTAATGGAATAATAATAATAATAATAATAATAATAATAATAATAATAATAATTGTACAAAGGAAAAAGTGTATTAGGTACAACGTAAAGGGCGCACAAAGAGAGTGTGAAAAGCAAATTATGTAAAAAGTGAATGAAGTAATTATGAAAGTGCTTACATGAATTCGTATTTTTAAATACACAATTTCATTATTCGGTAATTAACTTGAGTATACTTTATGAATGTTGAAGCACAAGCCGCGAACCGGCTCGGTGGGAAACCTTGGGCAGGCCTGGCATAATACAACTCATCTGCTGTTCACTTTCCCTGTAATACTGTTTCTACTCTCTCTGTCTATCGTTATTTCAAGGCTCCAGAAATAGCTTCTTGCATAGCAAACTTCTGAATCATATTTTGGTTCCGAATAGGGTTTACATCTAACGGAACCCTAAAAATATCTTTTTAGAACCGTTATCGCCCCGACGTTTGGCACATTAAAGGAGACAGGAGGAAGTAAAACCATGTTAAGACATACAGGCGCCTCCCTCCCCTTTTCTCAAGGCGCCTGCAAAGTTTTCAAAGGCAAAGAGCTCGTATCCTTACTCCCTACGTCCTTTTTATAGGACGTTGTGTTTATGAAACGTCGCGATAAGAGTTTTGTAAAGGAAATTTACAATGAGGAGACCCTGAACATCTCGCGGTTTTCCGCGACAAAGCGCCTGTGGTGGCAGGAGGGCAGAACAGAGGGAGATAGGGCGAGGAGGGACGAGGAAAGAGCACATGGCAATTACAATTCTAGTAACTCTCTACACCAGGGTCTCGACCCCGTCTGCAGTACCAGTGCCCTATCCACGTCCTCGGCCATAAACGACTTTGCTGCTGTAAAGGAAAGTTCATTCACTAAACAGGAATAATAGAGTGAAAGAACATACATAAATTACACAGAAACCGAGATAAATAGAAGGATTACATTCAACTGAATAAAATATGACGATTTGAAAATATATATAGTAAGAGTAATTACTTGAAAACATGAACATCTCTAATAACTAGTGGCGCTAAAGCAGCACGTAGTTTCTCGCCCATATTTTCACACAAAATTACGCGAAAAGTACTCAAATTTCCCAAAAAATTGTGCATGACCTTATTTCAAAGTCTGTCTTCAAGGAACAGATATCATTAAGGGAAAATATATTTTATACAGACGGGACGTTTTGCCATCATTCGATTTTTCGATATCAAGGACCCACAAAACATGCATTATGGCTACACCACCCTTGATAGATCTTTTTTTCTAAATTTAGCAACTGGATTTATCCACTTTTTCGTTACCAGGACCCTGTAATACAAGAGATTTTTCTGGCAAAAAGTCGCCGTTTTTCCGCGAAGTATTACATAATTTTCTCTCTACTCCGTAGCGAAGAAGTAAAAATATTGACCTACACTTGTTTATAATAATTATAAATAACCGTAGAGAAATCAAAAATAATAACTACATATGAAAATGTGATTTGTTGAAATACTAACCAAAATTGGTGGAAGAACCTATCAGTATACTTTCAGTATAGAGCTTTCCAAGTATGCGTTGGCACCATGGTAATGTACCCTGGGAATCCAAATTTTCCATTTGCTTTAAGCGTCAAAAACTTTCAACCTTCGTTCTTTCAGGCCTCCGTTAGGGTGCCCACCACTCGTTGAGAATCTCCGTGAATGTCAATCCACTGTCGTCCATGACAATAATCTTAGATGCGGATAACAGTAAAAAATATATTGTTATAATTTGACAAATTAATTATCGTAAAGGACCCTTTGATGTATTTTGGACATTTTCACGTTTAAATTGCAAATATCATTATCAATGACAAAAGTTTACAACTACAGTTCTGTGAATAATAGGTACTAAATAAATATTATTATTAGAATAATCACCAAAGAGCTGCAGTTAAAATAAAGTTTTATAAACATCAATCTAATAATGATTGAATTAATCCATGTAGTAAATAAAATACAAATCCTTAAGGGACAAAAAACTTAAAAGCATTTCAGCCGACACCTTTATTTTGGGTGATCTTAGCATAGCAAATGGAAGTTTTCCTCCGTTTCCCTACTTCCACTACTTCTCTACTTCCAACTCCTTACGTCGTCATGCTGCTCCTGTTAAAGAATAGATTTTGGAAGGGAGTACCCGCGGGGGAGAGCGGAAGAGATGAAAGAGAGGGAGAGAAAAAGGGAGTATGTTAAGGAGATAGACAGTAAGATAACTGATTTTAATTTTTTCTGGAAGTTTCTAATTATTTTTGTTTCAAATTCAGAATGTGTACCCAGGAGTAAACAGGCAAAATTATTGAAATCAGATCAAGTACGTTACGTAACTTCTGGTTTCAGCATACAGTTTTGTAAACGTCAAATGTAGTAAGTTCAGAATTATTGTTCACAGAAATATGATAACGCAGAATTGTGATATGAACTTCATTTTTTCAGAAACAAACGTGCATGATGTTGTAATACAAACTTCACCAATGAACGATTTAAAGACTAGTGTAGATATTAAAGTGTTTTTGAAATGTAGTGCTTTTATTAAATCTCAATACATTTATGTGACAAGTGATGGCAGCGGTTAAAGAAAACTCAGATTAATAAAAAAAGAACGAGAAAAGAGGGGCAGAAGGTGAGAAAGGAGAGGAAGTGCAAGGAAGGAAAGCCAGGGAGAGAAAGGGGAACGTAGTCGAGAAAGGGGAGCGAGGAGGAACGACAGAAAGGAGGGAAGGTGAGAGGGCGGGGAGGAAGTTGCGAAAGGAAGCAAAGGAACGAGGCACACAGGGATGGCGGGAGGGCTCAAGAGCTCATCCGCGCACAGCCGCCAGGGGCGATCTTCGTGTTCTTGGGAGGAATATCCCCATATCCACTATGCAAATGAGGGCGTATGCGTCGCAACCGCGTGCGGATTAGGGCTTTGGGAGTTTTTGCAGAGTTGCTCGCTTTTATTGGTCCATAGCTTCAAGAGGAAACTAATCTGAACATGAGACTTTTTGATGAAAAGTTTAAAGTGATAGTGAAATATTGTTTTAAAATAAAACGAATTTTCCAAAGTTCTCCAAACACAATTATAAGAAAATAATGATTACAGGGAATGTTGTTCTACCTTGAACATATGTGTACCTTGAACCAATAGTGATTTAGAGATTGACTGTTAGACTAAACCACTCACAATAGAGATATGAAATAACTTGCAGTTTTATGAGAATTTATAGTAATGGTTCTAGGTTAGTTGATTTTAATATTTTTGAAAGAGATGTAACAGGAGGAGCCGATGGAAGAAGATCACGAACAACAAGAGATGGAAGACTGTGTACACGTCGACTACGAGTACTGGTATAAGAAGGATGAATTTATTTTTATTTTTACGCAACACAGATTTGTTGTAGATCGAGTTTTGTTTTTATATTTAATTTTAAAAAATAGTACCCATGTCAATTGACATAAATAATTGGTAAACGTGCACAATTCAAAAGTAATTAATAATCGTAGAATTTATCGTTAAAGTCAAATATTGATAACTATTCTTATTTCAATATAAAAAGCATATTATTTTGTATTAGTGTTGTATTGTCTCCTGTTTTAAAAGGATCCCAATATAATGTATATATAAAAGAGACAGAGCAGCAGATATGGAGAATTTTGAGGCAATATATCAGCCTAAATGGAAATAAAAGGATTAAATGGTTTAATTAATACCGCTTCGTGTTTTCCTCAAAATATTTGCAAACTTAATTTACTTTAATAAAAAAAATAATTTATATAAGCCGTTCTCGGTATAGTACTCTTCAATAAACAAACGTTTCAAATTGCACCCCGGGTACAAAAAGTTAACACAACGCAAAAATCAAAATATATAGATATTTGGAGCAACGGCAATATATACAGCCTGAGTAATTATAGAATATTAGAGGTGAGTTAAGAACCACTTCAATATATATAAAGGTCCAAATTTATCGGGCATGCAGAGCTGTGGAAAACTATCTTTTGCCAGGGGGTCTTTGGGTTTGAGTCCCGACGGTGGCAGGATTTTCGACACTAGCTACATAGCTAGGTCGAATTCAGCCGTGGATTTTTAAGGGCGAAAAAAATCCTTCGTACGCCTTCCATCGGTGGGGAAGTACAGCCAGCTGTCCCAGGTTAGTAGATTTACTGCATGTAAAAGATCCTTAAGCCTAAATGACGCCTCTGACCTAAATTCAAAATCGCCGGTTTCGTCACCCATGGAATACCTTCTTTCTCCGCTAGTTAGTGAAAGGAGCGTATCAAAATTTGCATTTTCAGACGGAAGAGCAGGCCTCATGGTCTGAGTCTCGCCACGTAAAATTCAATTTGTCAAAACTTAATTCAATTCAATCGTCCGACGATACCCCACTTTGCAATGTCGTTGAGACGACACCGAGGCCAAATCCGTTGCTGGTGCTGCTGCTGCGGTACCGCTGACCCAACATTCCTAGGGTTTGAGACCGGACGGTCGTGGGACATTCGACACTACGTAGATAACCAGGTCAAATTCACTCATTGAAAGAGAATTCTAGTATCTGGTTGCTACTTGAACTTTCCGTACTTTGTGCAATCAATATCAGGCGAATGATTGAGCAGTAACCGAGGAAACGCGCCGTAGTATTTTCCTCCTCGTCATGTACCCATCTCTCCTCTTACCCTCACACACACACAGTACACTACAACACATTTATCGAGAGACAAGTCAAATGATTAGAAGTTTACTGCGCGGGGGAGGCATTCAGCTGAAGGTAAAAACTCCGGGACTTGTACGAATAAGTCAGCATCGGATCTCACGTTCCAGAGATGAAAAACAGTACTACATCTTGGGCACGAGACTAATTGACAAAGTAATTGACGCTATCCAAAACAATCAATTATTATTCATGCACACAGACACTCCTTCTGCAGTTTTTAAAGGAACGCATCCCTTCTATTTTTCCAGATGCAAAGTGTGTTCGAGTGATCCGATTTTGATCTTATATTTCTTCTGAACATGAGATTTGTCACTTGACCTTTACTTCGAGGTGCTTTCAACGATTCTTCCAAGTTTTTACATCGTTCAATCTTAATTCGGCTGATCCATAATTAGTTCCGCGTTAACCTACCATTCTTTTCTTTAAACTTCAACACAATACACTCTAAAGAGCATCTACAAGTACGTTCAATCGGATTTTTGCGCGTTCTCTATTCTGCGCGGGCGCTTTGTTCTCATTCCGAACGTCGCTCACGGAGAAGGCGCCGCCCCAGAGCTTAATAGTGAAATCTCCGCCCCGCACTTCCTGCCTCTCGCGCTCCGCGCTCCCCCGTTGCGCAGACGTGGAGAGCCGAGGTAACCGAGCAGCGGCGACTGCTGGGACCTCGAGTTGAACGAAGCGGACACAACTGAATGCGAGGGCGAGAGCAAAAAAAAAGCTCGCAATTCTTTGAAAGAAGAATCGATATCTTTTCAGGCGATTATTCGATTGAATTAGAGTTTCAAATGGAATCGATCTTTTCGGAAGTGGTTGGCGGGCCTGCCCCCCCCCCTCCGGGCTGCGCGACGTCTCCGTCTTTTGTTCCGGCCGTGCGCAGAGGATGGCAGCTGAGCGGGGGGGGGGGGAGGAGGGGTTGCGCGTGAATCCCACGAGAGGGCAGGAGGGGGTGTGGGGAGGCGATAAATCAGGCGGGGGAATCCATTTGCGCGCCTAGCACCCTCCCGAGGGGGGGGGAGGCCGTTCTCACCGTTGGCTCTGTGTGTTTTTACGTGGGTCCTTTTCATTCCCACGGAGAGCGCGTAGGACGTCTTTTTGTCCGGTGCCTACGCCGGAATCGAATATCTGCGATCGGCATAGTGTATGGACTCCCCAGTGGATCTCCTAGTACGGGCGGTGATACGCCCTTGTTCTCGCAATCCGACGTTTTCAACACTCTTCTTCTTCCTCTCCCTTTTGCTATTCCTGTGCTTTTTCCATCTCCCTTCTTTCTGTGCTTGTAGGACGGCCTGAAGTGTACTCAAATCCAATAGAAATGAAAACTTAGCATCTCTCGCGGAACGGAATTCGCATAACGTTCCTACGATAGCGAATTAGATCTGCAATTGGCATAGGGTGTGGATTCCCCAGTGGATCTCCTAGTAAGGACGGTGATATGCCCTTGTTCTAGAAAACCGGAGTTTTTCTCCCTCTTCTTCTCACCTTCCTTCCGCTTTTCTACCTCCCCTCTTTCTGTGCTTGTAGTGTGGCTTGAAGTGTACTACAGTCCAACAGAAATGAAAACTTAGTATCTGTCGGCAAAGGGAATTCACATAGCTTACGTGAGATACCGAATTATTAGGTTCGATACCTACGAACGCTTGTGTGACTTAAAAGACTCTTTAAATCGTGGCCAAGGACTCAGCTTACGATTCTAATCAGTCCCTTTTTATTACGATTCTCTCATCGAAAATGTAGAACTCTGAGTGGTTGAAATAGTGAAGAAATGCTGTACACTTGCCAACAATAAAATATAAAAATTCAACGTGCAAAGTACTTATATTTTTGGAAAATCAAATGGAAGGACCTGAGTCGAAAAAGCTGTCATTTTCATATCATGACCAACAGTTTTAGGATAAAGCATTTTGACATTTACGAATCACGTCGCACTATATCACTAAGTACGGATCTTAGAAAATACACTTTATTTTCCTTCACTGTTCCATTGACGTTAGTAGAGCTGAGAAGACGGTAAAGTGTCATAGGACAAGGGAAGATGATGATCGTCTGTATAACCAACATGACTATAGTGTATAAACCAAGTACAGATTGTCATGTACTAAATTTCAGTTCTTCAAAGCAATATACTGCAAACTATTTCAGAAATTTATTTCTGTACTATCAAATTACCATTTCATCGAAGTATTTTTTAATTAACATTTGATCTAACTGCCTGCAACCGCGCACTGCGTTTTATACAATCGAATTCTCCGAGATCGACCCCACATTTCCCCTGGATAATAGGATGATTTACATCACGTCCGGTTCGGCTAAAGCTTTTTAAACGTTGTTCGTTTTGTTATTTAACAAAATTTAATTAGAATCTAACGCGTGGGGTGAAAATGCTCCAGTGGATTTCATGATCTGCGATACAATTCTGAATTGATTTTATCTGGTGCGGTCACTGCTGCATACGCAAACCGAAACTACACCACTAGGAGCACACCTGATTTTCAGCCAGTTGCGGCATGGTGGATTGATGGAGAGGGGAGGATCTCCGCTTGCTAGAAACGGTATTCCACGGCCTAAAAACTCCCATTGCAACTGGAGACAAAACTAGGGATAGGGGAACTACTATCACTCGGTGCTGCGTGGATAATGTTTGCCAATTGGGCACGTTAAAAACGTGACGCTTTTGCAGGAAATGCGAATTACGATGAGATCAGGTGTTTATAATAATGGGGGCTTAGATACTTATATAACTAAAAAATTAAAAATAATTATAACTTTACAATTATTTACAAATAGGCATATTGTAATATGTTTACTGAACAATGTTTCTACGATCAAATATTCAATATTTATAGTGCGTGTTTTTACAAATTATGAGATTCGTTCAATATCGCACAATATTTCGATCATATCTTTAAAATTATAGATATTCTACTGTTTACACAGGAAAAATGTAAAAAAATATCATTGTAAACTACACTGTATTTCAAACGAAACAACTACTTCAACTGCGGGACCCCAATTATCAACCTTTTAAACAGGCCTATATGGAACTTCCTAACTGCCCCGCCCCGTCCTCCGCCCGCCCCGCCCCGTCCCCGCCCCGTCCCCGCCCCGGCCCCGCCCCGTCCCCGCCCCGTCCCCGCCCCGTCCCCGCCCCGTCCCGTTACCTGTCCCCGATTCGCGTCCCGTCCCCGTCCACTCCCCGTTCATTCCATTCCGTCCCCGTCCACTCCATTCCTATTCCAGTTTCCGTCCTCATCCTTCCCACGCCCCTTCCCGTCCCCGCCACGTAGCTTGTCCACACTCCATCCCAACTCACCCCCGCCGCGCAGTGCCCGAAATGCGGAGCTGGACATGCGGCACGTGCGTCGCAAACAAGTGCCCGCGACCGCTGGCGCGCGCCTCATGAATATTCCCGAGGGAGAGGACAGGGCCACCTGCTCACCTGCGGAGGGTGATTTCCTCATCCACGCGCAGGGGGTCAGGCGCCAGCACTACGCAGGCGAGCGGAACTCTCATGTACTGTAATAAGTTTGTCACCCTTAGAGCGGGGTGGAACCAAATTTGCGGATGGAACTTCTACAGAAGGGTCAACAAAATACCTGTAGTTTTAAAATTTCATTTTTAGGTTTTTCTTTTTAACCACTTTGGGGACTAATTAACTAATTAAAACAGAAAACAATTCGATTATAAGCCTCTGGATCACGTATGTTTTCAAATAAACGTTAACAGTGAAAACATTTAATTGAGTTTTCTCCAAACACAGTTTTTCATGATAATATTCAATAATATTCTGAAGTATTGAATGGTGAATCAAAATATCTTTGAAATATCCCTTGTTACTTACTAAAAATATATAAATATAAAAACTATAAAATATAAAAACTCAATACTGAAAGAAATACGACTACGGTTAGTTATGAGTTACAATTACAGAACATTTACGTCAAATACAGTAAGTTGAAACTTTATTTGGTTTTCCTAACAAGACATCGGTGACAAAATAGTACATTATTAAACGATTATGTAATGATGGGTGTTAATACACGAGTGTGATGTTACGATACGACCGAGGAACGAGCAAGTATCGTAAACGTCTCACGAGTTTATTAATACCCATTACATCGAGTTTCATACGTTACTTTTTCTACGATTTATGGTAACTTTTATAAGTAAAATTTTACATCGAATCGACATGCAGGATTCTGTCAAGGCCACCAAGCGGACAGCTTCTTCCCATCGCAGGTGGCTTTGTTTCGCCAGCAGCCAGCCAAGGAGTACAGAAGTTGCTGCAATAATTTTGACGTTACAATCTTTGCTTTTACACTTATTTCTGGAGATCTCAAGACCTCCGTTGATTCTCCAGACATTTCAAATTAGACACTTTTTAAGGACAACCACACGGCAGCAACAAATAACCTAAAGTGACTTACGTTCAGATCTTAACCCTGGTCAAATGTTCTCTTCAATAACTACCACTGCGCTAGTCAAATAGGATCAAAGTTCAATAACAATTCAATTTATTTTAAATAATATTTCATGTTAAAAACTACTACTAATAAAATAAATTAAAACTAAGAAGTAGAATATAATATTAATACAATTTTAATGGACACAATTGAACGAAAGATTTAGAATAAAGATTCTCAATGATTAACGAAGTGTCAATACTTGGTTTGTAAGCTTCTGTAGGATTGGAGGAGAATCTGTATCATAATGACAACTGTATCGAAAAGGGTATCATTATGCAACTGGTTGTAACGGACAGCGTTATACAATGGGAGTAGAAAAAGAGACTAATTGAATTAGACTTGTCATCGGCAACGCCCAAGAATAACTGACTTTCAAATTTGTCGATAGGAGAAGGGAGGAAGGGAAGGAGTGAGGGGAAGAGAAGGGAGAAGAAGAAGAATGGAGGGAAGAGGGAGAGGAAATGAGAGGTGTGGAAGGCGAGGGGAGGAGAAGAGGATGGGATAAAAAGAGAAGGGAATAATATGGGGAAAAGAGAGGTAGGAAAGAGGATGGAAGAAGAATAGGAGAGGTGTGGAAGGCGAGGAAAAGGGGAAAGAAGCGGAAGGTGTATAAGGAGAGATAGAACAGCGGAAGAAGAGAGGAGTGAAAGGTGGTGAAGAAGGAAAGGGGAGAGGAAGGAAGGGGAGAGGCTGCGGCGAGGGGGGGAAAGGAAGAGAACTGGACGGGGGATGAGGGGAAAGGAGATCAGAAAAAGAAGAGAGGAGTTAAAGGTGGAGAAGAGGGAAGGGGAGAGGAGGGGAGAGGGGTCGGCGAGGGGAGGGGAAGGGAAGAGAAGTGGAAGAGCGATGGGGGAGAGGAGAGCAGCGGAAGAAGAGAGGAACGAAACGTGGTGGAGAAGAAGGGAAGGGATGAGGAAGGGGAAAGGCTGGGGAGAGGAGGGGAGGGGAAGAGGAGGGGAAGAGAAGAAGAGGGAAAGGGAAGAGGAGGGGAGAGCAACAGGAGAGTGTGGAAGGACTGGGGAAGGGAAGCAGAAGGGAGAGGAAGGGGCACGAGGGGAGAGAAAGGCAGCGGAAGAAGAGAGGAGTGAAGGTGGTGGAGAAGTGGCAAGGGAGTGGGCGAGTGCCACCTGCGGACGGCGACATTTCGCGGGCGCAGCGAAAGCGCAAAAAGCCTTTCATTTAATCCCCCTCGCGCCAGGAGCTGCCCGCAGCTACACGTTTTTGCTTTGAGCTCAGGGCACAGGCCACGGAACACGGGTTTTGTGGCGAAATTTACATCTCTGGGCACTGCCATAAAGCTCTGATGCATATAAATACGAGCGTGTAAATTAAAGAGGAACACGTTCAAAAGACGCTCACAGGTGCTTTTAGTTAATTTTATCTCGTCGTAGTCATCTTCACACTGACATCACGTTTCAGCGGATCCCTCTTCCTTTTTGATAACAGCCACAATCACCAGTATTTTATTCATGTTATCTTATCAGATTACGTGCAGGAGCGGAACACATTGTAATGGCCATCTGCTAGAATTCACGGGCTGCCGTTTGCGAAACGGAGGCGGCCAGGCGAGTTTGAATGGACTCAGCCAGGTGCTAATCAGTCTTCACGGGTATTTGGAGCCATCCGCGCTGACTGGCAGTGGATCGCAAAGGTTTTGTGGCGAGGCATTCACACCCAACGAACATTACAATCCCGACGGCTCCACAGATGCTCTATTAATGAGAAATGTGTTTTTAGATGTGCAGAAATGATTTTACTAAAATAGTATATTCAAACTTACTTCCGAGAGGAGCCAGCCTTTGGTTTTGATGAACTGAATACAACGATCGATTCGTAACGAAATAATATGTGAAGGGTTCTACATGGATGAACGTCTCAGAGGTGGTCGTTAATACTTTCTTTAGGCCATCACTAGTCTAGAACTTACTTTCTTTCATCGTTAGTTGCCTTCTTCCTTCTCCGTCATTTCGCTGCGGTCATGTGGATATTATCCGTTCTACGAAGCGGAAAATGAGACACTTGGAATGAGGTCACCCGTCGATAATAATCACCTGTCCAATTTGTGATCTGTCAAGAAGACTAAGGTCTTTTTTGTAGATGCGCCGACATTAGCATGGGTACAAAGGCTACCCAACTTCTTTGGAGCTTCATATGTTACTGAGTTATCTGAAAAAATGCAGTGGCCTGTGCGTCTTGTCTTGTCCATTTTGATGGTGGGTTGTTCAACTTCGAGTTAGCAAATTGGGCTTGAAATTTGCGTATTTGCTAAATATAATAAGTATCTTAATTTAGAAAATTAAGATACTTATTTCGCACTTACTTTTCCTTTCCTTCAAAATATCCTATCGGTATCGTATCTTTGGTATCGGGTGAAGCGTGTAACGTGTATTGCGTAATTTTGTAATATGACCAGAAGCCATTCTCAAATAAAAATTTTAACATTTTAGTTGCATTCAGTTATTACTATCTTTAAAGGTTAATATCATTATGAATTAAAACTTTGAGAAGAGCCTAACATATCGCCCATAATATAATGGGATTCATTACGTGCGTACTCTTTGGCTTATTAATAGTTAGAACGTTTCACAGATGACAGCATACGATGAAATTGAACATTGCAACGAAAGCTTAGGGTAGAACCTATTGTTTCGAAATAATTAGATCATTTTGAAGAAAAAGCCTTTACTTGCGTCTAAGAGCTAAAGTAACAGAACGAGAAAATTACATCAAGCAAGACAAAAACTAAATCGTAAGTGCTCCACTTTCTAGACCTAAAACATCTGCCAGTAAGTGCTAGTCAATCTTCTTAATTTCACACAAAACAAAAAAATTACGTTGTAATAATTATTTTATTCTTATTTGTTCTAATTTTTAATTATTAGCGATATGTTTATTGAAGCAGTTTAGAGAACTGTTGGAAAATTGAAATGCGCTCTCAGTGGGTACCACGTACTCTTAGGTACTTCTTCCTCTACACAAGAGGCGTATCTAGGCATTCAGGTGCCCATGGCAAGCAGAGAATTTGCGCCCCTGAGGGGATGCTTGAAATTAAGGTTGTTGTTATTTGTTTTAACGGGTATACCGTAAATAGTGCCCCTTGTGAGTGGCGCCCATGGCACTTGCCATGCCTGCCATACCGTAGATACGCCACTGCCTCTACATCCCGAGGGCCATGATTCAGAGATGGATTTCCTACTAATGATTAATTAAGTAGGTTGTGAGCAGGAGCTGTGAGAGGGAAAGGGGGAGGGAAGTGAGTAAGAAGAGGGGAAGGGGAGTGAGAGGGAGTCGGGGCGGCGAAAGCACCGTTCGGGACTTAGGGATGAGCAGAAGTCGAGCCGACGACAAACTGCCCTCGATGGTTTATCGATTCCGGCTGACGGCACGAAATCCGACTAATCGCGGCCAGCAGAGGGCGGAGAAGGGCAGGTCACCCCGGCCACCCTCACCTTCACTTAACAGTCACCCGCTCACTTTTAATCTCTGGCGATTTCGATTAGCTGGACCTCGCCGGGCCACATGCGCTGTTACTCCGCTCAGGCATTGGACGGGAACTAATAACTGCTGAAGGAAGTCATTTGACCACAAATAATAACCTAAAAAAGAAAACTAACACGAATAGTGTTTCAATAACTATGCTTCATCATAAATAGAATAATGTGAAACGAAGGAAACATTTCCTTTATTTTTTTTAATTCTCAATAAATATTTATACATGAAAAATATTAATAAATACGAATATATGACATTAATAAGCCCAGCTATTATATTTTGACGTAAAGACAGTACATAACAAATATTTACAACACAAAACTAGAACTCATTCACCCAATAAGTGTGTTGCTTTGTTTGATTTTTGATAACAAAAGAAGACCAGGAAATGTTCAGCACATTGTCATCATGTTGAGAAGACCATTAACCATGAGAAAGTGGTATTATGCGATACCGATACATTCAGCTCAATGCCATAGAGGAGGCTCAATTGTAAAAGGAGTCAAGCGTGTAGATCACCAGAAGAACGAGAAGAAATAAATCTAAAAATAGGATCACGTATTCCTGGAAGTATTTGATACACTAACGAATAAAGGTTTTATTTTGAAGAAATTCATTTAATTTTAACTTCAATACGCAGAAATGTACATCAAGCCACTATATATAATTTCAAATAACTATTAATCAGTGTATTTTCCCTATTAATAATCAACGGAATGCTGTTTTCCAAATATATAATCAAAGCAGAGGGGAACCCAGAATTTTTCTAAGGAGGGGGCAAGATGTATAGTGTGCAGACGTCTTGTTGTGTTCTTATAAAAAATCCTTTAAGCGGAATAATACAATATATTTTAATTTGTTGACTTATAGCTAATATTTATAAAGTTAACAATGACAATATTGAATGACTTTCGTTAGGATAGGCCACTAAAAAGCAATATTTTTTAGTTATGTCATTAGCTTCTGGGGAGGGGAAGCTCCATGAGTTCCTCGCATCGCAAATGTGAAGGCGAAGCAGTTATAGGATGGAGGAGTGGGGTGAAGGTTGATATGCGCTCTAGCAGAGGAAACAGGGAAAGAAAAAATGCGAGGGGCGAGGGAAAGCGGTTGATAGCGGAAGAGCTGATGAACAAATGCCTGTCCCAAGCGCAGAAGTAGGGCGGTGGTCCGAACGAACTGCAGGCCTCCCTTCCCTAACATTTGCCCGCGCACCGTTCGTTCTCCTCGCGCGGAAGATCTGAAGTTGCGGAGACTGCCCTCCGACTCGTCCTTCTTCATCTGACCAACGCCCCTCGAGGGCCCCTTCGCCCTTCGCCCTTCGCTGTGCGCCGACGGCTTCTGCCCTCCAAATCCTCGGCAACTCCATTCCGCCAAATACGTTCGTATACCAGAACCATATTTTCCCTATGTCGGCCCCGTGGCCGAGATCGCTAAGACAGTAGTGCTGTAGTGATCTTGAACCGTGGGGTCGCGGTTTCCAGTCCCGTCTCGATCATGGTTGTATTTCTTCGTCCTTTCACCCCTTATCACCATATTCATTCTCAAACCAAAACGTTACATCCAATTGCGGTAGCTAATAATCTAGTATTTGAGGCGATCTTAAATAAATAATTTTCCGAAATGAGGAGTATTGTGATGGATCGAATTATCCAGAGGCAATTTCTGTTATAATGCACACAGTGTCAATGATCTAATGTTCTTTATATGCTTATACTTTCACTGGGGGCTAGGGCGCATTCCCTGTGTGACGATTCAGGTGGCGGACGAATTTTGACGAACTTACCCGTTTACTTACCACGGCTGAAACTCTCAAACTTTGGGTCAGAAAGTACTTATTTCATGCTTCTCGTGCTTCAACTGACAATATATGTAAAACTCAGATCTGTGCGACTGAAATAGCCAGCACGCAGTTTTCTGAAAAACTGACAGACACACTCCCTCTCTATCTCTATCTCTCCCACACACATCACACACATGTATATGCAGACTCACACCCACACACACACACGCTCACAAACACGCGCACACACACACACACACAAACAAGAATTATTGGTTTGGAATTATTAGTCATTGGTTACAAATCTCTTTGTCGTTCTACTTTTTCTTCTTATTCTTGAAACAACTATTACTCATACAATAAAAGGTAAGCTAATGTTTTTTCTCACAATTCAATTATTTTCTCTTACTCATTAAATAGTGATTTAATAATAAATGTTCAATAGTAAATGTAACAGTAATAAACTCTGTGGTGGCAGCTGAGATTTTGTGGTATTCCATGATGAATTTCAAGGATAAGGAGGAACTTCAACCACAATAAAGGATGAATTTTTTATATTCAGAAAATTTCGTCAAACATGTTTCGGGAGATAGGTAGAATATTCATAAAGAATGACATACAGATATCTTATAAAACCCTTAACACCCTTTAGTCATTACTCCCCAGCAACAAATCGCCTTTACCCTTCATGGAAAGAAGTGGAGTTTATTTGTTAGAGTGTAACAGCTGTAGTTCAGCATACATAGGACAAACAGGTAGAATGTGTACCTGCAGATGAAAAGAACTTCTAAGATCTTGGAGACTCAAACAAGATTTCTCCACTTTCTCCAACCATCTCATCCAAAATAACCACTCTTTCGACCCAGATATCAACTTTAAAATCTTACATTTGGAAAAAAAGGGTATTAAATTAAACGTTCTAGAAAATTTTGAAATTTTAAAACTGTACAAAATACAAATAGAAATTGTCTCAATGAACAATCACAATTCAAATCCAGCCCAATTTCAAATTTATTTATTTGACTTTTATTTTTCTTCCTCCCTCCCTCCCTCTTCCTTCAGTCTGTTCCCGAACTACGTGCGATGCACAAGATGGCGGCATACTGGTCGTTGTACTGTTATAACATTTAATATGAGTGTTTAATCTACGTTACTTGGGTAAGTACCTTAATTAATTAGTTTTCAAGCTCTATATGTTTATGTACATTGGTAATTTTCATTTGCTTACTTTTTACTAAATTTTCTATTGTAGTCACTGATGATGGGAAAACACTCCCGAAACATGTTTGACGAAATTTTCTGAATATAAAAAATTTCATCCTTTATTGTGGTTGATATCCTCCTTATCCTTAAAATTCGTAACAGTAATAGTAAATGTTAAATAGTAATAATTTATGATGAGGCTTTATCGCGTTACCGTAGGTTTTTGAAGGTCATTTGAAAGGTCGCAAACACCGTCCGAGGTTCTGCGTCGCGTGGTGTGGCCACGTCGATGGCCTGGCTGCGAAGAGACACTTCAACTGACGGCCATCACTGCCCCTCAGTGCAGCTCCTCCCGAGCAGCAGTAACGGCACCTTCGGAATACGCCTCAGCCTCGCACGATGACCTTTTCGTTGACTCTTCGACCTAATTACAGAGTGAATTGGCTACGACTGGGCAACACGATTTGCACATCTGCTTTCGACTTTCTAAGCGAACTTTTAACAACGCACCGATCACTCTTGCAGATTGTAGATTGCGGACTGCGAGAATGGGGCAGCATGTAGGTGGAATTTATGATTGATTAATTACTAGTGATTCCGTGCGCATCAACGGCTGTCGTTGGTCGTCATGTTTTTCTCGGGAAGTGACGGTGATCTTGCCCGGCTGAATGACGAGATCCGGGGCCGACTACAGTCGGCTAGCGGAGTTTTCCCCAACCAGGTATCGTTCACCGCGTCAGTCGGGAAGCGCTAACACGCAACACTCTCCGTGCTGGATACTCGGATTGACATGGAATTCCACCAGCTGAAAGAACACCATGCAAAACCTATATACTCAAATTTTGAAGTGCTATGGAATATTATAAATAGTGTTTTATAGGCATTTTGTATCTGGACCTTTCGTGACCTTCGAGCTTCCCGCAGCGGGCGAGCCGTTGCTTTGGCAGCGCTAGGAACGTTACGCGGCGTCTATCAGCCGGTGTCAGATTTCCAAGCGCTTTCGTTCCATCTGAACCTGCAAAGTAAACACCCGTTTTTGTCATCCCCGCCTGCCCTCCAAGTAACTGAGACCTTGCCGACAGGCCGATAGTGCAGGCGCGGTGTATGAGTAACGTCCGCAGAACCAGCAGTGAGCAGCGATTTCCGCCCTTCTACGGTTAGTAAGGTCAAGAAAGATCCCAATACTAATTATCGCAAAATACTACTTGCAAAGCTTCATAGCACGTAAAAATTTGTATGTAGGGGTTTTGAAAGGTGCTGAACAAGCTGGTAAAATCTCAAGTCAATCCGAGTATCCAGCACGGTGAGTGTTGCGTGTAAGCTCCCGACCGATCTCCCATCATGTGCGGTAATGTATTACACGTAAGTGTATGCTTAAGGGATGAAGTTGGGACAAGTAATGGGAAGAAAATCTCGCGCTCCGTGGTCCGTTTGGTAGGATATTGCTCCGGCATTCGCCTGGTATTCGAATTTACGAGTATCAAGCAATGAATCTCTGCCCGGAAACAATGGTTGTTGCCGACTCTGATATTAAGCAATTTCTCGTCTCTCTCCGAGTCAATTGTTGCTCTGTCCGATGTTACTTGACGTCTCTCACACTAACCCTCTCGATGTCGACAAGGAATCGTTTCTTTGGGTCTCTAATCCCCTTCTTAATTTTGCCCCCACGATTTCATTTGTCTTTTGTCAGTTATTTCCGTTGTTTCTGGGTCTCTGCTCAATTTCTCATTGGTGATTGAAATTGATTCGTTGAACTCTACTCATTTCTCGAATGTTCTGAGAGGATATCCAGGATGGTGGTCATGGAAAATTCTTAGACCTTTACACATCAGCACTCTCTTCCCTTTTGTGGAAAATTCCACTGAATTCTCGGTAGTTTTGTGGAATCTTCTCCCTAACTCTTTCTTGAATACCCTTGGTACTCGTGTGTAAACGGACATCAGACTCCCAGCTGCCTGCTTGCCTCTCTTCGTACCACGTACGTGTCTTAAATTGCAAACGGTCACAATATCATTGTGGTATGATATGTAATAGTCGCTAAATTGTTTTCTCGGGGTTTAAAAATGCTAAACTATGCATTTTATTAATAACTAATTTTCTAAAATTCAACAGAGGATGTTTTTGAGAAAGGTTTTTTGAGAAAGGTACACACCCACATAATAAGAAATTAGTTATTTTACATGAAGTTAGGGAGGAGAGGTTGAAAAGTAAGGGATGGGTTTTAAGGGATGGGAGTTTAAAATAAATTATTTACTAGGAATATTTCAAAACATTTGCAGGTTATGAAGAAATTATTTCACTCGAAAGAGTGGAGTGCAGATCACGAGAGAAGGGCGGTGATCCAAAAGAAAGGGAGCGGCAGGTAGCATAAAACACATGAAATGTTAATGCTCTCTAAAGTATATTTCATTTTTGACTTTGTAAGTTCATAGATATTTAAACAAAAATATTTATTGAATAATTTATTTATCATCACGAAACAATAAAGAGACCATGAGGCGAACAGGAAAGAAGTGCACACTTTGCACTTTTTCTTGAGCTTCAGAAAGCCTCCAACCTTCCCTATTACTTACTTGAATACATGACACCACAAACTTGGTTACCAACATTAGAAAACAAAATTTTCACTCCCACATTATAGAAAACAATTCGGGATTGTTCAAACTAACAAGGACTTCATCGTATTATTGACAAATCCGCTTTCCGCCGATTCCGTTTTTTGAATTCCAGGGTAAAAGAAAACTGAAAAAATTGAACCATGTTTCCAATCGCGTACCAACGCTCCTGATTTACTTCCTCGTATTTTCAAACAGAATTGAGCGCGATGGATTCGCATATTCAGGAATGTGATCAGAGAAGATAACTTAAGCCCCGTTCTTTGGAGTGTGACTGAGTTTCAGTTGGTGATTGTTGCGTGCGTCGATTGTTACAATCAAAGCGCGGCTTTTCTGCTCTGACGCGAGCAATATGGCGTCCGCAGAATTACAATGCAAATGTTATCTTGCACGCGGACACACTCTACTCCCGCGCAGCTTCGGTTATGTGCAGGAACAACGGCGCAGTTTCCTATGGAACAATGCTCAGAGAATTACACGCGGCGATTGAAGCGAAATTGAAAAGGCTCTTGTGGGCGCTAATGCACAAGAATCGATAATTGGCTCTTCTGAATTAAGAGTGGATCGGCATCGGAGGCAGAGAGGGAAATGTACGTGTTCAAATAGAAAACTGGGATAGTCATTATGGTACTGAGAGTTATTTGTTGTGCATCCTCCACATTGTCATTCAATTTTGACTAGAAAATGTCTCCCGCGAACTTTACTTTTACTAAATGTGTTTGGTGCTCAAAATGATATTGTATGTATATGAGTATCAGATTCCAGCATGATAGAATGTAACAATGTAATAAAGTTATTATTAATGTTGTCAGCTTTTCTAAACACATGTCAGAGAAATGGAACTAATAGAATGTAAAAAATAACGTTTATGAAAAAGTATCAAAATTATATTGATTTATACTTAGTAAAATAAAATAAAGGGAAGCTTTCGAGCCATTGAGGTATCTCACTTCTAATCATCCAGATAACTACACTAATAATAATCCTTGTTGGTGACGCATTTCTAGGAGATTTCAAGCTTCGCATAAGTGTATTTTTACACCTAATGTGAATTACATGTTATACGAGAAAATTACATACAAATTTTGAAAATTTATATTTTTTTACTAATCCTAGACGCTGATTTTGAGCATAATTTCCCCTAACCAGACCAGAAGGTCAAATTACAAACATGTTGTAGCTCGTGAGGTCAGATTCATTTCTTTATTCTTTAGAGTAGAAAACACAAGTTGATTACAATAAAATAAGCAGAAGTTTCTTTGTAATGCAGAGTGACGGCCTCATGCACTCCAGTTTTTTTCAACGCCAAGATTTTTGAAATTGAAATCACGTCGCCGGGTGAGCTGGCCGCGCCTTTTGTGCGGAGCTGGGAGTGAAAAGACAGTGAGGGCCGTGCGTCATGTTCCGAGGACTGCGTGCGAGCCCTGCGGCGCATGCGCTCTGCATGCGAATGCGCCGGGGCGGGGCGGGGCGGGGCGGGGCGTGGAGCGACAAGGGCGTGGAGCGACTTGCGCCGCCCGCGGACAAAGAGTGCAGCGGCTGCGCCTCACGGCCACCACTGAAGGCCACGAAGCTGGTTCTGGACTAGATGGCTGACGATGGTCACAAAATGGTAACCTAAATATGACATAAATCTGACAATTAAAAAAAATTATTTCCTTATCTTCGTTTCTTGTTGTTGTTTCTTTGTTTTGTTTTGTTTTAGCATCTACCATAGGAATCTACGGCTGGGAGGTTGTCGGCCATGGTTGAAGGTTTGTGGTGGAACGAGAGTGATTTGCTTTGTGGGGGGGGGGGCGTTGCGGCGGACGGCAGAGAGCTGTGCATGGCGGTGGGCACTGTGTGAGGGAGAGATGGACATAGGAAGCCGGAGGGCAGTGCGCAATGGGCAGTGAGCAACGGGCAGTGAGCGGGGCGGTGGGCGGTACGGGGCGAGCGACTGCCGTGGGGCGCTATGGCGGGAAGAGAGACAGGGCGTCGGGCATGGGGCGTAGGGCTTCAGGTGTGCAGTTTAGGGCGTGGTGCGTGGGGCGTGGGGAGTGGGGGGTGGGGCGTGGGGCGTGGGGCGTGTGGCGTGGGGCGTGGGGGGTGGGGCGTGGGGGGTGGGGGGTGGGGCGTGGGGGGTGGGGCGTTGTAGCGTGGGGCGTGTAGCGTGAGGCGTGGGGCGTGGGGAGTGGGGCGTGGGGGTGGGGCGTGGGGGGTGGGGCGTGGGGGGTGGGGCGTGGGGGGTGGGGCGTGTGGCGTGTAGCGTGGGGCGTGTGGCGTGTAGCGTGAGGCGTGGGGCGTGAGGCGTGAGGCGTGTGGCGTGTAGTGTGAGGCGTGGGGCGTTGAGGCGTGAGGCGTGAGGCGTGGGGAGTGGGGCGTGAGGAGAGCGAAGAGGGCGTGCGGAGTGGGTGTGCGGCGTGGAGCGTGCAGTGAGGGCTTGGGACGTGGGGAGAGAGGGCGTGGGGCGTATGGAATGCGGCGTGGAGCGTGCAGTGTAGGGTGCGGGGCGCGGGGCTTGTGGCGTTTGGCAGGCAGTATGACGGGTGCCGGAAGACATGTGCGTTGGGTGGTGGTGGAGTCCGTTGTCAGTGGCTGGTGGCCGTATGTCGGTGGGTGGAAGGCCAAAGAGTGTGCGGCGGTCGAGAGCCCCTTTGAGCGTTCGCCCTATCGATCCCTCGCCGCGGGAGCTCTCTCCCCCACCCCCTTCCCCTTCCCCTTCGGAGCTCCCGCGGGTCACTTCCGTCCTCCTCGGAGCGAAGGGCACACCACGCACGAAACAGAAAAGACATTTTAGAACGCACTCACAGAAGACAATAACAAAGGAGAAAAAATAAGGGAACGGCGATGTCAGTTCGAAAAAATATATTTATTTATTTGTCAAAAAACAGTAAAAACTGTATATGACGTGTGGGGAAAGAAATTTATCTGCGCACATCTTCTTGAGGACCAGAATAAAAAAACGAAAAAATGAATTTAGAAAATAATAATTATTTTAGAAAAATAAAAATATTGGAAAAATGTTTTTTCTCGAGTTATAGAAATAAATTTCAACGGTAAATGAACTACAAACAAAAGGAGTGCTCAACAAAACGTGCGCACAGTGAATGCTACATTTACGTCCAGAAGCAAAACAAGGGGCTATCTCAGCATTTGCTCAATGGATCAAGGAAACTGGACAAAAATCCTGATCGAGATGGGGGTCATTGACCCCCAGGAGGGAGCCAGATTATGAAGGAAGTAAAATTTCAAATCAGTAACCAAAAGAAAATCATTGTTGATATCCAGCAACAACGGTAGTAGCGGTAGTAGAAATGGAAACAAAATGCAATATAGGAATCAATCGCTGAATGATAAAATTGACAGAATGTTTTCATTCCCGACTCTGTCAATCCTCGAGGAGAAAATAAGTTCATAATACTTACTTGCACCCTCTAGTCAAAATTATCATGATAGAAGCAACAACAGGGTCTGCGGTACCCACAAATTAAATGTATAGATTTCTTGAGTATTGGAAGTTAATAACTCACTTATTGTTGGAAAATCTGTATTTTACAAGCGCTAAACGCAACCACTTCCATCCAATACTTGTAGCGTTTGACGTTCACAATTAGAGAAAGCTGATCATCCGCAAGAGGCAAAATCAAAATCAGTTGTAGTCATTATACAGTTTCCAATGGAAGAAAGGTTGTGTAAACAACCACCTTCCGAATTTTATAACGATGTTCAAAACCTATTTAATAAGTAGAGACCGGAAAAATATGTAGTATGAAAAGTCAAAATATGTACATAAATATGTAATGACAACAGTAAGAATATGTAATAAATATGTAAAATCCGATATAATATGTAATATTAAAATTCTTTAATTAAAAACCTTTTACTTAGCAAGAAATTGCATTTAGAAAAACTGCTCACTTTACATCATACAACTTTCTCGTTCGTAGTAAAAAGCTTTATCTGTTGTAATCCTGGACCGTAGTTTAGCAGCCGGATTAACCGTAATAGAAGCCATCACACAAACTGCTGAGAATTACGACCAGCAAACATTCTCTGTAGCATATTCATCAAAGTGTTACACGTCGGCGATCGCAAATGTTTCTCGGAAATTAAGGTTACAGATCACAAAACACGGTGTCAATAATATTTTTGACAGCTTAGATTTCCCCAATAATGTAGGGAAAATGCTAATTTAAAAAATACATCTTTTCCCAAAAAATATGCAATGAAATTGAAAAAAATTGATAAAATAAAATACGAGTATATTGTGAAAACAGCAAAATATGTAAAATATTTAATATAGTACTAAACTACGTAAAAATATGTAACGAAAAAATTCGATATTGTGTTAGGAGGGCTATGATTCGCCAAGATTACAATTTTGAGAACGGTAAGTAGAAAGACAAAAAATATGTAATTACATAAAAATCTGGTCTATAAATAACGCTTACTAACTACAGATGTTGTGAAATACAATTTATTTTATTTTAATTCAAGGTAGTCGTGGGTCAATACTGCTCGAGCTATCGAACATACTTCAAGTCATTTTCACTAATGAAAGTTATTTTTCTGTTTTCAATTCCAATTAATTTGCTAGCTAATTGTCTGTGACAAAACAGGAACGATATTTGCCGTTGGTCTCAATTACGTCGTGGTGATGTGATATGAGTTGTATTGCAAAATTAATATTTGTTTCTGGGGGAAGGGATGGACGATGGTAATGAACGGACCGTCACCTTTGCGTTAATGTGAATAAAAACTCCATTCATTTTTTATTTTAAAATAATAATGAAAGCAATGCATCAGAACAGTTTCAATTCAATTTCAATTCAAACAATTCAACTGAAATATTCATATGTCTCCATAATACCAGAGGTTGTGAGCTACAATGAGAGAGAGAGAGAGGGGGAGGAGAAGATAAATAGAAATAAAGAGAGAGTTACAGAGTGAAAGGAGAGCGAAGAGCGAGAGAGAGAAATCGGGAGGGAGTGAAAAAGAGAGAGAGAAAATTAGAGCGAGAGAGTGAAAGAGCGAGTGAATGAGAGAGAGAGAGAGACACGGCGATTACTCATTCGGTTCCTCCAGAGAAGACAAATCAATTGGCAGAATTCTTAGTCGGTTCCCTCTAGGACATCCCGGAAGAATTCTAGAAAAACACTTGTTTTTTATGTTTTTGTTGTATGGAGTGTTGTGTAAGTCGCGTAATTTCATCAATGAATCGATTAAGTCTTGTAAAATATGTTGTCAGAGGAGTCAAGCAAGTACAAAGGAGTGTTTGATATATAAAGAAAATCATATTTTTTTAAAAAAAGAAGAAAACTTTACGATTTCAGTGAATACAAGAAGTTGTTATAATGATCAGGTTGAAACATAATTCGTCGTTGCCAACAGAAGTAGCATGCAACATTGTCAGCAAGTATAATAAAAAAGTGTAATATCAAGTGGCTAATGCAATTACCAGTTCGAAGGTCAAATGCTGTGAATTATTAATTTTCACTACACTCTTTCCCATATTTACATAATTCGTTATGAATTGATTCATTCGACTGAAAATAATTAAAGCTAATTTTTTAATGAAACAAAAGATTATTAAACAAATATTGTAATCGACACTTTTTTTCATTTAATACCTAAATTTTACGCCTGAAAATGGACGAGGATGACTAAATTATGTTTAAAAGGTATTTTTGTTATGAATTAATAAAGTAAAAAATCAAATTTTTAATATATAATTACCCTCCGAAGCGCCATGATAAGCCAGTATAAAATAATTAATCTATTTTGAACAATTATGTTTTATTTAACAACCCTAACCTAACAAGTTAACTTAAAAAGTATGTTCCGATAACTGTCTGCGACTCCTTAGCATTGCACTGAGCAGCAACCCGCTTGTCCCAGCAGCGCAACGGGTCGTGGACCGAGCGAACTTTTACAACGCAACTGCGCCAATGCGACGCACGGATTCCGGCACTCTTCTCTTCGCCAACGAGCTCTGCCCTGCATATCTGGGAGGTTGAAGCTTCGATAGCTAGGGCGGGGACGGGTTCCTGCCAGACGGCGAGGTGGGTTAGGTGACAAAGGGCAAGACGGCGGCTCGTGAGCGTTGGCCAGAAAGGGGCGGGGCGGTTGGAAATCGGTGCCGGGGTATGCGGCGAGGTGGGCCAGGCCCTGTGGTCGCGGGGGGGGGAGAAGCAGCGGAGGTAGCGCACCAGGGTCGAGGGATATGGGTGAAGGTGAGCTACAGATAGGAGGTACGGAAGTTTGGGCGAGGCCATGGGGGTGGCGCCGATAGGGAGGGCAGATGGGGCGGGATAGAACGGGTGAGGTGGAAGAAATTAGGTGGAAGGGGTGAGATGGAGGGATGAGATGGAAGAGATTAGGTGGAAGGAATGAGGTGGAAGGGGTGAGATGGAAAGGGTGAGGTGGAAGGGTGATATAAAGGGGGTGAGGTGGAAAGGGTCAAGTTCAAAGAGCGAGGTGGAAGGGATAAGGTGGAAGGAATTCGGTAGAAGGGATGAGGTGTAAAGGATGAGGTGAAAAGAGTGAGATGGAAGGAGTGAGGTGGAAGGGGTGAGGTGAAAGAGATTAAGTGCAAAGAATGAGATGGAAAGGTTGAGGTAAAAGGGGTGAAGGTGTAAAGGGTGAGATGGAAGGAGTGAGGTGAAGGGATGATGTAGAAGGAGAGAGATGAAGAGATTTGGTGGAAGGGATGAGGTGGAAGGGATGCGGAGGAAGGGGTGAGGTGTGAGAGGTGAGGCCGAGGGAACAGGGCCGTCGGGGCGGCCCCGAGGGCGCCGAACAGACGAAGTGTGGCGAGGGGCGTGGCGGGCAGGGCAGGGTCAGACGGGGAGGGATCGCGGGGACAGGGTTGAGGAGGCGGGGTGGCTGGGCAGGGCGAGGGGGCGCGGCCGTGTGACGGGGTGGGGCGGGGTGGCTGGGCAGGGCGAGGGGGCGCGGCCGTGTGACGGGGTGGGGCGGGGTGGCTGGGCAGGCGAGGGGGCGCGGCCGTGTGACGGGGTGGGGCGGGGTGGCTGGGCAGGGCGAGGGGGCGCGGCCGTGTGACGGGGTGGGGCGGGGTGGCTGGGCAGGGCGAGGGGGCGCGGCCGTGTGACGGGGTGGGGCGGGGTGGCTGGGCAGGGCGAGGGGGCGCGGCCGTGTGACGGGGTGGGGCGGGGTGGCTGGGCAGGGCGAGGGGGCGCGGCCGTGTGACGGGGTGGGGCGGGGTGGCTGGCAGGGCGAGGGGGCGCGGCCGTGTGACGGGGTGGGGCGGGGTGGCTGGGCAGGGCGAGGGGGCGCGGCCGTGTGACGGGGTGGGGCGGGGTGGCTGGGCAGGGCGAGGGGGCGCGGCCGTGTGACGGGGTGGGGCGGGGTGGCTGGGCAGGGCGAGGGGGCGCGGCCGTGTGACGGGGTGGGGCGGGGTGGCTGGGCAGGGCGAGGGGGCGCGGCCGTGTGACGGGGTGGGGCGGGGTGGCTGGGCAGGGCGAGGGGGCGCGGCCGTGTGACGGGGTGGAAGGGGAGCTGGAGGGGTGGGGCCAGAGCTCGGGGCAAAGGGATAGTCCGCATCGGGGTCGAAAGTTTGAAGTAATCCGCGGTGGAGCGCGTAATTCGGCAACCGACCGCCCCGCGCCAGCGCCGTGGTTCCGCGTCCGCCCGCAACCCATTAGCTAATAGCGCGCGACGTCGCGCGCACTTTCTCCCTCGCCCTCCCTCTCACCCGATCGGTCACCGCCCCCAGTTGCTTCGCGCCGCCCGCACCATCGCATTAGGCGCCCACGCGTGCGATCGGTGAGCAATTTTTGAAAAAACAAAAACAATTTTTTGATAAAATAATTGCGTGTGCTTTCAACGTCTTTGATGAGTGAAACTACGATAAACGAATATCAACATTTATGTTGTAAGTCAGATAAACTTCTGAAAGCATAGATAGTTAAATGCAATTACAAGTTATGTGCACAGAAAATGAAAAAGGTTTAAAATGAATTTTTCATTTCAACTAATTAACTTGTAAGTGAAAACAATATAGTACCAGTTAAGCAAAAAGGACAATCAATTTCGGTAGATGTCGGTTCAAAATTCATTGGGAATTTTGCATTTTGTCTTAAATTGAAATATACTTTGGATATATGTCCAATTATTGTATATGTACTATTCAAAATTTAAATAAGAAGAAAATGTAAAAATACTGTCGAATATTTTTTGGCCTCAGAGCATAGTGTGTGAAAAATTATCTATTAAGAATTAAAATGAAATAAAAAAACGTTACAGAAAATTGTGCACTCACGGCACTTCCTGTCACAATAGTTCTTTCCGTCTAAGGCCACTACCCCCTTCCAAAACATGGTGTTCGTAAACCTGATCTGAACGAGGTAATTCTGATGTGGTATTTTTGACGTAATTACATGGATAAATAATGTAAGTCATCTTCGTCAACTTAATATGCTTCGGTTTTCGTGAGTAATATTAAGTTAACGGAGAAGATTTTCATTATTTCTTTTAATCTGAATGGTTCTTATCTGAATAGTTCTTTACTGAATTCATCTAATATGAATGGTTCCAGAAGAATTTTTATGAAGAGTACATTATTTCAGTGTATTTCAGGCGGCTTAAAGAAAATTTGTACATTTGAAAGCTCCTATTGTAGAAGAGATCGTTAAACTCTTGTAGATTTAAATTAAAATATAATTTTGCAGCTTAAATTGTCTTAAAAAATGGGTTTATTTTTTAGCATTACACATAATATTTTCCTACAAAATGATTATCTACAGGGTGGCAGCACTGACAAAGAAACGTTTCCTTGCGAGTGGGAACAGTATATAGTGGCGTCTCTAGCGACCTGTAGCGTTCATTTCCTGGGTGCCGTGGACCGCTTTACCAGAGTCACGTTTAGCTGTCATCACAGCAGCATCGCGGGTGCTCCTTTGGCATAGCTGTGGTAATTCTGAACGAAATGTTCGAAGGTTGTCAGGTGAGATAGTGTGCAAGACCGTCCGTCTTGTTAATTGTGAATTTTTTTGCGTTTCGGGAGTATGCTGATTCTATGGGGCAATGCCATGAACAACTTTATTATCATACACCCTTAATTTCTGGTATTGGTCTCGCAAAGAGTCATGGTACTTGTTATTGTTATTCTCACGTTTAAATATCCCCAACATCTAAGAGCTTACCTTCATATTGAAGATACAGTAACACAAACAATTGAGGAAATATAGTAGTTTGATCTTACAAATAATAGACTTTATAGACTAATAAGTCGTAATTGTATGTTATTCGTATTTCGCCCATATTTTATATAGGCATGGTAGAGTGGAATAGCAATGTGTGAAATCATGGAGACTGTCATAGAGCCTGAGAACAAGCACAAAGAGTCAGAAAAGAATTGAACGTTCATGAGTGGGGACGTGAATTTGGGTCAAGTGTTTTTAAGCAGAGGTGAAATAGAACGTTTTAATCAGAATAGTGTAATTGAGTGGAGCATTTTTTGTAATAGCGGAGTACTACTTGAGGAAAATTGAATTGATTAAAATATTTGGAGAGTGAATACAGTGAATAGTCTGTATGAGATTGAACACGAATGAAGAACTTATGTTGTCTTGATACGTGAAAAAGGCATATACATACGTATCGTAACATAAAATTGTGTATTTTGCTATTCGTTTTGTAATTATTTCCGTATATAAGAATACTGTCTTAGTTAAATTTTGACAATAAATAAATGTTATCTTTTATTTTGAAATTGAAAGTATTTTAATTCAATATTTTCAGCAAGTTACTTATTCAGGTTTATAGCGTAAAATACAAAAGCCCCGGCTCTAAATGAATATTAAATAAACATTTTCACTGTATCGCATTAAGTAGATTCGTAATATTTTTATTAATGAGAAAAGTAATATTCATTTCAATAACAATGTTTGGGTTAGATTTTTTATGTCATTACAATGTTTTAATAACCAAATATTCATTTTGCATTAAAAAATATTCGAAGACATTATTTTTCAATGCATATAATTCAGTGAGAGGAGAACTTTGTTTCAAAAGAAAATGTAGAAAACTAGATATAAATATGAATAAACATAATCTAAAATTCACGAAATGCCGGAATTACAATAAGTACACTGGCCAACGTTTTTAAACTTTTGAAAAGTTACAGAAAAAAACTCACTGATTCTGACCAATTTTGGGTCACTGAATACGTATATGATAGCGGTTTTACTGGATTATCTCGAATTTTTGTGTAACGCATAGTTGCCAAATTGACCATATTAGGCATAATGAGCTATCTTGAAGGTACCGGAGAGTGAGTTTTTTTTACTGCAAAAAGAGAATCAACTTCGTTTTGGCACTTGTGTCAAAGACAATCAATTTCAAAAATTCTATAAATTAATTTATTAAATCTAAATAATTAAAAAAACTATATATTCAGTTAGTTTACTAGCACTATACTTCAGCATTTACATATTCAAAATAGTTTGTAATGTGTAATGTTCACAGATGTATACAGACCATCACTTAGTCTTGTAAACACTGTCTAAGATACTTCAATCCTTCACCTTCTTTGTCTATTCCTTTTACGAAATTCATGAAGTCCAACTTAGTGTGCATAGTTGGAAGCAGTACCTTGCCTGGATAGATCAGAGGCTTATACTTGTCATTGTTGGTACCGGCCTTAAATGTCTCTCTGGGGGGCCTCTCCTTTTGTGAGAAATTTTTCCTGTAGCTCTTGAGTCTCAAAGACACAAAAAACAAAAGTGCTTTGTAAATCCATCTTCCAGACCAATATATAATATTTCAAATACTTTTTCATCTCCACAAATTTGCCAACCACGATCTTTGTATTTGATACGATTTAAAATGAGTGCGAGATCCTTGTAAAAATCATTCATTGGAACAGAGTGTGCAACAAGCAGCTTATTTCCATTATGAAGCAAAACATTTTTCAGACTGTACTTAGATGAAGCTATGAAAAGACACCAATCAGAGGGATTACGTTGGATTCCTAACTCATTCAACAGGCCATTGATGTCCGTGCTTACGCAAAAGGAATCTTCCATTCTGTAATATTCTGAAAAAGGCTCGTTCCTTTTCTTATGCTGAGTGTAAATACTCGTAGTTCCGGGAGCCAGTAAATCCCATTCTTTGAGTCTAGCACCCAAAATTAAGCTTTCTCTTTCGAAAGTTGCAAGTCCCTTGCTAAATCGTTCAATTCATGTTGAAGAATGAAATAAGTCTCATCTTTTAAGTGGAAGGGACTATCTCTCAGACCTTTATCTGCAGATACTGAGTTATGTGTCCTCATCGGTTCCTGTAGGTACTGCAATATCGATAGTTTCCCAATCTTTCGGAGGAGCAGACGCAGGTAAATTTTCTCCATAAGGCACTGGTCTGATCGCAGATTGCAAGTTTGAAAATTCGACGGCCGTTTCTTCTTGTTTCTTCCTGCTGTATTCCTCATACAGAAACAAATCGCCGTAGTGATTCCGGGGTTCTCTCATATCATCGGAACAGCAAAAGGCATTCTTTTCTTGGTTCCTTTAAGCCAGGTCTTCAGACACATCAGATAACGCACAAGAGGGGCCCAGCTTTTATCCTAATCCTCAATCTTACAGTCAAAATAAAAATAATATAATTCCCTGACGACATTATTCATCGATCTAATCTGAGACTTGACCATAAACACGTCACAGATGTAACAAAATCAGCCCGGTGAGTTTTTACAACCTCTGCGGGAAGATGATATTTTGCACAGGAAAGCGAAACTTAGAACTACAGAACAATCACTAAATCACTGTATGATAACAGTAAAACATTTCCGAAAATACGGTACAATAACTGAAGTTACTGAGTAAAAATTCGTAAGTCGATTCCCACAACAAACATTTTCACACTTGAGAGATTACTTACTGCAATATATACTCGTTCTTACGAGTATGTATTGGTAAAAACTGACAACTAAGCGTTGCACAAAAATACTAGCTAATCTAGAAAAACGGCTGTCAATTTCGAATGCAGCATCCTGAATTAATCGGAATTAGTTGTTTTCCTTTTTGTAACTAAACTGACGTCGGCCTGTGTTATTATAACAGTGTTTGAACGCATGTTTTTCTATTTTTTCAAATATGTAAAACGTATTTCCTGATAAACAATGCCAATTCATTTGTTGTATTAAAAGGAGGAAAATAAACTATTGATTACCTCTGTAGATGTCGTAAGTCGCTCGAAACACATTTTGTTGACTAAACATACGTATCTGGAGTAGTTTTTTAGTCTGCTGAATGAATTGGTAAACAATCATCAGAACCGATACTCGTTGAATGACACCTCATTCTTCTCTATTGGTGGATGGGAAGGTGATCTATCCGTGCGTGACAGACAGACGTGTAGATACAAGGGCAGTCCAATGCAAGTTACTGAAATACTATATAAAGATACACGAGCAAAGCATGTTATATTGGTCTATGAATTATCATCTTCCTGACAAGCAAACATAACCCAACTACTCGAACGCACAGAACTTGAATTACAGTAATCATCGCAATCAATAATATGCATTCCAATCACTTTTCAATTATTCAATTTATCTCCTTGTAAAAATATACTGGCTCTAGAATTGCGTTCACTGCAGCGAGGAGGTTCTAAACCCTACTCACTTACTTCCCTCTAATATTCCCATTGTTGTAATTGTTGCAAAATTCCTAAGGTCGTTGAACTACAGGTGCATCATAGGAATATATTCATTTTCACGTAATTTTGAGTACATTATTATCAAAACAAGGTTTTCTAAAAGTATCAAATGGAAACTGTTTAATTTTTACGTATACATTGATATTATTTGATGATGTTATTTATTATTATTTGTTATTATTATAATTCATAAGTTATAGTTTTTTCTTCAACTGAAATTACTATTTTACATATTATTTTGTCGCCTTTATTTGGGCATCATGGCTTTAATTTATCCGTTGCTCAAAAATCTACGATGGCCAGTCCCACAAAAGGAAGTTTGGGTTTTGGTTTACGTAAGCGATTCCTAAAAAAAGAGCAACGCACACAGTGGAATTCTCGGCCAACCAAAAACGAATCTCGTAACTTTCCCGAACGGAGAGCAGCCGGATCCGAATCGATTATTTTAATGGGTTGAAGCTGTTCCGTCCGAGTCATTTGCTGTAATGTCTTTTGCGCTGCACGGGTGTGTACGTGTGTGTGGGGGGGCAGGGAAGGGGGTATGCAGATGCCGCAGCTCGCCAGTGCAACTGGTTTGAGCACACGAGCAACACGTCCACACTTTAAACACAGCTTCACCATTAAAGTTTAGTCTACACGATAACGTTACAAAAAACTAGTTTCAAACACTTATTGGACTTTGTTAATTTCAGTGCGCTGCTCTAATGAGATTTTTAAGTCTTGTAAATCGATTTTTGTTCGTCCTGATTCGAAACGTGGATCGCGACCAGAAAGAGCTTTTGCAGTAACTGAAAGCCGTCGATAGTTTTCTCCTATTTCTTCACTCATCTTCAAAAGTCGCATTTAAAAGAATACACATTTTCAATAACTAATATCATCTCCATAAAAAGTATGAAAATGGCATAAACTCAAAAGTTTTCCGTGAAACTGAGTTCAAATTTTCGGATTTTCAGGAACGCTCAAACGCCATTTTCTCAAAAACGATTCAAAATTTTGTCTTCAAACTCTGTGTACGGATAATGATAAATGCACTGTATAACATGACATAAAGTCTACTTTCCTGTATTCATTTTTTTTCAAAAGTTACGCAAATGTATTTTTTAAATATTTTTATTTATTTTTAATATTTCTAAGTTATCTAAATTGACAGACACATATCCTGCCCATACCACAGAGGGTTGCCATGACAGGCCTGAGAGTAAGGGAATGCTGTAATTTCTGCTACGAGATTCCGCAAGGAGACAGTTTCGGATCGTTCTCCAAATATCCGATAAGTGTTGAAGGGCGAAATAATCAGCAAGGCTTCGAAAAAGTTCGAATATAAAAGTATGAAGCAGTAACTCCTTACCGAAACAATGTGAGGGGAAAATTACTGGGATCCGTTGTTGACCCTTCTCCCTGGTATGAGACGGTAAAGGGACATCTTGTATACATTACTGTTCCTATAAATAATTCAAACTTTAATCTGTAACATTTATAAATAAACGCTCGTAAATAAACGTTTACAAATAAATATACGAGCTAAGCTCAATTACGTGGAGACTTTTTTAATAGAATTCATGGCTAATGAACCCACTAATGCTTCGATTTTGCAGCGTACTACACATTACACACAACTGATCTCGTGATTGTTAATCAAGTTTTTCGCTAACCTGAGCAAAACTTTTAATAGATGAAAGACTTTCTTGTAAGTATGAGTTTGGTCTACATCCTTAATTGAACATTGTAGTCAAGTACCCTATTGTTAAAACATTCTCCCTCAAACTTGCGTATGCGTTCTCTATGACTATCGTGGAGAAACTTGATTTACTTGTCCGAGATTCAAGCCATAATTCCGGCAGATATTTCACAATCGCAGGGGCAGAATACACTTAATCCAAGACTGTTCGATGAGTTGCGTAGAGTTCAGGAGGTGCTTGAGTCGTCGTAAACGAACAAATCATCATCAACAACGCCCCCACATGCCCGATTTAATTCAAACCACTCTTTGAACACTCCCATTACTAGTAAGAACAAAGTGTGAACATTTCAGTGAAATCGATCGAATAGTTTTTGCGTCTATGTGCGACATACATTCGCACATTCCCTTTTATTTACATATAGATAGAAGATAGATGTGACATTTTTCGCCTGGTTGATTTAAATGATTGCCAGAGACTACGTTGAGGGCTGTCTAGCACTGTCTCTGGTCGCACGTCCAAATGAAGTGACTGTGGAGAGTACTTCCCGCATCTGCACGCGCGCGAGGCGACGCAAGTTCCCAACTGAGGGCTTTGCGGATCGCCGCAGCGGGGACTCGTCGCTCGCTGAGCTCCCCCCCCCCCGGGGGCCGCTCCCGAGCGGTCGCCGCCGCTGCGTTCGACAGCTGCCGAGCGCCGCCGCTCGTGTTTCGGCCCAGGGAAAACGTCCGAGCGCCTTGCGTTCGGCAGAAATTCAATACAGGGGCGGCGGCGACGGCGACGTGAATGTCATTGCGATATTTGCCATCGCTGTCAGAGACAGAAAACGATTCGATACACAACACGAAACTTTCGTTATGAAATGAAAATAACCAGGTGGTTTTCTGTAATTTTGAGAATTATTACAGAATTTAATTAAATTCCAGAATTTAATGATTTTGCTTTAATCCTATTTTTATTGAATTATCAATTGTACTCCGAATTCTTGTGCCCAACTTTAGCTTTCCGACACCTGCATCAGGCCGTTTTAGGTCTCCCTTTTTCTTTTGACCTTACACTGAGAACGCTCCTTGCTAGGCTCCTGGAATGCACATTGTGTATTTAGGCCTTCAAGTCATTTCGCACGTTCAACTCAAAACACTTCTAGTTTATGGTGTACGTGTTGTACCGAGGAACAGTATATAACACCCTGGATACACTGGGCCGTGGACTCCTGTCGCCTTTAGAATGGAGATCAGTATGAAATGTTAGACCCTGAAGATAAAAGTGGAGGAGTGTGCCCAGTGAAAACCAGGCAGGCGAGGAAGAAGAAGAGGGAGTGGAAGTGGAGGAGGCGTGAGCGTCGGACCACTCCCCTAATGGCCGCGTGCGCCTTCGCAAAAACCAGAAGGTGGGGGAGGGGGAAACTTGACGCTGACAACGATCATCGCTTGCACTTGAGCCTCTGCGGCACCGCCACCACATGTGCCCAAGGTCATCTCTGAGGCTGCCTCCAACGCCAACACCGCTGTCTCTTCTTGCCGCTGCTCCCGCCTCCGCCCCCGCGCCTCCGCCCCCGGCGCCTCCGCCCCCGGCGCCCCCGCGCCTCCGCCCCCGCGCCTCCGCCCCCGCGCCTCCGCCCCCGCGCCTCCGCCCCCGCGCCTCCGCCCCCGCGCCTCCGCCCCCGCACCGCCGCTCCCGCACCACCGCTCCCGCACCAGCATCCCATCGCCTCCACCAACGCCCCCACTCCCACCACTGCTCTCGCCAACACTCCCTCTACCGCCGTCAGCAACACTCCCTCCCCCTCAGTCTTCGCCTTCACCTCTGCTCCACCCCCCACCCCCGACCTCCCCCTTCCTCCTCTTCCACAGACTCTCTACCGTCACCTACGATCCCGCCGTCCTCGCCACCGCTGTCTCCTACCCCACCCCTCCACGTCCACCTTCGTTGACGTCCTCGCCCGAAGCCGCGGTGTCGGATGAGGAGGCTGAGCTGCGGCCATCGATCAGCGAGGGTGATCTTGAGATGGGCGCGTGACGGCGGGGGCGGCGCCGGCCGCAGAGGGCCCATTCGTCTCGCGCCTCAAGGAGATCGGGCGCTCGGGGAACGAGGCAAGCCACTAAAGGGTGGAGGAGGGTGAGGAAGGGCGCGGGGGTGGCGTGGCGGCGGAGCGGCGGGGCGGCGGGGCGGCGGGGCGGCGGGGCGGCGGGGCGGCGGGGCGGCGGGGCGGCGGGGCGGCGGGGCGGCGGGGCGGCGGGGCGGCGGGGCGGCGGGGCGGCGGTGCAGGAGGTACGGAGGTAGAGGGAAGCAGCAGGTTAGGTTGCGAGGGGAGTGGCAAGGTAGTGGAAGAGGGCCGGAACAGAGCAAGCGAGGCTGGGAGGGTCAAATGGGGTGGTGAGAGGCACGAATGGGGCGGGACAGAACGGGGAGTGATGCGTGGTTCGGGGTGAGGTGAGTGGAGCAAGAATTGCGCTGCATCGGGGGAGCGGACGCGAGCGGAATGAGGATTCAAGGGGGAAAAGCAGGGGTAGGACGACAGTAACGACGCGGGGTGAGAGTGTGGAGTCGGAGGGTGCGACGGACGCAAGAAGGACGAACACGACGAGAGAGGAGAGGTCTGACGGTGCAAGAAGTGCGAAGCAAAGAGAGTGACGAGTTGGAGGAGAGATGTGGGGAGAGATGGGTTGTGTGAGGTGGGAGTGGGGGTAGAATGATGCAGGATGGGGAGCGAGTGATGGTGTGGACAAAAGGGATGGCGGGACCGGGCGGGGCGAGGCGAGACGTGTGAAGCGCGGGGGATGAACAGATCGGGGGGAGCGCATTTGTGCGTGAGGGGGCGGGGGCGCGAAAGGAGTGGTGGGACTGTGTGAGAGGGGCGGGGGGCGGGGAGAGAGGGGTGAAGTGCAGTGAGGCGACGTGGGAGGGACGGGGCGAGAGAGGCGGGCCCGGGCCCGACGAGCAGAGTCTGAGAGCGGTGCGCATAGGGCACAAGGGGGGGGGCGCTCTTCCAAGACAACGCAACACGCGCACCTGCCAACTACGTCGCCTCACGCTTCCCTCAGCGACGGAAACACAACCCAGCACAAGACATAAATCTTTGACTCTGACGAGTCAAATAACAAACGGACTTTGCATCCAAAATTAGGTATATTATGGACTTTTCCTAAATATTGTCTACGTGTGTATTTAAGAAAAGGACTTAAAATTCACACAATCGTCAACCCTAACTTATTAAGCCAATTTGTCTTATTAAGATTTGAGATCATTGATTTACCATCAGAGAAAGTTATTTTCTTGTTTATTCACGCTACAAGATGAGTTCAATTCATGATATTCTAGCAAGATATGCTGCCAAGAGCATTTCGTCTTCCACCAATCAGCAGACTTACAGGGTTAAAAAAAATCAGAAAAGGTACGGAAAAAGCTATTAGGCCACTAGACCGATTTAGAACAAATAGCAACGTGATTGAACGTTGCTTTCTAATCAGCTGATTCAGTAATTTATATTATTGGTCGTTTGGGGTTGTATTCCTTTCGTAAAAGTATCACATTTTTTTAAAAAAGAGAAAAAATAAAAAACAAAATATTTTACCTTGAATACCAACTCATGTAGACCTGTTTTTCTACAACTTATTCATTTTGAATTCCTCCGGCCGTTAAGTCTTTTATTTCTATGATTCATTGTATTATGGTTATGGAGCAATAAAAACAAATGAATATTTGAAACACACAGTAATAAAAACTTTCTGATGGGTTAAAAACAATGAAATACAAGAATACGAAAAGATCGGAAAATAATTTCTGTGGTACCCCTGGTGTTGGAGTTCGAACTGATGCGCTGTGTGTTGCTAACTTTTTAGGTGTACTGTGCTAGTTTTTAAGATTATTACATGGTCTCGCTCTAAAGGACAGCAAGCGCTGCAAAATTTTCTAGCACTTCCATGAATGTGTGCCTGGAAAAATATATTCTGCCAACGGCTCCAGTTTTCTTTATCTAGCAAAGATTTTCGCTCAAATATACATTCTAGAAATGGAGCACGAGAAATTGTGTGTAAAAATGCTTGAGGTATCGAGTGTTCCTAATGATTGTATTGAGTCGTAGTGATTTCTTATGGGAGTGTTCGGCACTAATGCCAATTATCATACCACTGGCGAAACAATTCTTGTAATAGGGAAAATGTCCAAGAACGGTATATTCTCTATTTTATGCACTTCATGTCGTGCATCTAGCAAATCACATAACAGGAAAGTAAAACTAGATTCTTCATCAGTGTCATACGTGACTTAACATTTAAAGCATTTTGTATTTGTATTAATTTTATAATTCCAGTTTGATTTCATTCCAATCATTTATATCAGTTTATTTCTGTGTCATACTATTTCATTTGGAACATTAGAATATTGTTTATTAAATACCATCAAATTTCATTTGTAGGTACAAAAATTGTCATTTCTCTTTTCAAAAAAGAATAAACCACACAGAACACAAGAGACTGTTTTTGTTTCAGTGCAATCCCCTTCTTTTGCTAACGATTGTATTCCAAAACGCTTCCTGACGTCGTCTGTGAATTCAGTTTATTCGGTGAATTCGGAGAACGCGGCGAGGGCAGAGGGGGAGCCAAAGTAAAGCGTGAAATGGGGCGGGATGAGGTGGAATGTGGAAGGGAGACAACGGACGAGGGGGAGTTGCTGAGAGACCATGAAGAAAGCGAGAAGGAAGGAATGCAGGGGTGGAGGTGCGTGGGGAGTGAGGGCGGGAGGGGATAAACGGGAAAGAGAAACGCATGGAGGGGAGGAATACAGAAGGAAAGATTCCGGAGGCGGCAGCGGAGGCGAGAGGAGACGTGAGCGGTGGGGTCAGTAGCGCGGAGGTTCGAGAGTTGGCAGAAGCGGCAGCGAGAGCAGAGGCAAGAGCGTGGTCAATAGCGGAAGAAAGTACGGTTTCGATTGATTGATTTAGTGATTAGTGATTCCAGGCCCTCCAACTACTAAGGTAATTTGTCCCGTAAGTAGTGTATGTTTTTTTATCACGGAAGGTGGCAGTGATCTTCTCCCGCTTGATGGTGAGGTCTGACCACTACCTACATGTCAGTTAACGGGGTTTTCCTCAACCAGGTATCTCTCACCCGAGGGTCACGTCCCCAGCCGGCACAAGCTATAAGCTTCGGACTGGTCCCCCGCCAAGTGTGATGGTATAATGCATATCTGTTTAAGGGTGTCTAAGAGGTAGTGTAAAACGGGACAAGGAAGAGGAAGGAAAGATCGCGCGAAATCGGTGGACCCGTTTCTAAGAGGACTGCACCGGCATTCACCTAGTGTTGGTGGGAAAAACCTCACCAAGCTGCAGGTCAGAGCACCCGGCCGCAAAACTTCTCTTCCAGTCAGCGGCTGAATTCTTGGTAGCTATGTAACTAGTGTCGAAAATCCTCACCGTTAGGACTCGAAACCTAGGATCTGTCGTTCAAAGGTACTTCAGAGACCATAAAGCCGCTCGCAGAGGTGGAAATAGCGCTGACAGCGTGTGCGGTGGTAGCGGGGAAGGTGTAAGCGTGGGTGGCAGTGTGTCTGGGAGCGAAAACGAGTGTGCGGAAGCGGAAGATAGAAGGGGATGAATGTAGAGCGGTGGGTGGCGGGGGGGAAGAGGGGACGGAGGGTGACGGCGGTGCGGGAAAGCGGGTGCGGTAGCGGGGAAGGTGTAAGCGTGGGTGGCAGTGTGTCTGGGAGCGAAAACGAGTGTGCGGAAGCGGAAGATAGAAGGGTTGAATGTAGACCGGTGGGGTCGGAGGGGGCAGAGGGGGACGGAGGGGTGACGGCGGTGCGGGGAAAGCGGGGGCGGAAGCGTGGGTGGTAGTACGGCCGGCAGCGAAAAGCAAGTGTAGTGGGCGGGAGCTCGAAGGGGTTGAATGTGGGACGGGGCGGAGGGTGACAGTGGGAAGGGGGAGCCTTCCCGACGAGACTCCGTCCCCCGCCCGCTTCTTGGCGCGCCCTCATGAAGTTTTCAGCTCCACTTTGCGCACCCGATCTGGCGGGAACGCGGCCACTCGCCTTGTGCATTTCCGAGGGGCAGATTTCCTCGCCTAACGCAAACTGCCCTTAGCGTGGTGCGGTGGGTCTTAAATATTTCCTCATCTGCTCTTTCTTCGGGGCAGATTCTGGGTTTGCCTCCTTCATTCCGCCCGCGGGTTTGCTCTGGCTAGCAGAAAAAGCCGTGATTCTCCGAGAACTGGATAAGAGAGAACTTTTAAAATTAAAATTTCTTCCATTTTATGTTCGATTTATAATAAATTTTAATGTAATTCTAAGTTTGAATCTAAATTTAATGTTAAGAGTTTGCTGAACATACTTGAAATTATTACGTTTACGAAATTATTACAAATATGTTTACTTGTCCGGAGTTTAATGTACATACTTTTCATATCAATCTTTATATAATTACTTATTTATGTGATGTCTCTCTATGTTAAAATTTCTAATGAGATCTGTTTTCAAAATTCATGTTGACAAGAATAAGTTTATAATATTCATATTATTATGGTGATGAAAATTGATTTTTTATAATTCTGATTTCTCGTTACGTCCTTAGAAGGAACGATACCATCACTTCACTGCTGCCCAATCCTTTCCTCCAAACCACAACATATTTATATACTTCCATCCCCTACCTGAAATGGAAGTGTATAAATAATCTGCCTACCCTTACCTGTCGTTACAAAAGATGCAAAGCTATTTTCGCTGCCTTTTTAGCCTCACGGTCGCCCTTGTTATACGACGAAGACAGATGAACAGTTGGTATAGAAACCTTGATAAATGATTCGAAGAATTTATAATAGTTCTTTGATTTTTTAGAAATATATTGATCATATATTGATATATTGATCATTTTTTGAAAATATTGACAAACGAGCGCTTTTCTTGTTTTTTTTAAATTTTTACAATGGATGGATAGAAATTCACGCCCAAGATTTCGGCATATTCTCGGGCTTTAATAGTAGGGCATACATACCAAAACTTGTTCTGAACATTGCATGATTTTAATTCCACCGATACTGAATTTTGTTATTATTTATATAGTAAATAGGGTGCAATTTTATTGCACAAAATTATAGAACAACAATTTTTGCAATACAAAATTGAATATTTGAACCATTAAAAACTTAACTTTTTGTAGCTATTATACGTTTTCCTCATTTATTTAAATGGCATATTTCTTAAATAAATTCATTCTTCTCATCCTTACTCCAAATTTTGGAATAACATATAGAAGAACACATGTGTGTTGTGATATTTTCTGTTACCATTATGCAGTTAGTAGCTTTAAAATAATTTTGAGCCTTTGAGTACTTTTTGTACCATTGATCCTTTTTGTTCCTCCAATTATTGTTTTAAAGTATTTATCAAGACTCTTGATTTTAGGCAGCATATTTTATTAATTGACAGCTTTTCTATCATTAATATATAAATGATGTGTGTTCCTGAGCCTTATAGTCATACCTCTAGAGGATGTGATAATGAAGTAGTGGTTATGACGATAGAGCAAGACGATAGAGTAGTGGTTATCACTTTTAGCGGAAATATAGGAAACAGAGGAACTGGGAACGCAAAAACCTGTCGCAAACTCGATTGTTTTCGCCACAAATACACAGGCAGTGATGCTCAATTCATTCAACAACCATTACCGTTGCATCTTCTCTAACCGAGACGACTTAGGGCTTTCGTTCAAATGTTGACGGATTTTCGACACCGGGAAGGTAGCTATAGATCGAATTCAGTTTGTTGTCTGAAGATAATTCTCACATACACTCTCATCTGTAACTATATTCAGTACACTACCGTACATGTCAGTCGAGTGTTTGGATCTGTTCCGGTTGGGGCGGTGCCTTACTGGACGAGATACCTGGACTTCATAATACGAGATACTGGTAATTTCTTTTTTTAAATCGGATGAACGGATTTAGTCCGCTAGCATTGTTCACAGACGGACGGACAGACGGACAGACGGACTGGCGGACGGACTGGCGGACGGACAGGCGGACTGACAGGCGGACGGACAGGCGGACTGACAGGCGGACAGACAGGCGGACGGACAGGCGGACGGACAGACGTTTTTGCCGTCAATCGACTTTTCCGTACCAAGGAGTCATAAAACATGGATTCTAGCTGCACCACGTGTTAGAGGATTTATTTTTAAAATTTATCACTCTGATTTTTCCACTTTTTTGTTATCAGGGTCCTGTAATAAAAGTTTTTCTGGTGAAATTCGCCCGTTTTTCGCCAATTAAGTATTAATGTACGCAAAATGTACGTATACGTAGATATGCCTAAGAAGTTGGAGAAATTTGCCGCGTGGGTTGTCGAGCCGCGGTGGCATCGCGCCGCTTCCGATCAGCGCCTCCCGTTGGTGGGCGAGACCGTATATTCTCGCGCGCTGACTCGCGCAGCTGGACACACGCCCCCAGGTGCCTGCGCAGGCATTGAGGTCAGCGCGCGCCGAGTAATGGGAGCCTCGTAATGTGCCATTGGCGGCGGTGATTAGGGCGGGGCGGGGCGGGGCAATCAGAGGCAGTCATCGCAAACAGACGAGCAGGTGGGGCGGCCAGAGAAGCCATTGCGGGCGGAGAGGACCAAAGGAGGAGGACGCGAAGGAGGTGGTGGTGGTGGAGAGGGACGGAGACGGCGAGAGAGGCGGAAGGTCGAGGAGGGTGGCGAGGGTGGTGGAGGAGTGCGGAGGTGGTCGAGGTGGTGGAGAAGGGCAGAGTAATGATGGAGGCGGAGGGGGAAGAGGTGGTTAGGGCGGTGGAGGGGCGGAACTATGAAGACGACAGGAAAGGCTAAGGTGGTGGGAGGTCCGGGTTCTGAGAGGTCATTGGTACCCAAATCTTGTGCCTGTTTGAAAATAGTCGACGACCATCATGACACTATACTCCTTCTCTACGTTGTCATTTACTTTTAAAAAGGGAATATTTACATATAAGACCCGCAAAATATCTGGAGTTGCTGGATCAATTGGTACTAAATTCTGTATCGAAAATAAATGCGGGCTATCTGGTGAAATATGATAAGCAATATTCAGAGAATGTGAAGGGTGGGTGACGAGTTGGTGGGTAACGCCTTACCGGACGTGCGGGAACAACGCTGTGCTGTCGGCGGGGAGAGATGGTGCTCTACGTTTGACGTGCGTTTATGCGATTTCCTTAACAACACTCCGTGCAGTCACGGAGGATAAACAATTCGAGATCTGGCGGGTTAATGGTTGGGTGACAGTCTGGAGCCCTGCGATCTAACGTTGCCGTTCCCACTGGCCGAAGGGATAAAAGGCAATGACTGAAGATTAACAATAACTCACTAGATTTAAATGCGGATTACTCCAAGCGGGAAACACCACTGCATGGTTACGTAAGAAAGTTTTTATGAATTGAACAGAATCTTGAGGCTTCCGTCAACTACTTTGTCCGTCCGCCTCGACCAGTCCCAGATTTTCTCCCTCAACAGTAAGCTGAGGGAGAAAGTACGTGCTAATTTAGCGCCACTACTTTATTATTTTTTTTTGGCGCGTTCATAGGTATGATCGTTACTACAATAATTTTCCATGATATATCAGATTGTGGTGGTATTCCTAATACGCTGGAACGTGTGATGTGGCGGCGATCGACATGTCGACTTGCTGATTTCATTCCCCACAGCTGTCTACCCCAATCGTACACCGCCTCGGCTGGGGGTAAGCTTTCAGTCCTCAAATGGTCTCCTGATATGTGTGATGATTGCACGTAATGTAAGTTTGTGTATAAAGGGAAGGAAACAAAATTGAGAAAGAAAATATCCGTCGTGGTTTGTGCACAACTTGTGAAGGAACGGTTTTAGTCTTCGTTCGCTATTGATCAGAGAAACCACGGAAAACTAACCACCAGAGGAGCTAGCCACTAGAATACTCCTACAAACAGCGGCTGAATTCGATCTCGCTGCCCGAGCTAGCGACCGTCACCGCTGTAACTCAGACCGTAGGGCCTCCCCGTGTGCTATACTGTAAAAAACAGTAACACTGCCTGTAAGCTATCTCTGCCGGAGGTAGAGTCAGAAAGAGTTTCCTATATTATTTCAGTAGTATACATACTGTTGGCGGCTCTCAAGCCAATATTTGGAAATGAGGTTTCTAAAGACAGAGAAGTTTACAGAGACGAATTGCCACTTAAACTTTAAAAAATGTGAAGGATTTGTTGAGAAAATAACGCATCTAAATATTAATGTCAAATTCAACCCGCAACACTTGACAGCATTGTCAAAATCTGTGTAGTTAAATAATTTATAAACAACGCGTTCTGTAGCCTTAAAACTTCGTTACTCATAGGTTTCTCACACCGTAAGCTAAAGAATGATTGGATATTCTACTACATTTTTGCTGGTCCGGCGTTTGTGGATACTAGCCAATACCAACTATATTACGGGCCTCGGCGCTGGAGGTGACGTCACACTCAGAAGGCTTCGATTCAAACAAATAAACATATTTCGTTAACAACTTCCCCTCTTAATACGGAAAGAGAAGGGAGGAAAGAGGGTGGGAATTTAACATACGAGAGTTCTCGCACGGGTCCGCTAGTTATATCATGCCTCTGGGAAAGGGGAAGCAGGTGCCCTGGTGGACGCACGACTCAGCTGGTTTTGACTGCTTCGCTCCGCCTGCCGTCCATTGCAAGGGCCAAGCACAGGCTGTTGGGCTTTTACGCTGCTTTAAACACCACCCAGGGGCGGGTGGGGGAAATGGGAGGGAAAGGAAAAAAGACCTTTAGGACAACGCAGCCATTCACTTCCCGACAAACCACCTTTCGGCTGCGCTTCGCCACAGCTCCTCTTCTCCCTGACGCTCTCTCCACCCACGTGCTCTCCCTTGCTCGCTGTTGCACTTATTAAATTGGCCTCGCACCCTGGACCAGCCACGCTCTGCTCCAACCCCGCTCACAGCGCTCGTTCCCGCACAATCTCTCGCCCTTATTCCACCTCGTTCCCTCGCGCTCTCTCTTTGGATCATTGAGAAAGCATGGCCACACACCCACTCTCTCTTTTTTCTCCCTTTCTCTCTCTCACTCTTACTCACTCTCTCTTACTCACTCTCTCTTACTCGCTCTCTCTTACTCGCTCTCTCTTACTCGCTCTCTCTTACTCGCTCTCTCTTACTCGCTCTCTCTTACTCGCCTCTTCCTTACTCGCTCTCTCTTACTCGCTCTCTCTTACTCGCTCTCTCTTACTCGCTCTCTCTTACTCGCTCTCTCTTACTCGCTCTCTCTTACTCGCTCTCTCTTACTCGCTCTCTCTTACTCGCTCCTCTTAATCGCTCACTCTTACTCGCTCACTCTTACTCGCTCACTCTTACTCGCTCACTCTTACTCGCTCACTCTTACTCGCTCACTCTTACTCGCTCATCTACTCGCTCTCTCTTACTCGCTCTCTCTTACTCGCTCTCTCTTAATCGCTCTCTCTTACTCGCTCTCTCTTACTCGCTCTCTCTTACTCGCTCTCTCTTACTCGCTCTCTCTTACTCGCTCTCTCTTACTCGCTCTCTCTTACTCGCTCTCTCTTACTCGCTCTCTCTTACTCGCTCTCTCTTACTCGCTCTCTCTTACTCGCTCTCTCTTACTCGCTCTCTCTTACTCGCTCTCTCTTACTCGCTCTCTCTTACTCGCTCTCTCTTACTCGCTCTCTCTTACTCGCTCTCTCTTACTCGCTCTCTCTTACTCGCTCTCTCTTACTCGCTCTCTCTTACTCGCTCTCTCTTACTCGCTCTCTTTACTCGCTCTCTCTTACTCGCTCTCTCTTACTCGCTCTCTCTTACTCGCTCTCTCTACTCGCTCTCTCTTACTCGCTCTCTCTTACTCGCTCTCTCTACTCGCTCTCTCTTACTCGCTCTCTCTTACTCGCTCTCTCTTACTCGCTCTCTCTTACTCGCTCTCTCTTACTCGCTCTCTATTACTCGCTCTCTTACTCGCTCTCTCTTACTCGCTCTCTCTTACTCGCTCTACTCTTACTCGCTCTCTCTTACTCGCTCTCTCTTACTCGCTCTCTCTTACTCGCTCTCTCTTACTCGCTCTCTCTTACTCGCTCTCTCTTACTCGCTCTCTCTTACTCGCTCTCCTCTTACTCGCTCTCTCTTACTCGCTCTCTCTACTCGCTCTCTCTTACTCGCTCTCTCTTACTCGCTCTCTCTTACTCGCTCTCTCTTACTCGCTCTCTCTTACTCGCTCTCTCTTACTCGCTCTCTCTTACTCGCTCTCTCTACTCGCTCTCTCTTACTCGCTCTCTCTTACTCGCTCTCTCTTACTCGCTCTCTCTTACTCGCTCTCTCTTACTCGCTCTCTCTTACTCGCTCTCTCTTACTCGCTCTCAGAGACTCTCTTACTCGCTCTCTCTTACTCGCTCTCTCTTACTCGCTCTCCTCTACTCGCTCTCTCTTACTCGCTCTCTCTTACTCGCTCTCTCTTACTCGCTCTCTCTTAACTCGCTCTCTCTTACTCGCTCTCTCTTACTCGCTCTCTCTTACTCGCTCTCTCTTACTCGCTCTCTTTACTCGCTCTCTCTTACTCGCTCTCTCTTACTCGCTCTCTCTTACTCGCTCTCTCTTACTCGCTCTCTCTCTTACTCGCTCTCTCTTACTCGCTCTCTCTTACTCGCCTCTCTCTTACTCGCTCTCTCTTACTCGCTCTCTCTTACTCGCTCTCTCTTACTCGCTCTCTCTTACTCGCTCTCTCTTACTCGCTCTCTCTTACTCGCTCTCTCTTACTCGCTCTCTTTACTCGCTCTCTCTTACTCGCTCTCTCTTACTCGCTCTCTCTTACTCGCTCTCTCTTACTCGCTCTCTCTTACTCGCTCTTCTACTCGCTCTCTCTTACTCGCTCTCTCTTACTCGCTCTCTCTTACTCGCTCTCTCTTACTCGCTCTCCCTTACTCGCTCTCCCTTACTCGCTCTCCCTTACTCGCTCTTCCCTTACTCGCTCTCCCTTACTCGCTCTACCTTACTCGCTCTCCCTTACGCGCTCTCCCTTACTCGCTCTCCTTACTCGCTCTCCCTACTCGCTCTCCCTTACTCGCTCTCCTTACTCGCTCTCCCTTACTCGCTTCCTTACTCGCTCTCCCTACTCGCTCTCCCTTACTCGCTCTCCCTTACTCGCTCTCCCTACTCGCTCTCCCTTACTCGCTCTCCCTTACCTCGCTCTCCCTTACTCGCTCTCCCTTACTCGCTCTCCCTTACTCGCTCTCCCTTACTCGCTCTCCCTTACTCGCTCTCCTTACTCGCTCTCCCTTACTCGCTCTCCCTTACTCGCTCTCCCCTTACTCGCTCTCCCTTAACCGCTCTCCTTACTCGCTCTCCCTTACTCGCTCTCCCTTACCTCGCTCTCCCTTACTCGCTCTCCCTTACTCGCTCTCCTTACTCGCTCTCCCTTACTCGCTCTCCCTTACTCGCTCTCCCTTACTCGCTTCCCTTACTCGCTCTCCCTTACTCGCTCTCCCTTACTCGCTCTCCCTTACTCGCTCTCCCTTACTCGCTCTCCCTTACTCGCTCTCCCTTACTCGCTCTCCTTACTCGCTCTCCCTTACTCGCTCTCCCTTACTCGCTCTCC